>BPLQ01012823.1:0-199958 GCA_021605075.1 Caerostris darwini
GTGTTCTGAATTTTCATATCTATTTGATCATGAAAGACAAACATAATATGTGCCTAAAAACAAGGACGCTCGATTGCGTTTGTGATGTTCAGCCTTTTGCCTTGTTAGTCGGGGTACCTCGGTTTGCCTCGGGTCGCAGTTTTCTAGATTTTCTCTCATATGATAAGCAAATGGGGGTAGTTCCCCCTAAAAGTCATCCCGGAAGGTACTGTTTTCCAAGTCAGACTTCTACTTTCGGGTGCTTCAGAAGCTGATCAACTACCCCTACCTTCCATCCTTCCTTGAGTGCACACGGGTTCTTGGAATACATAAGGTCTTGCCTATCTAGTGGGATAAGAAACAACAATGTGTGCAAAATAACCATCATATTGTATTTTCCGTCTAGCTGAAACAACTTTCAGGGGTTTTTACGATTATTGAAGGATACAATGATTACTTTTTTCCAGGGATGGGCGTGATAAATCAGTAAACTGGTGAAATATATGGTGTTTAGCATGATGAATGTGTAAGAACTCAGCAGGTGCACTTTCTAGCAATTTTCATTTCTTAATGTGCTAGTAATATGTGTTTGCATCGTAGTAGGCATCCAGTTTCACACTAAATCTGCTACACATTAGTAACATTCCTGGTATGACAAATGTTGCCCTGTCAGAATAGTCATCATTCAAAAATAGTACCATTGAAATAATTACTTTAGAATATTTCTATTTTTGTCGGCTTTCCTAAAATTATCTCCATTATATTTTTATCCATTACTTTAAAAAGATGTTACATAAAATATTGTTTATTCTTTATCTCTCTCTCTCTCTCTCTATCCCAATTAATAAACAGCAGCATCTTTTCAAAATTTCTTGTTGTGTTTTCACCTGGAAATAATAATTTAACTTCTGATCTCCGATTAAGAGGATAAAAACCCATATTCTATCGACGGAGAAGCAAAAGCACAAAAAGGTCTAGTGATTTTCCTCCATTTTTCTTTTTCTTAGATTCCTCTAAACTAGGAATGTGTTGTACCTATCAATGAATTTAAAATTTCCTTTTTGGTGCACAGTTTTTTTTTCAGAAAGAGAACACATAATCTGTATTTTTTCTCTCAGATCTAATCGTCAACCATGAAACCCTACAAGAAAAAGCATATTCATATTTTAGTTCTATATGAGGCTTATATGGTCAAAATCCTTCCCGCGAATGTCCCTAACTTTTAGGGAGATGCACAAAAAGCGACTCATCGTGACAGATTAATAGACTCAGAAACTAAAGGTATATCCGTTTGTATGATGCAGACAACAAAATATGTTTATCAATTCAAGAGCTGCAACGCAATCTAGACTTAATCACCAGGATCCTCTTTTCTTGGGATCTCGCCAAGCACGGCAAACTCAGGGGCCAGAACACTGATAGTATTAGTCCAATACAAACAAGTTATATCGAAAGCATTAAGAAAAGTGACAAAAATAAATAACAAAGTAAATTAGAAGAGGGAAAAGGAAAAACATTTATCCAGTATATAATACGCACTGAAATACTATATTAAAAGCTTTTACGAAAAAAGATGAATTGCTAGCCTAGAGCACGAAAATAAAATAAAGACAGTACGAAATAATGAGGGTAAAGATCACTAGATTAATTCTTGATCAAGATAATCGTACACGTCTACAAATGATATCCCTCTAAAATGGATGCATTTTGAAAAGATGCAGTAGGATGCAACAGAAGACAACGCTAAAGTTTGAGAGAACTTAAAATCTGTTATCCATCGAACATCCATGAAAGACATTCATACTGATATATTGATAATACGTTCATGTCCATAAATTAAGGATAATTCAGAATCACACAGAAATTAAACTCTAAAATAAAAATTTCACCTGTAGAATTATCACACACATCCTGAAGAAGAATATGCAAATTACAGGAAACCACCAGGTTGCGCGGATAGTACGTCACAATGACGAGAGTGTAAGAGAGGGGTATATAAGGAATGGTGGCAAAGAAGTAAAATTGTTCACAAGCGCTTTAAAACCCTTTCAGTGCAATAAACGCATAGTCATGGCACAAAGAAGCATTTGGATGATTGTTTACGTGGTAGAATTATCGGACGACTGGAATGGGGACGTACCCAGCTGGAAGTATCCGAGGAACTTGCAATCGCCCAGAGTGTCATCTCCAGGCTTTGGAAACGATTCCAAGATGATGGTAATGTGAGTAGATGTTACAGCACAGGTCGCCCCCGAGTCACAGCGCCGAATGAGGACCGGTATTTAGCAGTTACTGCATTGTGGACACCGCAACAGTGGCCTGGTGTGATGTTTTCCGACGAGTCCAGGTTTAGTTTGCAGTCTGATTCTCGCCGGACTTTCATATGGAGAGCGCCAGGTACCCGTTACCACCAAGAGAACACCATTGAACGACACCGTTACGGTGGTGCAGAATGGCTCGTTTGGGGAGGAATTATTCTTGGCTCCAGAACTGACCTGCATGTTCAGAGTGTAACGATGACAGGCCACATCTATCGGGATGTCATTCCGGAACAACATGTACCTGTGTTTCGGGGCGCCATGGGTGCTGAATTTCTGTTTATGGATGACAACGCCCGTCCTCACCGTGCAAACATTGTAGACGAATGCCTTCAATTGGAGGATATCACTCGTATGGATTGATGGAGGATATCATACCACCGGATATATATGGAGGATATCATACTCACCGGACTTGAATCCAATAGAGCATGTGTGGGATATGCTTCGCCGACGAATTGCAGCCCGTCAACCCCCTCCCACCTGTCAACCGGAACTTCGGAGGGCATTGCTTGATGATTGGTGTAATATTCCCCAAGATCAGATTGATAATTTGATACTCAGCATGCCTAGGCGTTGTATAAGGCCTGTACTGCGTCGTCCGGGAGACATACTCCATATTAACCATCATACTAACCATGTTATACTATTTTTGTAAATAGGTTCTTTTTTGAAATTTTCTCCATGGAGTAAAAATCGCAATTTTTATTAATTATGTCAAACATATAGCATCATTTTTGTTCTTTACCTTTTGTTTAATAAATAGACTTTACAAATAAGTCAAATTTGTTTTGCTTCTGTCTCTTTCTTTGCCTTTCTTTTTTAAATACTACCAATAATCTTTTAATCATTTTGTAAGGACCTTGTATTTTAAGATGCACAGTTACATTTTCCTCAAAAAATAGGATACATCTAATAACTTTCCTAATCATCATTAGCTCTCTGAAAAAAGGGCATGTCTGAAAATCAAAAAAGACGAACTGACATAGGATGAAAAATTGTTGATTAACAAAATTTATTGCCAATTTGAAACATTTCATTTGCACAATACAACAGTTACAGCCTATAGTAAGTGATTCAGCTTTATGAATTTAATGCAGAATAAGTTTTATAGTAATTTAGTAAAAACAATTTTGCTGTTAAGGGTATTCAAAAATTAACTTTCGTAATATTAAATGAAAATTGAACATAATGCGCATTTTTTCGCTCTATAAATGTTATATGATTTTGATTAATTTGCATATTTATTTCAAAAAGGTAGTAAAAATTATCTGTCAATAAATGCATGTATGTGTCATATAACTGTCTGTCGGAATAGAATATAACCGTCTGTCATTCTGAACATATCAATCAGTAAATGTACACATTTATTGATAGATATGTTCTATGGTTTTCAGCTACAATAAATATAAGATATTTTATTTCCCCAGTTACGTTGAGACAAAATGTAAAAGTATTTTTCACGAATACAACTAAAAAAAATTTAAAATAAAACGAAACATTTTGACAACATTACGCATTTGAGTATACTCATGCAGAAGGAAATACATCAGTATGTACTACAAATATTTATCAAACATTACATTCTGTCTTCATATATATTTTTTTTTATTTCAAATGGCAAGAGAAAAAAAGCAATCGCTTACGTGATCAAAGAGAAAAAAAGAAAGTATAAGACACACACAAGAAAAAAAAATCACTAAGAATAGAAAAGTTAATGTCTCATAAGCACAATTCTAGTGCCCCAGTATCTTTTCACTTCGGAGTCTTCACTCAATGCCGGACATCCTGCTTTATGGAGTTTATATATGATTTCGTCTTTCCCCCACAGCAGGTAATTTAGTCTATCAGAAACGCTAATGTGGTACAGAAGGCTCAGAAAACAGTCTTGGACCATCGCAAGTCTAAATTCATCGACAGTTTTTTCAGGAGATTTGTCCAAATACCCTGTTCTAAAATGTTCCTCCAACTCCTCGTGGCCATACGAGGAGTGATCAATGGAGTCATCTGAGTGATATTTGACATTTGACAGTATATCTATCTCCACGTGGTCCCTGATAACATTCTAGGCGGCTGAAAGATCTACTAATATCAAAGCAACGGCTTCATGTACGAATAACGACTTCATGTATACATATTATATATATATATACTAATTTATAAATTACGAACTTATAGCTAGCGTGTAGAAAGCTCACTCTGACTCTTTTAACAGAATTCAGTGCTGTCATAGCTTTTTGATTCAAGAAAGCGTAATTGTGAATATTATAACGTTGGTAATCGTTTGCAGCAGCAATCAGGCTGTTTGGAGGGAGTTTTCGGAGATATCTTCCATACCTCAAGCAAATGCAAAGCAATTATTCATTAAAAGGTTATATTTTCTATCGTCACTTGTTTATAGGTTATTTGTGATATGTTTTATTGTCCAAAATTCATAGTGTTCTAAATTGTGAAGTAACTATTTACAGTGAATTTCTTAAGTAAATTAATTACTTACTCTGTTTATACATATTTTAAAAATAATTATAAATAAAAATAATAAAAAGAAGTATAAAATGAAAGAAATCCTTAGACTGCAATGCATATAGATTATTAGTATCATAAATGGAAGCGCATATCCATTTTATTTATTTATCTGATTAATACAGATTTAAATATAATGTATTTCGATTTAATTTAAAAAGGTTTAAAGTGTTTTCATGAAAGTTGTTTCGAATGATCAGACTTTGTGTTTCCAAAAATGGCAGATTTGTGACAAATTTAACATTACATAATCAGGAAAGGAAATGCCAGCTCACTTAACCCCCATAGTGTGTCTTAGCAGAAAATGGGATTTCTTAATAAACGTTATTATGTTACCTACAACCAATGAAATTTTATTCGCTGAATCGATTGCACTAAATATTGCAGAATCCGTAAACATTTCTAGTTAGCGATTAATTAATCATGATAATTATTTTTTCAATCAAGTACTTAGCACCATATCTTCATTCTTTTTGAGAAATTTTCCTAGGAGGAATAGATCTTTACAAAAGTGGTATAATTTGAAAGTTATTAAGAGTACTCCATTTTTTTTGTGCGAATCTACTGTAAAACCCATTAGTTGAGGATGATGCAATGCAAACAAAATTTTACATTACAAGGAGTGCAATGCACTTTCACATTTTACTTCTGTTTTACATCAAGTTCTCTCTTAATTTTCATTATCATTAAGTATAGATATTGAAATACATTTGAAGTAATATTTAAATATATTTTTTTCATATTTCCAACTTCTTGTTTTATGCTTTAGTCAATTTCAAGCTTATTTACTGCATAATATAATGTATTTCGATTTAATTTAAAAAGGCTTAAAGTGTTTTCATGAAAGTTGTTTCGAATGATCAGACTTTGTGTTTCCAAAAATGGCAGATTTGTGACAAATTTAACATTACATAATCAGGAAGGGAAATGCCAGCTCACTTAACCCCCATAGTGTGTCTTAGCAGAAAATGGGATTTCTTAATAAACGTTATTATGTTACCTACAACCAATGAAATTTTATTCGCTGAATCGATTGCACTAAATATTGCAGAATCCGTAAATTTATTTTCTAGTTAGCGATTAATTAATCATGATAATTATTTTTTCAGTCAAGTACTTAGCACCATATTTTCATTCTTTTTGAGAAATTTTCCAAAGATGAATAGATCTTCACAAAAGTGGTATAATTTTAAAGTTATTAAGAGTACTCCATTTTTTTAGCGAATCTACAGTAAAATCCATTAGTTGATGATGATGCAATGTACACAAAATTTTACATTACAAGGAGTATAATGCACTTTGACATTCCACTTCTGTTTTACATCAAGTTCTCTCTTAATTTTCATTATCATTAAGTATAGATATTGAAATACATTTGAAGTAATATTTAAATATATTTTTTCATATTTCCAACTTCTTGTTTTATGCTTTAGTCAATTTCAAGCTTATTTACTGCATATAATATATAAGCTAATGCAAACTATAAATGCTAAAAATAAGCTAATGCTAATGCAAACTAATATATAAAATAAATATATGAATATCGTAACGATTTTTTTTGTTATTTATAGTTCTCCAAATTTTACTGCGCCACACTGAAGTAGCTGGACATTTTTATATAAGTCTATGTTTTACATATAATGACTGTATATTAATTTTAGCTAGTTAAAAAATTAAAGCATATTAAAAGTCTTACTTTTTCAATATATTGCCTTGCTATACCTTGTTTGTTAAAAATATAAATATAAAATTTCTATAATATATTTTATTTTCAAATGACTTTGCAGCTTGTTGAAATATATTACAAATACCCATTACATATTTTATTTTATAAATTGCATAAAATTACATTGCATGGCTATCTATTTTAGTAATAAACAAAATATTTCAAAACACTTGTCAAAAATGTAAACGGTATATTTCAGATAAAAAATTGTTTTCTTAGAAAGCAAAAGGATTCATATTTTTCAATATATTGTAGAAATAGAATTCAATTAAAATTCTATACAAATAAATTGGATTTCTTTATATATATGTATATAACATTTTTTTTTCTTCGGAAACGTCTCCACCATCTATTTCTGTGTTAAAATATATTTCGTCACAGCTGTATGCGTGTGGCATAGGAAATTGTTCAGCAATTTTAAGGTAAAACATTGTTAATGATAAAAGAAGAACATATAAAATATAAAATATGTGAAAGTATGGAAAAAGAATAATTTGAAAAGATTAAAAAATAAAATAAGTTCAAAATCAATTTTCTGAAATTTCACCAACAAATATAAGAAATGATAAAAAATAAATAAGGTATTTTTAATATTTTCGAAATTTAATTTTAATTAATACTAAAGTAAAACAGAATAATAAATTTTCAACAAAATCCACATATGGTATTAGCGTATAGGAAAAAATAGACATAATTTGAATAAAAAATATAATTTAAAGGAACTTGAAAGAATATTCAATACGTATTCTTAATTCTTTATTAATGTCGTAATTTAAATGTATTCTTTCGTCGTTTTTAACCAGCATTTCAATATTCTTTGAGTAACTAAAATGTTGTTATTTTGTAAAATAATAAATAATATTTATGTACTACATTTTAAATATTTACAAATTAATCGTTAAGATCTAGTAACTTTACTAGAAAAAAAAATGTGCATACATAATTGTTTAAAATTCAGTTTTGTGTGTTTTATTTATTACGTAATTAAAAGGACAATAATTATGTAGATCTTTTGAATTTTAATTAATTTGTATTTTATTGTTGATTAAATATTTCTGTATCGTAAACTTAATAGATACCAGAATTTCATCACCACCATTATTTTAAACACATATATATTGTAAATTCCAGTAATAGTTATTTCTCAAGAAATCTAGCAAATGCAATGATCTTTTAACGATTGTCACTATCATTTTTAGCACAGGACTGTATACCGGTTTTCTATTTTAAGAAACAACACGGTCCATTATTTATACTTTGTTCAATGATAAGAAATATAAATGCCAATTTTTTCTTTGTTTATTGGATAGAATGAATCTCCTGTCTTCTTCCAAAAAGAATAAATTGGTTTATTTCTATCTTCGGTAATATATAAATACTCCACTTAATATGCTTAAGTAAAATATATATATGTGTGTATATATATTGCCGTAATAAATTTAATATTTTTATTACTGACATATAAAGAAATGTTTTCTTTATATTTCATTAGCTGATTATCTAAGCTGGTAATTAGCTTATCTTTGATTTAAGAAACGTTTCCAACAAATTTTCTACAATATATAATTACACTAACACTAATTAAACTTATACTACTTAATTAGACTTACGCTTAATACCTAATTAATAGAAACAATTTAGACACTTTAAATTAACCCCTATCTTTAAGATGATTTTGCCTTGATTACAAAAGGATTGTTCAATTTAAGCAACATAATATTCAAAATAAGTGATTTCTTAACACAATCAAATAATTAATTATTCTTATAGTAGGAACAATAAATTGAACGTTTGAATTAAAAGAAGTTTTTATTAAATTTTCTTCAATATTCATTAGACTTATACAAATTAGTTAGACTAATGCTAATTACCTATTGAGACACTTTAAATAAAACTACATGTTAAAAAACACTTATTTAATGAAGTTTTATGCAGAACGCACATTAAGTCTTTTCCCACTACAATTTAACATACGAATATAGCTTTCAAAAACCAATTAAGTCCCATAGGGACTTCTTAAAAAGTATTCAATTAAATCTTTCCACCCGCCCAGTACTGACTCAGTCTTTCTCTTAACTAATCGAAAGAACTATTTCGGAACCGAATCAAGCTATTCATCCAATTTCGCGCTCGAGATAACCAACACAAGCTCGCCAATTTATTAATCCTTTCTAATTTTAGCGCGCTGCCTCTTCAAAATTCAATCTGGTCGTCCTTTTGCACGGGTTTCGACCGTAAAACCCTGTAGTGCGGGGAAGCCCACATTTATCACCTAGTGTCGTCGCTGAAACGATAACAGACGAGAGGGAAAACTCTACAGGGGCATTAGGGAGCCGTAGGATCGCTTTCCTGCAAACTCGTCGATAAAGTAAACGTTACGTTGATTGGATTCTTGTGGGAGTTTGGGGTTCATCGTGGAGCTTTGCTCGTCGTCATGATTGATTCTCTAAGTCAATCTTTGTGACGGAAGATGGAAACATCGTTTCCAATGAGGAATATAATGATTAAAGTAGTGTAACAAACAGTTGAGTGATTGATGGTGTACGATGTCTTTAATAATACACAAAGAATTGATTCGAACATCGAGATTGCTGAATTGTGCAATACTCAATGTATCATTTAAGGGCATAATAACGTAGTACATTGCGGCTTGAAATAAAATTTCGGTAAGTAAACAATTAAATTGGATGCATTGATTTATATTTTGTCATTGCAAATTATTTCGTTTGCTTTACTTATAATATATTAGTTTTGCTTTACGTTCGTTCACAAATTATTTTCTAAACTTTACATTTTCTGCAAGCTTTAATACCATTGCTGCAAATTATTTAGTTCAAATATTATTTCGTTTACACAGAAATTTATTGGTTAATGCAGATATTTCTAATAAAGTAATAATTGTTTATATATTAAACAAGTTCTCCATTCCTTGAATTCCTGAAATATGAGCAATACAAAAGTTTGCTTTGGGAAATAATTTCACTTCAAAAATTTAGGACAATTGATTTCAAATGATTAATTTTTCTTTTTTTTAGAAATTAATAAATTTGTGAGGAAAAATAATAAAATTGTGAGGAATATAATGATTAAAGTAATATATATATAAACACTACTTTAGTCATTATATTCCATTCAGGAATATAATGACTAAAGCAGTGTAACAAATAGTTGAGTGATTGGTGGTATACAATGCCTTTAATAATACATGAGGAATTGCTTTGAACATCGATATTACTGAATTGAGCAATACTCAATGTATCATTTAAGGCAGAATAATGTAGGTAATTGCGATTTTAATTAAAATTTCGTGAAATAGAGAATTTAATTTCGCGAAATAGAGAATAATTAAAAATTTATTTCCAATATATACAATAATACAATTTTGTTTTAGGAAATTTACGGCAATTAATTTCAAATCGTAGAAGTTTTTTCTCACTAATTGTTTTTAAATTTATTTACTTATACTTTCATACTAATTAAAATGTAAAGGTATTTACAAGTAAAGCAGTGTGGAATACAAGTAATACGATAATAAAATTGTGATGAACATAAGAAATATATATAAATAAAATAATACATAAATATAATTATTTTATTCCAATGAGGAATATAATGATTAAAGTAGTGTAACAAACGAGTGATTGACGGGATACAATATCTTTAATAATACACGAGGAATTGATTCGAACGTCGAGATTACTGAATTGTACAATATTCAATGTATCATTTAAGGGCATAATAACGTAGTACATTGCGGCTTGAAATAAAATTTCAGGAAATAAATAATTAAATTGGATGCAATGATTGATATTTTGTCATTGTAAATTATTTTGTTTGATTTACATATAGTAAGATATTTCGTTTGCTTTAAGTTCGTTCAAATTATTTACTAAGCTTTACATTTACTGCAAATTATTTAGTTTACATATTATTTCATTTGCACAAAAATTAGTGGTTAATGCATTTATTTCTAAAAATAAAATAATATTTGTTTACATATTAAAAACATTCCTCTATTCATTAAATTTATTTTATGTAAAAATATATTTCAAATATATCAAATATATACAATACAGAGAATGTTAGAGCAATTAATTTCAAATGGCAAAAGTTATATTTTCTCTCATAGTTTTAAAAATTAATTACTTAAACGTTAATACTAATTAAAACGTAAATCTATTACAAGTAATATAGTATTCAATACGAGTAACACATTAATAAAATTGTGTAAAGAGTATTCCATGATGTTAGTACTTACTAGAAATGATCAAAACATGTTGTCTGTTCTTCTAATAATAAAATCACTTCAGAAACTCTCCAACGCGTTCTCTAAGAAGGGTACAATGTTAAACACTTTTGAAAAAAGAAACCAAATTTCTGTAAATTGAGCATATTTATTTTTACGTGAGCAAATTCTATATTTATAACTGCACACCTCATTGAATAATACCTTTCAATGCAAACATTGAAATCAATACTCTTTAGAAGGAAATAGAATAGTACTTTTCATGAACAATTTATTTAAAACAAATATAATTATTCATTCCTGAACATAAAATGAATCAAACATGTGATACTAAATTTTTTATATATTTCTAACGAAGAAAACTTTAAAAACTGGTCCTCAGTAAGTAAAACACTCAATAATAAAAAATAGTAGTTTAAATAATAATGTGGCAACAGTCTAATACATATGGCTATCTAAATTCAAACAGTTTTTGAAAATGGTCTTCAATAAAATGCTTAATACTTCGTAAAATGGAAGGGGAAAAAAAGAAAAAAAAAAGATTTATATCCTACCGAAAATGCAGTAATGGGATTCAGAATGACGGTTTATCATCGATTTATTTGGATAAAAGAAATACTATTTCTTATAATAAAAAAATAAACAGCTAGTTTGTAACACGATTTAAAAAAAATTACGACATCATGAGGATTTTAGAGAAATTGTTGGATATTAATGAAATTAGACACTGCCAAGCAAACATTTGAATTTGTATCACCTCTATGTTTTACTTCACCTTAAGTAATTGTTAAAATATCTAACCGTCACAGAGTCCTTTATGTTATTTTCCCCATCATTGTATATATAAACAGATTCACCAACATCTTTTCTAAACTAAGAAAAGCATTTCAGTTCTAAACACAATTCTTGGTTTAGTGTGGTATACTATTAGCGGTATAATATTGCGATAGTTTAAAGAACCTATAAAATGTTATCATATGTGGTGGGGAAACTTTTCATGGAGTGTGATTTTATTGCTCAATAACGCATGACCGCACTCCCTCAATGCAAGTACATTGCATCATTTACTTTACTGTCTGGATATACAACTCAACTACCCCCTGCTTAGTTTGTTAAAGAAAGCCCTCAAAGACAAACCCTTCACCTTCAAGCACCGAGAGTTTGTGCTGATGTGGAATGTTTCCATGAGCATCATAAATTATTATTCGTGGTTAGTGTTGAAACTGCTTCCACATTGGAAAAATAGCTGAGTATTTACATAAAACTATATACAGTCAATCTTGAGCCTCAATAAATACAATACCTTCCTCAATAATAATAGTAATATTTGTGTAACAAATTAAGAGTTGGTTTAAAGAATACAGCTTAATTATAAGACGTGCATAATTTAAATGAACAGAAACCATTTTAAAAATTAATTTGTTTTGATAAACTCTAATGATTACGAAAATAGCGCTCATTCAATGGAACTTTCATTTCTTATTAACACTTTGGAAACGAATGACGGATATTCAAGCAATTTGCAAGGATTCTTAGCATTCTTTTTCAATGGCGTCGAGTACGTATAAACAAATACATTAAAGAAAGAACAAAAAGCATCAAAACACAGCAGAAAAAGTAAAGACCGAAGTCATCGAACCAAAAGCTCCCTGGCAAGCTAATATCTTCAATCTCGGAGTCAGATCCATAGAGTGTCTTGCAACACCGCAGGTGCTTTCTATTCATAGGGTCTTCCCAGCCACAAAGACAACAGTATTGATGGTCATATACACCTATACGCTATAAGTGTTCACCCAGACAATCATGTCCTGTTATAAGGTCTGAAAAAGGTTACTACATTTCGGCGAGGCTTGTCTTGTATTGTATCTAGCTCTGCATCACTCTAATTCTTACTCTTTTTTTTCTACCGTAGCCCTGAAAAAGTCTTCGTTTTCACAATGTTTTTATATATATTCTTACAAAATAATATCACATTCCCGAACAATTTGCTTGAAACAATTTAGGCCCTTCCGTGCAAGGAAATGAGCCTAAGAGCCTAGAGATGGAATATATTAAACACTTTTTGTAAACAGTATTTTTTTTAATATTTTCTTTTTAAAACTTTTTATTTTTTTATTTTTAATAAATATTTACAAAAATGTACTGGGATTTCGGCTATATATTTTCCCATACTAATATGATATCGTCTCCAACATGAAAAGCATACAGTTTAATTATTTTTTATGCATTTAACACACAACTTGGAGATTGGCGACGTCAAAAAATGAGAAGCCTATTAGTAAACCAAATGTAAATTATTGCAAAAGTCACGATCTAAGTTTATTTATTTAGTTCTCAAAATACTTTCTAAATTTTAATTTCACCTTCACTACAAAAGGCCTGTTCTATTTTAACATAGAATTCTAATTAAATGATTTCGAAAATACAATCACAAAACTTTGCAATAAAAAATCCATTCCTTTAGCCAAATACAATCTTGTTAAAAATCCAAAATTCGAATCCAATCGGTTGAACGATCAACGTAAAAGGGAATCCGTAATTTATGAGAACTCTCTTCCAAAGTCGGCAATTACACTTTCACTTTGGAGTTCTCATTTGGCATTCCCGAAACATATTCTTCAGCCCTTTTGTACCGGTGTCTCCAAATCTCTTTTCTAAATAAAGTTTTTCGGAACAAAAAAAAAAAAAAAAAAAAAAAAGGAAACAAAAAGAAAACAATATAACTTCGAAGCGTGAAGATGGTCACCGGCTTTTAGGGTAAAAAAGGACACAATAAAAAGCAGTGGGAAAGATTCCAAAAGGACGACATTCTTTCTCGAGTGAATCGAAGAAAAGGTATCGATCAAGAACCAGAACCGGATGTTGTGTGCCATCTTAAGATCAGAAATTCAGCCGACAAATGTGAAACATTTTTTTCTTCTTGGAATGAAAGGACGGAAATAAATCTAGTACATGTATGTCTCTATCCTATTTCCGAGACGATAAGTTGGAAAAATGTTTTTCAAGTGCTGATATCTGAGAGTTATTTTTAACGTTTTTTTTTTCCTTAGTGTAAATCTTATTATCCTTTCAACAACTTTTGTCTTCAAGTGGTAATTTTTTTCACGCTTTATTTGGAAACAAAATGATTTTTGTCATGTCTCAAAAAAGTGTTCTGAATTTTCATATCTACTTTAAAAATAAAAGAAGACAATCGAGTGACAATTTTACCCTATGTGAGTAATGAATTCTAAAAAGATATGTGCCAAAACACGAGGAGACTCGATGGCGCTTAGGATGTTCAGCATTTTACTTCGGTAGTCTTGCTATCTGTTGGGAGTTTTCAAGGTTTTCTCCCATATGTTAAGTAAATGTCGTAGTTCACCCTAAAAGTCATCCTGGAAGACACTGAACTCCTTCTTCCTCCTCAGACTTCTACCTTCGGACGCTTCAGCACATTAGAAGCTGCCCAGCTACCCCTCCCTTCCATCCTCCCATGAGTATACACGAGTTCATGGCCAAGATGGTATTGGTCTAGATGGTCTAGGCACACTTGATCTAGATGTTGCTGTCGACTTGTTGAAGTGGGATAAGAAATAACAAAAAAGCATGTGCAAAATAACCAACGTATTGTATTTTCTGTTCATCTAAAACATCTTTCAAGCTTTTTTTTTTTTTTTTTTTTTGATTATTGAATGATACAATTTCTTTAATTTATTAACTTTTTTTTTATTTCTAAAGGTAAGGCAATACAAAAATGGGAAAAAACACAAAGTAAAGAGGAAAATGCATTCAAAAGTGTTCAACAAATTTGACCGAAGACATTGCCTCAAGAGTTCTCCATCTTACCACTATCTCGCCGTCTCGGATTCGTCATGGAGTGCCAAACAACGATGGAGATGAGCTCGTTACTCCAGTTCCGCCAAATCACAAAGAATGCAGTTGGTTTGTCAAAAATACCAATGATAATTTATTAACTAAGTTAAGCAATTTATATCCTAATATTTACTAAATTGTACAATTGTAATAAAAGTTGTGTGTTAGATAACTCATAATCTGATGATTTATGTTTGTACATTTTATACTTAGAAAATGTATGCATGGTGCGAATAACAATTTTATAAGAGCGAGATTTTATAAGCATCTCAACTGAAATTGAATCCTAAATTATCAATCATAACTTCGACAATAAAATTCTTTGAACTTGTTTAACCAATTACTGTAGAGATTTAACAACGTACATTCCAATAATTAATAGTTATAAGTTTTAAAAAAATTAAATGAATATTAATTGTATTAATTTTAAACTTCATTAATTGGAAACATTGGAGTTACAGTACTTTATTTAAAAATATTTACGAATATTTTATTTCCTTAAATGCTATTAATAAAGGGCAACTATTATCACAATCACTATTATCATTAATCCACATTCATCACAATTTTCAAATTAACAAAAAAAAAAGTATCACTACTTCCCATTCTATAGCCACAATTTGACAGTAAAAAATATACTTTTATCCAGGTACATAAGAAATGTAAACGTTTCTACATTTCCTCGCCGGATATAAAAAATCAAGAATTTTCCAAATCAGACGTAGTGGAGGAACCAAATTATTTTTGAAATAATATCAAAAATTTTTTTGAAAAATATTATGTAGTCGAAACTGGTACTTTTATTCAGGGGTGAACGTGATAAACCTGTAAACTTGTGAAATATTTTCATTTAGCATGATGAATATATTAGAACTCTGAAAGTGCATTTTCTAGCCATTTTCATTTCTTAATGTGCTGGTAATATGTATTTGCATTGTAGTAGGTACCTTGTTTAACCTTAAGTCTGTTACCCATCACTAACATTCTTGGTATGACAAATGTTTTCCTGTCAGATTAGCCATCATTCAAAAATAGTACTATTAAAATAATTACTTTCGAAGATTTCAATTCTAGTCGGATTTTCTTAATTGTTTCCCTTGTATTTTTTTTCCCATCAGCTTAAGTTTAAAAGATGTTACATAAAATATGTTTATTCTATATCTATCTATCTCTCTCTATATATACCTAGTAAATTTTCAATGCCTAACTTTTATTTTGGTCACTAAAAAGTTAATTATTTTTGTTTTTTCTTATCCCACTTTGTACACAACCACGTCCAGACCAAATCCAAGATTTCTGGTGTGGTGGAGCAGCCGTAAGTAGAAGTCTGACTTACCTTCATGATACAGACTTTCTAAGGGGTTGGTTTGTCAGCCCTACAGTCTACCAGTTCGGTCCTACGGCTTGAAGTAGATTCTGAACCTCTACAAACATCCATACATCGCTGGGACTCAACACCAAAACATGTGGTACCAAGCACCAGAGCACCATCCACTCTGTCATCAAGCCCTACATAAATTTTTAATATGATTATCAATAATTACTTAATAGCATATAAGTTACAGTTTATTATTTATGACATTTTTGATAATGATTATTAAACCAGTCAATAATTTATTAAATATAAAATATACCTAAGTTAAAATGTTTCAAGTTCTGTCACAAAACTAGTAACATGTTCTTCATGTACTGTGTATATAAAATAGATATCAAATAACATTTTTACAAACTGTAACAGTTTTCCTTTGAATACAATATGCAAATTAATTATTACAAGTGTATTGATCTTTAGAATTATTTTTACTAAAACTAAATACATCATTTAGAAGAAAAAAATATTAAATCCAAATCGTTATTGTTTGATTATTTGTGACAAATATCTTCAATCGTTTAAATTTAAAAATATACGTTTAACATGGGATTACGCTTCCGATTTCTATTATCCAAAATAGATAAAACAGATAAAGAATATTAAAATCTATGGAATTATCCAACTGCATAAGAAAGTTTTCTTATTTGTTCTGTACCAATAAAGCTTCGAAATGGTTTGTTCAATAATTAGAAATGCACAAATATAACTTGGTTGAATCTGATTTACAATAATGATGATATATCACCAACTGTTCGATTCTGAAGCAAAATGGAAGTTTTGCGATAAATCATTTTCAGTGCTAATCCACATTTTGTTTGATGTCGAATATTCTACCGATTGGAGATGAGAAAATTATTCTAGATTTAATTGGTTTTCCGATAAACTATCTTTTGTTTCCGATACTGGTAACACCGTTCAGCAGATATAATTGTAGGAATTAATTTTTGTCACGTATATGAATACGTTTGAAACATTTCCTATGAATTTCGCCATGCTAAACAACATTATTTAATGTAACTTTTATTGCTTTTTTTTAATATTAAGTTTTGTTGTCATATTGTCATTTCCAGATCATTGTTTGCATTTCTGTAATAAAACAACAAAAAACGCAAACAATTTATTTTATATCAGTTAAAACTATTTTAAAATAATTTTCTCCATTTATTTGTAATAATTAAAACTCACTTTTCAACTAAAAGGGAAAATTAGATATACTATATAAATCAGTTTACCAAGTTTCGAGATTATTAAAATTTGGTATAAGCGCTCCATAGTATCATTACTATTCAGTCAAGAGCCAGCAACAACCTGGTCGGCTGCTACAATAAAACTTAATAAATGGTTTCGAAACTTTCAATTAAAAGTCCTTACTCGTATCCTGGAATGGACACTATACATCTATAAACTAATGAACTATAAACTAGTAGGAAAGAACCTCGCAGATGCAGTTCCTAGAACTATTCATTCCGTAGTGCGGTGGTTTGTTTTCATAACAGGAAGTGCCTTACTCGGGGCCTGATGTCTGAGTGACTAGGGCTCTGGATGCCACAGGTTTCAGGCTAGAGACCAGGAGGTGCCATGGATCATGCATAGAGATGCTCGTATCGGCTCAGAACCCACCTTAAACAGTAGGTCCTAGTCTAAAATAACTGTAGAATGTTGAGCGTAGAGGACTGACAAATGCACCCCGGAAAAATACAACAATTAACTATGTTTTATACCTGACTTGCAAAATTATACAAAATGAGATATATACAGTATTTTTCTGTAAAAGAATCCACACCATTTTATGTAAATAAAAAATGCGGGTTTATTACAATTTTGTTAAATTATATTTTTAAAAATGTATGATGTTTAAATATAAAACTTTCTTAAGCAAACATACGTGCAAGAATATAAAACATTTGATAAATCACAGTTGTTACAAAAATCTTATGTGTATTAATAAATGATGTTGAAATGATAGTTGAGAACAAAATCTGTCGCGTTTTAATTTCAGAGTAGAATCATTTTTTTTTTAATGTAATAATAAAAGATTATATTTTATTAGTTGTTAAAAAGTTATTATTTTTTCTAAATAATTTTCAAATCAGAAATGTGATGTTTTGTTTTTCCTATAAACATAATTTCACATCTTATTAAAATTCTTCACTTGTTCCATACATTTTAAAATTATGTAGCCTTTTCATTTTTGAAAAGGTAGCAAATTCTTTTTTATGAGTACAATTTATTTAAATTTAAGAAAATTAAATGAAGCATAAACTTTAAGTAAAACTTTTCAAGTATAAACAATGCACATTTTAGATACAGTAGTATTAAAAATATGTAGTTTTTATATATATCATTATTAGTGCTGTATCTAAATAGATAAGAAATTCTTTGTTATGTAAATTTTAAGAAATATTAATTTAATAACCACCACTTCACTGCTAATAACCTATTACTCATGTTTTTGCTGCTTTATTTACGTTGATTTTAATAACTAATTCGAAATTATATATATAATGAAATGGACTTAACCATGTTTTTAGAGGGGGAGGGGATATATTAGAATATCTTTAGGAATCCAAAAGGAAATACAGGCATTGGTAAAAACGAATACGAAATTCAAACAAGTGCATATTAATGTGGTTCAGCAAGAAGATCTTAACCACTTCTTTTATCGACTTGAAGTAAAAGCTGTTATTTACGATGCTGGACGCGGGATCGAAGACTGGCGGGTGGGGGCGGGCATTTAACGAGCAAAGTCATTAAGTGAGGACCGTCTTCCATCCATTAAGTCCCCGTATCATTTACTTCCCCAAGTAATAAAGTCAGATTTCATTCGGTTTCATTAAATGCATCACATCCAAAATAACTAATTAAAGACTTTCACATGTCTCAGGAAAAATAAGTATGGAGACTAACATTAATTGGCTGAACAGAGTATTTCATATATTTTATTTAGTTGATGTAAGACGTCATTTTAGATGTTATTTCAAAATTAAATGCATCACAATTTAATAAGATAGTATTATTTATTACACACATTGTCTCTTGACAGGTAGTCAGATCTGTTTTTTTCCTGATGTATTTAAGGCCACCTTACTTTTTCTGTGGGATGAAAAAATTTATAAATATAGAATCATATTATGTGATTACATTATGATCACATTATTATATATATAGGCATATTCAGTGCCGATTATTAATATTGTTATATTTTTTATTTAGAATATATATATATATATATATATATGAAGTGTAAAACCAGAAATCAAAATGAATGGCAAAAGCCTAAATGCAGATCAAAAACAGATGTATACATACAAGGTATACATATATACATAAAGTATACATACAAAGTATGCATAACAAAATGTGGAAAGAGGGTGAAAAACAAGTCTTCAGGAAATCAGCAAAATATCACAAGGAATTAATTATAATTTCTTGACGAATGTGTGAAATTAATTATTTTTTGACGGAATGTATCCTTTATAAAAATAAAGGCATATGTTCCGCCTTCTTTCCTTCTTAGCAGCAGTAAGGAATAAAATTAATAACTGAGACTTCGATAGTGCAACTGGATTTTATAGAGGAATGCAATTCACCTGATACAATAATGTTTATGAGATGCAATTGAATAGAATATGTCTTCGGTTTATTGCTGAAGAAGACCATAAGAATTAATTGGTAAGATAATTATGCCGTTAAGGAAGCAATTGGGTGGCAGAATACATGTAGTAACAGTGTTTAAGTTTTCTGAGAGTAGGAGTTTATTGCCCACTGCTGGGAAACATTTTACCAACAGCTTAGGAAGATGGATAGATATGGGGAAGTTCATAATATGATTTAGTATTTCATAGAATATATGGTGAAATGTTCAATGTATGGGTGGTTTCTAGTAAGGAAATTTTGAGCCATTGAAATGAATCTTAACAGTACTGCCCTGTTATAATTAACTGGCAAATATGTATAAAAATGCAATGATGAATAATTCCTGAAAGGACGCTGGTATTGACTAAAATCTATTAAAAATAGAGTTATAAATATAATTATTTGCAAAACATTGATTAATGATGATGTTGCGATTTTAATGTTGACATTGGAATTCCACGATATTAGCCTACATTGACCTTGAAATAGAAGTATTTCACTTTGAAACAAATATATTAATTTGCACGAAATTATGTATATTAATACATGAAATATATTTATACAGATGGAATTAATAGGATAACATTTAAAAATTTTATTCCAAAAAATACCATTTTAACATTTACTTCCAAAATAAACCTTGATTATACTTTACTTACCATCTATAATAAAAAGATTTTTTCAAAATGTAAGATTTAGTTAATAAACTTACAATTAAATAATAAATAATTATTTACGTACCTTATATATTAACATTAAATATTAGAATATTTTTTTCAGATTAGTTCTTTCCTTCGCTATTCTAACAGTCCCAATTTATTTTTGATTTCATTTCGGAATTGTCTACTACGTTGTCACTAAGGTTTTTTCTATTTAAGGGTGATTAGTACAACGTTTAAGCCGGAACTTTTGGTTCGAGAAAGTTTATACCAATGGATCAAATATTTATAAAAGTTTATTTTTTTGCGAAAGAGTTCAGGAGGAATGAAGTTTTAAAACACGAGCAACGCCCCCAAGAATTACAAACTCTAACATACTTATATTAAATTACATAAAAATCCCATACTTATTACATAACAATTCCTGGCGTATACGTATGCAAACCTTTTGTAGTATTGACATCAACTTTTTAATGAAATTTCTTACGTGAAACACGTTAATGTGTCTTTACTTTTTAAATATACCTTGCTTATATTGTCTTATATTTCGATAGATTTATCACAGGCTTAGGTATTACATTTGTACATAAATAATAGTTCCTGCGGCACTATAAACGATTTTAGAAACATAAAACTTGTTTCTGAAATTGTACTTGAGAATTATAAATTCTGCAAAATATATCAACTATTGTTTTCCTAGATATTGTATTTAAATATTTCTATGTTTGAATATGAAGATTTAATTATTAAGATATTAAGATTTTTATTAACAGTGGTACAATACATCATTTTCTAAGTATTGGATAATCAATATCACGAGATGAAAAAAATCAAATTAAATGTCACAATTATCTTATAGAGGTAAATTTTGGTCCAAAGTGTATATGGACTGGTTGAAAAGATATATTGATATGTGCTTCAATTTTTCCTTAGTTTTCATTCACTTTAAATGCAGAATAATGTTATGTCAAAAATTACAAACAAGCTTTTTAGTATGTTTTAAAAATGCATTTCTTACTATTCAAAACTAATTATCTTCCTAGATAATGGCTTTGAATTATAGAAAAAATACTCTATGCATAGGCATAAGTAACTAATTTCATAAAACAAAAAGTAAATAACGTTTATTTATTATCATCTGTTATGTGAAAAAAACCATTCGTTTAAGCCCATTTTTTTGTAATTATTATTACCTTTTTAATTATGATTCATTAATTTTCATTTAAAATTATTAATATAACTTTTTTTGCTTATAATAACAGAAAAACTGTTCTGATTATTGCAAATAAAAGTTCAATACAACAACAGTTTTTTTTCAAGATGATTAAAATAACAAGACAAGACAAGTAGACAAGAAGAATTAAAATAAACATCACTCTTTTGGTTTAAGAGATTATTGAAGAACTTCAAAATATAATAATCAAGAAACCATGAAAGATGCAGAAATATCAAAAGGAGCACACATTTCTGCAAATATTTAATCACAAATCAATCAACTAAAATATCTAAAATACTTACCATATCTAAAATACTATCTTAATATTTATATTATTCTGTTTGTTGAAACAGGTGAACGACATATTATACAATAATAAGTACAAACATTTGTCTGACAGCATGCAGCAATATTGCGGAGGCGGAGTATAATGCCTCAAATAAAATAATAATACAATCTCACAACTGTTGTTCGAATAATTAACATTTCATATATGATGTTGCGCATCGCATTTTACTAACACCATGTGTAACCACATTCATATTATATATCCCACGAGCTGGATTGGACACGTTCGGCCAATTACATGGAACATGTTTGACGTTTTTTGTTTTGGGGACACCTTAAATAATCCAATTAGGAGCTGTCTGGGACAATACTAGAGAATTTCGTTTCATAGAAAAAATCGTTGTCGCTTTAAACAAGGTATGTTTCTGTGTTAATCTGTATCTATGAGGGCGTCAGACAATCATTTCCCATTGCTCTAAACTATGAATGGTGTCTGCGACAGCCTATTCGAACAATGACCAGTAATAGTTTTCCATGGTTTTGGCATCGCAATTTACGACACACGTTCTATTTTAATCATGCTGTGAAAAAAAGGCATTTATTTTAATACAGTTTCTGTCTCCTATCGATTTCAGATATTTTCAATTTTTTGCAATTTTTCCAAAATAAATGGAATTTTCATTTGTAATTTATTTTATCTTCAAGCCTAATCTCATCTTTCCGTCACACGTTAACAACATCCAGTAAAAAAAATTTTGAAAAGAGGTGAAAGTGATATTTATAATAAAAGAAACAAATTGATTATCAAAACTAAATTGATTTTACTTTTTGAATTGCTAACTTAAAATAACATTCTATTTTAAACTAATAGTATCTATATTTAATTCTTATAAGGCTATATAATTTATTGAATATTCAATATACTAATAGCATTCAATTCGGCCATGATTTACAACTCCTGAAATCGATTTAATAAAATTGATTTCCTTTTTCATATCATATGTAAGGTTACTATAATTAAACTATGTACTTAGTGTGAGATGCGGGTAACTCCCCTATAAAGAATGAACTGGTGCAAATTGAACATTATTTCATATACACAACTATTTTAAAATTAAACTAAACAATATTTCACACGCATTCTGTTTTGAAATTAAACACTATCTCATGCACAAATTCGACAATACTGCTAAAAGTTCGATATGAAAATAATCAGCATCAATTCAGAAGATGTTCCAAGGTCACTATGTGTCACTTTCCAAGCGAGCTAGGAATCTCAGATCGAAGTCCAATTTCCATCTACATCAATCAATTTTTGAATACGAGTGATTTAATAAGGTGACATATCAGTAATTGGTGAGTGGTATTATTTACTATGGAATAGGGCACATCCATCGTCCTCGATATTCATCAAGCACTGCTTTTTGCGAAAGTTGATTTGTTCATGGCAGTAGTTACAATTTTAAATCTCGCTGTGCTGTAACTTTTGCATTCGCGTCGAGGTAATACTACCTTAAAAAGGTTCCAAAGGCGCAAAATAGTTTTTCGCAAATCTAGGACATTCATAGATCATCATTGGTATCAAGTCTTTAACTATTAGACATTCCCTGTTGCAGAAGTGTTGTAGAAGCATTTTTACTTCTTTTGATACAGAATTTTCACTAACAATGCATGAACAACATACTGAAATTTCCATATAAATCTGGTTAAGTTCACAACTGATATAATTACGATGACTAATAACATGAAGCAGCGATTAGGATTGTTAAATGTTTGCATAAACAAAACATAGGTGCTAGAAAATATTTGTGTGATAATATTGTCCATTTAATGTTGGTAAATCAAGTAAAATATTCCTTTTTTTAAATTTTTATACGTATTTTACTATACAAATTCAGTCTGAAGCTAAATTTTTAAACTTGGCGTCAGAAAAATAAACAATGCTTTTGTTAACAAATCTAATCGTCATAGTATAAATAGTTAAGTATAAGAAACACTGGTCTTCTTCAATACAGTTTTCATAAATCTGTTCAAAGTATTTTTACATTAATGACTTTCCTGTTTGCTTTAAGAGATTTGGAATTATACTTTAAGAATTCCTACATAAATTTCTCTTATTTATTTTTATATATTGCATGTCATTTTATACCAACCCACCCTCTTCTCTCCAATATGAAAATATAATTGGTTATATTATATTTGTAATTTATAGATTTTTTAAAAGTATTTTAAAAATAAAACTTTAAGATTTCCGATTAATCTAAAATTTGATTTATGTTAATTGTAGAACATATGATAAACCCAATATACCATGAGCATATATATATAATAATCTGTACAATTCTTTGTCTGTCATGCAGACACATAATTGTGCGGATTATCATTTCCAAGATAACTTCTATTAACCACTATTATGCATTTACATATTATAGAGAAAACTCTCTATATCAGGTCGTTGATGCAAGGTTTTCATAGATAATATTTGAATCATCACTGTGTTTACGGGCTCCTGAAAAATTGCCTAATATTTTTTTTTTCCAAATGCAGCTGGTAAGATAGGCCGTGATATTTTATGCCATAAGGGCTGCACCGACGTTACTCACTTTACACTACCCAGGGGGAGCGTGTAACTTGAAGACAAGCCACGGACGCGGAGTAACAATGCCCCCGCAACTCTCTACGATCCGGGACCTACAGTTTAAAGCGTATTCCGAACCACTACAAACACCCATGGCACCAACGGGATTCGAACCCGATACCTGTGGTACCGAGCGCCAGAGCGCTAGCCCCTCGGCAATCAGGCCGTGATATAAACCACCGAAAAGCTGAATATCGCTTTTACTTCTACGGGTTTTATCTGAACTATTAAGTAGATTAAATTTTGTGGTTAAATTTTAACTTAATTACTTTTAAGAAATCAATTTTAATTATAAACAATAGAATATTTATTGTGTTTTCCACATGCATGAATTATTTCGTGAGAAACATGATCCTTAATATCTATTCTCATTTAAAATCCAATAACAGCTGTCTAGGAACATTAATCCATCCAACTCTAAATTATAATTTTCTATTGTATAAATTAACATTATTTAAAAAAGTTTAACAAAGTAAGAATTTTTGAACAATACTATTGAAAATATATATTAAATTTTTAATTAATCCATTATAAATTTTTCAATAATAATTCTAAATTAAAATCCGCGCACAATTATACACGAACTTCTTCATTTACAAAATTCGTAAGCATCGAGGAAGAGATTTGCTGTAAATAAAGGTAGTCTAAAACGTTTAATCTTAAATTAAAATTTAAATAAGTCCCGAAAATGTATTGATGTTTTGTTTGAATCGCAATTCCATTTTAAAATTTCTTAAGTATTTTCAATGTATTCGAAATACAAAGTGACAATATTCACAAATTATAATTTTAATCAAATTATAACACAGTTATAATTTTAATCAAAGTCACCCATCTTGAATTTACATTAGCTATGTAATTTAATTGGTAATAAAATGAGTGGCAAAAATTAATTTAAATTGAAAAGAAATTTATGCAGAAAAATACTACTTTAAATTATTTATTCAGTTATTCATTATTAATATTAATTTTTAAATCCATTTTGATAAGCTCAATCATGAAAAATAAATTAACTTTTATATTTTATTTTATTAAAAAAGCAAAATATTAGAATTTCGTAAGACATTATTAAGAAATTAATTACATTTTATAATGACAAATTTTCAAATAAACTTAAATTAAAAAAGAATTGCATTTTTCTCTATATGCTATTGAATAAATTTTTTATTCTTTTTTTTTTTCTGTTAATCCATACAATTCTCAATAATAATTTTCTGTTGTTTAAATTAATCTTATTTAAAAAGTTTCACAAAGGAAAAACTTTGGTGCAAAATTATTGAAAAGAAATATTAAAATTTTAATTAATTTATTAAAATTTTTCAATTATAATTTGTTCGAATTTCATATTTTCTTCAAAAGAAGCTTGAAGAAGTAAGAAGTAATATTAATAAATGTTAATGATGTACAATCAACATATTAACCATTTAGTAAAATTAGTAATAGTTAAATAATGAAATGTTATATTTTTGATCGGAACTCAAATACAAAATAAATAATAGTTATTTTTGTTTAGTGAAATAAGTTTAAAAAGATGTAAATAGAGATTTTCAAAGAAGAAAAAAGCTATTTTAATTAAAAAAAAACATATATAAAAAATAAATAAATCTTTTTTTTCGACTTTTAAATTAGTATACCAAAAAAATATATTATAATTATTTAAATTTCTTTTCAAATTTCAAACTATTGTGTTTTAAAATTACTTTAATTAAGTTTTGAACTTCTTAGCGATTTTATAATACTGAAATAGTTTATTTAAATAATATATGTTCTCCAACTAAATAATTTTTCGTTCTGTAAGTATTTGATATAAGCATAATTAAGAATTATTTTTAAAAATTGCATTTGTGCATAATAGTTAATAAATATTACGTTTATACCTGTTTCCAATGGAACGTATATATAAAGTAATTTTATTTTATTTTATTTGCCACAAATACTGTTTTTCAAAATGAGAAAATTTTGATTCATTAATCAATAATAGTTGATTTTTCCTTAATTAGAAATTTGTTGAAATATTGGAAACTTATCGGGTGAATTGAAGGTATCTGCCAGTAGACATTGGCCCACCATGGGGTTGCTGCACCAATGAAGAAGAAGAATTGAAGGTGTTAGTTATTTTTTTGTTTTAATTTTAATTTTTAAATTTTTAATAATATATTATTATTATTATTATTTTTAAATGAAACAGAAATATCTAAGAAGATATATACATTGCAGCGAATTTAGATAATGTCTAATTTCAAAATTGCTACAAGAAATATATTACTCAAACCCTTATAAAATAGGTTAGTGTAAAATGGTAAAGAGGTAAGCAAATAAGAAATACGTATAAAACAGTAACTTTCGTTACACGTCTCTAAAATACAAAATATGTTTTTGAAACTAGTTTGCTTTAATCTTAATATTTTATTCAAAATAATTTTTTTAAATGTTTACAAATTTTACATATTTATAGTATATTTAAGATTTGGAAAAAAATCTAGAATTATTTAGTATTTTTCAAATACAAATTTTGGCATCGTGAATTTTTCTGTTCATATTTATTGTAAAAACAAAATGTTAATAAATGAACAGAAAAAAATTCCTTCCATTGTAGAATCCTAATGATGCATTTCAAAGTTGGGAAAACACTGCCATACTTTTTTAGAATCCCAAGTTTATCGTCCGCAATGATGATTAAGTACAAAGAAGAACTCCCAGAATCAATTTTCTTTTTCAATCAATGATGATTTACATTTTCTCAGTTCACTTTAGCGTCTTTTGTATAAGCCGACAGGATATATTGACTTTTTTTTCAGTATTCAACAAAGTTTTCTTTATACTCTTTTTTATACTTTTCTTTTTTCAAAAATCGAAATTCATTTGCATTTTTCGTAAAATGCAAGTATTATTTTACTCGTTTTGCATATATCTATGCTTTTTTTCTTTTTTTAGAAGGAAATCCGATCATTTCCAATTAAGGGAATTGAGTGAAGTCTTGGAGATTTTTTGATGAAAACAATTACATGAATTTGATTACATATTTATTTTTACTGAACTTTTCAAAAATAAATTTTTATTTCTGTTTCCATCAAAAAGAATGATAAATTGCTAATTAGAGTTGAGATTAATTGAGAATTATTATTAATAAAATAATTATTAATAATAACTTGAGATATATCAATTACTCATTTGAGATTAATTACTCACTTGTTCAATCGATCTCTTTTACAATGTTATTACAATATGCAATAAATATTTTTGCATCGTTATTTGCTAAAGAACATGATTTACAATATACTTTATATAAACTTAACTATCTGAATTTTGGTTACATATTTACTTTTGCTGAGTATTTCAAAATTAAACTTTTCTTACTGTTTCATCAATAAGGATGATTAACTGATAATGAGAGTTGAGATTAATTTCTGAGACAGATTAATTACTCATTTGAGATTGAGATTTGAGATTAATTAATCATTTGCTCAATCGATCTATTTTCCAATGTTATTACAATACACAAGAAATATTTTTGCATCGTTCTTTGTTGTGTAGCAAGTTTTACAATAGACTTTATATAAACTTATCTATCTGAATTTTGATTATAAATTTACTTTTACTGAATTTTTCAAACATAAATTTTTCTTTCTTTTTACTCAAAAATAATGATTAATTGATAACGAGAGTTGATTTGAGATTAATTGGCCCTTGGTTCAATCGATCACTTTTCCAATGTTATTACAATATACAAAAAATATTTTTACATCGTTTACGCTATGTAGCATGAATTACAACAGACTTTATATAAACTTATCTATCTGAATTTTGATTATAAATTTAATTTTACTGAATTTTTCAAAAATATTTTTTTTTCTGCTTCATTAACAAAAATAATTAGGTTAAAATCTAGGATACTGTACCCCTGAGAAAGTCGCCAATCTTGCAACCCTGAATATTTCGCCAATTTTCCGCCAATTTCTTTAGGGTTGCAATGCTATAATTAGAGGAATTCGTAGCTTCATTTTCCAAACAACAAAATGACTATTTATTGTTATTGTGATTATATTATTATTTGCAGAATACTTATTTGCAGTAAATAAGAACAGAAATATATATTCTTTTAAATTAGTATTCCAATAAATTACTGATTATTCCGAACTTATTCTTACAACTTACGACGGTCACTGATTCAGAACGTAAACAATATTTATGAAGTTGCCACTCAGGAGAGTAAGAAACAAACAAGAAAACGATTTTTTTATTTATTAATAACTTATATTTTATTCTTAAATAATTAATTTCCTTTTTAAAGATGTTCGTTTAGTTAGGATTTTCTGACAACCGTAATTGGAATTCGCTCGGAATATTTGAAGCTTTAGCTTTTTAGAACGTTAGTTAACGTTAAAATTTAAATTTTTAATAATTAAAATAAATTAATAATAAAATAATGTATCCGGAACATTTGATAATTATCTGGCAGAGTGCATGTGGCGGCGGCAGCACAAATGCGACATCCGCAAAATAATTTATGATTCCACCGATGGAATAAAATGTTTGTTTCCACCACAATAAAAGGTAAATTATTCTCTAGTTTTTTCTTCTTTTTTATCTTTTGTTAATATTAATTTATCATTCGAATTCGGCTTCGTAAAGAACATGACTTATTTTTTGTTCATGAAAAGTGTGGTGGCGAATAACTTCGGCGAAATTTTATCGTAACGAAATTGTATCAATTAACAGCGATTATTATGTTTGTTTAAACGATACTTTTTTGTGACATAGCAAAATAAAATTCCACATAATAATTTGGCGATAAAGTGATTTAATTTGGTGTGAAAGCAATTTAGGAATAAAATGTTGACAAAATAATGATATATTTTGGCGTTAAAGCGGCAATATATGGCGTAAAAAGAAAACATTAAAAAGTTGACATAATAGTGGTAAGAATTTGGCGATAAAGCGATATAAATTGGCGTAAAGGCATTTTAGATATAATTTTCTTGGCATAATAGCGCTAAATTTCGGTGTAAAAGCGGTTTCATTTGGCACAAAAGTATTCCAGATATAAAAAATTTTAGTGAAAAAAATTTGGCGATAAAGCATCAACTTTTGGCGTAAAAGCGCCTCAAAAAAAAAAGATTCACTTAGTGAAAAAATTTGGCTATAAAAACGATAAATATTGGCGATAAAGCATTTTTTGGCTTAAAAGAAGTTATATAACAAAATTTGCTTAGTGAAAAATGGCTATAAAGCGATAAATGTTGGCGATAAGGGGTAGTGATAATATTTGGCGTTTAAGCGATAAACTTTGAGTTAATAGCTATTTGGTTGCTAATGTTGGCGTAAAAGCACTGTTTGGCTATAAATTTTGGCGAAATAGCACTTTACAATGACACCGAACTTGGCAACCTTTTTGTCTGTTTACTTGGCGATTTGGCAACACAGTAAAGGATTTTGGCGTAATATCATTTTACCGCGCAAACTACCTGGCCCATTCATTTCTATGCTTACTTACCGACTTGGCAACTTGGCGATGTGTTTGGCACAAAGGGTACAGGATCCTAGATTTTAACCAATAATTAATTGATAATGAGACTTGATTTGAGATTAATTAATCATTTGTTCAATCGATTTCTTTCCCAATATTATCTATCTGAGCTTAACTTATTTTGAAAATGGAACCTGCTCTCTTCAACTTGTTAAGCTGGAAGGTTTTTTTTATATAATATTAACGTGCTAGTGTTATATACATATCTGTAATCATTTTATAATAATTTGTTTATGTTTTTATTTTTCTATGCGAGTATTGTAGATAATCTTTAAGTACTCTTTTAATGAGTGAGTGACTAGCCCTCTGGCGCACAAGGGTTTTGGGTTCGACTTCCAGCGGTGCCATAATTGTTTATAGTGGTTCAAAATCCCTTTTACGGCGTAGGTTCCGGTCTAATATGATTCTAGAGCGTTGGACATAGTACTGACAGTCCTGTCCTGTAAACAGTCAGCATCATGAAGTTAAGTCAGACTTCTAGTTTCGGTTGTTCCATTTCAACAGATTCTGCCCCCCCCCTTTCCTCCTTCCAGGAGACCACAAGGATTCTTGGACTTTGTCTAGATGTTGCTGCTACCAAGTGGAATAAGAAATAAATTTGCTCTTATACTGAAATTTTCTTAGCTCGCCATTACACTAAAGGTAAAGCAACTGTTATTATTAGGCATTAATACTGTTATACTTTAAATTTATTTATTTATACAATAAAACTGATACTTACATTTGATAGTAAATGAGCAAACCAAAGGCTTCACAAGGTATCTTACACTGAGGTCCAAACCCAGCTCGTATTAAATTTCGAGTATTTAATTTTTTACAAAGAATGTTTTAAAGTTTTACTTGAGCGCAAAAATTCATTTCTTCAACTTTTGCCAAAATTTATGAATTATAATAAATCAAAATTATCTTCTATATATAAGGAAAATGATGAATGATGAATCTATTATATATATTATATACAAAAGTATCTTCTACATACTTATATATATATATATATATATATATATATATATATATATATATATATATAAATGTAACCATTCTTAAAAAGCACTTTGTTTCTTACTCATTCATATGTTAAAAGCTTTAAACGATTATGATGGGGAGGACTTAATTTAACTTAGGGTTCGTAAGTTAATCTAAGTTTTCACATCTTTACTGTTACATTTTTTTTGTTTATCTCACTGTGAATTGCATATTTTTCATTGTTTAAAAATTGCGTAAAATTTTATCAACAAAACAAATACAGTTAAATAATCTGTATAGCTAATATCTGTTAATCTGTTAATAGTTAAATTTTATATATAAGTAATTATTTATACTGTTTAAAAAAAAAAAAAAAAAAAAAAAGGTGCACAATTCTAAACATTTGGCAATTAGCTAATTGAAAGGTAAGAATAAAAATAAAATCTGTGTTTATGAAGTTAATGAAGAAACCCAATTTTTAATTCACAAATTTTAATCGTCTTATTAATAAATAACCTACCATTTTTTTTCTAAATGTAAGTGTTCTGTCGTACTCAAATGTTTTATAATTTGGTAGATGGACATCAAAAAGATTCACTGAAACAAAAGGAATAAAAAAATTCGGTTCAGTTTGAATATTGAATTTCAATATTGTTTTGGATCAGACACAATAAGAAAATTGATAAACATAAATCCAACCCGTTACATCAGTTATTTTACAACGGAGACAATCTAGAAAACTTATACATGTTGTGTTAGCACAGTAAAGTAAAACATGTGCACAAATATTTCCTCTGCTCCCTTGAAGAACTACTTGTTTACTTATTGGCGATCAATATATTCCGATATAATTTTTATTCTTATTTTATTAATTATTTTGGGCAAGTCCAAGCAGAACATTATTTTTTCTTGTTTGGGCAATGCATTGCTGTAGAAGAATACTTTTCTGATAATTATCTCCATTTTATGCTTTTTTTTCAGTCTAATATTCTATTTTCACATTATGCATCATGTTGTAATTAAATGTTAGTATGTATTTGTTATTTATAACTAAATAAACTTTAATAAATGTAAAATCTTTTGTTTAATATTTTAGACCAAATAAGTTCAGCTACAATTATATTTATTTCTAATGCTATCTTTCCTAAAAATCTAATTAAAATTTAGAATGATAATTTACTTCAGAATGATGGGAATGGTTCATCCATCAATAAATGATTTGTTTTTTTTCAAATATATTTTTTTAGGATCCATAATTCTTTGAAAAGCTGTTTATTCAGAAACCACATCACATCATCAAAATCCTTGATGACATGTTTAAAGAACTTGCACACAGAATTTTTCATGTTTGATGGCAGAATTTTATTAATCGTTCACAACATTCATTACTCAATTACTTGCTCATCTCGGGGGCTGTTGAAAACAAACTTAAAAACTTTTTTTCCTCTTTTTGAAAAGCATGAGAAAAGCTCCTGGCATTGGGTCAAGGATGATTAATGGGAAATAGTCTTTTCCCTTGTCCTTCTTGGTTGCCAGTGCTAGGTATGACATTCCCCTAAGTGTATTCCTTCTATTCCTGCTTTCTAATCTTATCCTTATCTTGTTCAAAAGTTTGTGTCTTCCCAAGTGGGAATTTTTTCGTTTCTTTTCTTTTCTTTCTTTCTTCTTTCTAAAATGTAATCCACTTATGAAAAACGATTGTATTTACTTCTGCTGATATGACAAAGGTTAAAGAATGGCACATTTGTCATTTTCCCTTAAGTAAATATAGGCTTTTATTGATCATATACGTTTATTTTACTCTAACACTCAAGTCTTTGCGAATCGAATGAAAAGTATTCAAACCGATAAACTTTCTTTATTTTCGTTAGGAACTGTATTACAAATTATCAGACATTGAAGCCTGTCTGTTTAAAATTATATACATTGTGTAAAAATCTTTAATGTGAAAAATTGACATTCTATATATATTATATATAATTAAAATGTATATACTCAATAAATAAATACCTTTTTCATCGAATTTAATCTAATTTGTAAGAGTTTAGTATCTACCTCTATGCTTGATATGTTTATTTATGGATGTTGGCAACGAAGCATTTATTAAATATGTATATTTCTTTTGTTAGACATTTAAATTTATATTTAATTTATATCATATATTTTTGTATGAAAGAGACTGTATGTATAGGAACATGTACAGTAACTAGGAACTGTCATACAAATTGTCAAAGATTGAAGCTTTTCTGTTTAAAATTGTATACGTTGTGTTCAGTTCTTTCTTATTCAAGCATGTCAAACATACAAAATTTAACATATTATGTACATAATTATGTGTATACTCAAACAATAAACAGCTTTTCGATTGGATTTAATCTAGTTTGTATGAATTGTGTGTTTCCGTCTATACTTGATGTGTTTATTTATGGACACTGGCAATAAATCATTTATTAAATATGCACATTTCCTTAGTTGGACATTTAAATTTATGTACATTTTGAGTGGAAGTGTCCAGCTTTAGTGCTTTTTTCATTCATTTTAGTGTCATTTTTATTGATCGAAAAGTTTTTGTTAATACAAAGTGCTAGTGCCCTATTATAAAATTTCTCAATTAATTATACTACGAAGTCATAATTTAACATTTTAAAGCATTTTATTTCTAAAGATCAAGTGGAAATATTGCAAAAAACTATATTCTTAGACATATTGAAATTTAATTAAATTTATTTTTGAAAAATACTTATGGGGATTTGGCATAAAAAGTATTTATTGCGAATATTGATAACAATTTAAATAGAAATGTAAATATTCAGCAAGTAGGTATTGTTATAAGCTCTTTTAAAGTGAGCATTTATTAAAAACATTTGTATGAAGAAGTATTGTTTACTATATAATGAAATTTTAATAACAATTAATTTAATAAACATTTGTAGTTTTGTGCAGTTCCTTAAACTATTAACCTTAAATAATAAATACAATGCGGTAGCTGTATTAATACATTTGATTTTTATAAACGAATGTGTAATATAGTAAAAGTTATTCTTGGCTTAAAATTGTTTCTTGCGAATTTAGATAAATTGCCGTTAATTACTCAGTATTGTCAAAAGAAGTTCCACACTCATTTTAAAATAATATGCAAGTTCATTTTAAGCATATATAACGAAAATTGTACAAAATACATTCTACGAAAGAGTATCCAAATTCTTGTGACAATGGCATACAATAACTTGTTTTATTTATTACAATAATTATCTTTTATGTTCTAGTAATACACATTTAAGTCTGAAATGTCCTACTTTAAAGAAAAAAAAATTATTTGTGAATAAACACAATTATGCTATATATTGACCCAATTGAACGCAAAACATTACAGCATAAATTTGTTTTGTTGTTGTTATCTGCTTTTTTTATGTTTATTTGTTCTTCTAGGTATTTAAATTTAAGAAATAAAATTAACGATTGTTTATAAGAAAAATTTTATTTTAGTTGTTATGTAATAGGAAAATAATTCTTACGTAAAGTAAGTTTCACTTTAAAATTATAAACTCTATTACAAAATAAACTATTTGTTGTTATAAACAGTACAAAATTAAATAAATTGTTACTATAAACTAAGATTTAATTTAAGCAATTTCAATCCTATGTATATATTTAACTAGAATGTATATACTCGAAAAACAAATTTATGACCATGTTAAAATATATTTTTTATTTCCAATGGCAGATTATGAACAGTTACACAACAATGAAAAAAAAACAGAGAAAACAATAAAACATGCTACAGCAAAGTTCATTAATCTAACATATCTCTAGCCTCCCAATATTGCACGGCGAGAAAAGTCTTGCTCAGAGCGGGACAGTGCAGTATATGCTTGGAGTCCATAGCCTCTCCAGAGCTGCACAGAGTGCATACGGGAAGGGAACAATTTTGAGTCTGTAAAGATGTTTACGCAGGCAGTTATGTCCAGTGGCTAGTCGGAAATGAGCTACTGCTCTACGCCTTGGAACATTACATATATTTGGGATGGCATTCTTGCAGGACTTTTGGGAAACACGATTATAGAGGTCTTCTTGAGCGCGGACTTTAATTGATCTTTTGATGAGATTTTTGATAGAGTGGAAGGGTATAGGACGAGATATTTTTTGTGTGATTAAAGCCCCCTTTTACATAATGATTAGTTGCAGATCTTTTAGCCACTGAAAAGTGTTACCAGGAGCACCACGGGGAGGTAGATCTACTGCGCCCGTTAAAATATAAATATTCTAATTTTTTCTTTATTTCATTTAAATCTGTACCCCATGAAAATAGAAATTTTTATAGGAAATAATATCATGCTTATTTACCGTTCCATATTATTATTATTTAGATGCTCTGAAATTGTTTTAAATTTGCTTTTGTTTTTCAGTGTTACCAAACTCATTTTCATTGTTACTAAACGCTAGTTTGCAAATATTTTTCTTTAGCAAAGCTTAATAATCCAATTCCTACAAACTGAAAGATATTCACAAAATTAAAATAGAAAGATCCAAAAGTATTTACAAACACCATTTATTGATAAATTTTAGTGCAATTATGTTTAACTGGAAAGATATTCTGATTTATTAAATACGATGTTTTGTGCGATAGATTTAAGCATATTTTTTAAATAAATATAAACAACACATTTTTGTCGTTAAAGTTTAAATAAAATAGATAATTTTATAATTATCATTACAATAATGCTTACTCCTGATTCCAACTTGGAGATATTAGTTAAATAAATGCATGAATAGAGATAGAAAATATATAATTTTCAAAACTGATATTATTTTAATTTAATAAAATTTGTTTAAAACTCTTTTATTGTATACACTGATAAATATTGGTTGTTAGGTATATAATTGCATATAATTAAATTTTAACACCATGTTTGTCTTTTATTTTTATTTCCATCAGGGAAAATAAGGAAAGGTGGTAAAGGAAATCTACTATATATATTAACAGTGGTTCTACTACTTTTAATTAAAATCGGTCCTTTTAATTATTAACAAAGATAAATGCGAAGAATAAAATATTACTACTCTATAAATGAATTAGTTTAAAGTAGCTTTAGTTGAGAAAATATTCTTGCTTTGTAATGTAAAATAATGGGACAATCTTAAAATACTTTCATTGTTAGTATATCATGTTTCAATATCCCTACATTTATAATGCTAATGAGAGTGGCTTACAAGTTTCAGATTGAAACAAATAATAATTATAGAAATTTAAATGAACATTGAAATTCGAAATGCTGACTTAAAAGTGAATGCGCATGAATTATTCCTTTGTTTATCAAAATAATTTAAATGAAAATTGCAGTTCGAGTATTCATTGTTGTGATTGCCTGAGGTATGAAAAGTTAATTTTTCGCAATTAAAAAGTGAAATTGCATTGGGATTAATTTAGAAACTCAGACAGTTACAGAATAACGTGTCTCAAAAATCTGGAAATTGTAATAAATTAATAAAATTTGTTTTGAACTTCGCATTATTAAATTTTGTATATTAATTTAAAGCACTTTTCTGTGTTTCACTCATAAATAATTGTTTTTTTTTTTTTTTTTTTTTTTTTTTGCTTTGATAACTCATTGCATGAAATTCATGATCTTATTTTAAAAACTAAAATATTATATTTATTTATTTTTAATCGGTTTTTCATAGTTTGCTCTTGTAACCCTGCTCTTCCCTACGCACTGGCAACAGAGCACCCTGTGGTGTTTAGGAAAAAATAGTCAGTAGGATTCGAGACTTTCACCCAAGAGGAAATACAGCACAACAGGCGCAGCCTCTGAGAAACGTTTAGTTTACAATCTCTCACCCCCAAGAGAAAATATATTTTGCACAACCCTATTTATTAGTTGGCCTACAGACTCTCACCGGGAGAAGAAACATATTTCGCGCATCCAGCGCGTACCTGAATATCTTTATTTTCGGCTTAGAAGTGAAATCCTTCCACTATTCTATAATTATATGCCTTTAAATGTGTTAAATAATGTCTGTCACTAATTGTGGATATGTAGTGTTTATGCGTGTGTAAATAAAGATGGGAGTTCTCAAAACTGTTTCTCAAGTCTCAACCCAACCATATTCCGTTACAACTCAACTGCACAACCTGCACGCTACACTTTCAAAAATGAAGCCTCGTTCAACTACTACTTCAAATTAAAAAAAAAATAATCTAAATGAATCTTAAAAATATAGGAAAATATCATGTTCATAAATAATGGTAATGATGCTAAAATGCAAAATTCATTATAACATATGAAACAGGAATTTAACAGAACTAAGTACTTCTTTAAAAAATTATTATAAGAACAAATAAATATTTAGGAAAGTTTATGTCTTTCTGTATGCTAAATTTCGAGATCCGTTTCAGCATTCTTTTCCATTATATTCTAAAATTTGCCCTTAAGTTTTCATAAAATTTAATAATATTTTATTATGCTATATAATGAATAATTTTTATAATAAGTAATTTGAGTTTACACTAAAAAAATAAATGAAATACGATGTAAATACATTTAAAATGATGCAAAAGTATTGAAAATTAAAATTAATTGCAACTAAAGTCAAATCCTTCTTCATTGATTTTTTACAATTACATTTTACGTTAAATTATAGCATCTCTGGCTTTCCTACGTTAATTCTAACAAGCTTGATAATGTCTCACAAATTGGCTAATTTTCGTGTATTTTTATATAAAGAAAGCTTTTATAAATACTTTTAGATTTTGGTATAAAAAGAATTCTTAATTTTTTACGTTTTTTAATTTACGAATGTTAAAAATATTTGGGGCTTAATAACACTTTAATATAAAATACAAGTAACAGCTTTATACAAACTAAACTGGTCGAAACTTTTTGTGAATAAATGATTCATTTAATTACACTGATTTCTAAGAGTTAATGTTAATGTCAAACTTGCAATCATAATGAGATAAACATATGAAATTCATAAAATATTATACATCCTTTATTGAATTATACATTGCCTCTTTATTTATTTATGCATTGTTAATGATTAAATTTTTCTGCAAAATTCTGTTTTTGGAGATAAAAAGATATTCGGTAATTAGATTATGCTTTTCTATAATAAATATGTCTTTTCCTAACTGTAACGAACTCTAAGAATTAAATTCCCATGTTGGCAATTACGTTATCCGTTAATGGAAGCAAACAATGGATGAGGATGGGGACTGAGAACAGCCGCCTTCCGAGATAGTCTGGGTAATTGATGGAATTAAGTTTGGAGATATAAAATGAAAGTCCATTTGCTCAATAATTTGATCCACAAAATATCAAGAACTTTGTCCTTGCATTTCTGGTCTATCACTGTTCTTCTGTGGAATATAGTACACGAGAGTTTCCATCTAAAACTTCGATTGCCCCTCTTTTATAATTGTGTTTTCAGCAACGTGTGATTAATAGTACCAGATGCCATAGACTCTAAATATAAAAATATGATCTCCCAAATAAACCCATATTAATCTTTTAAGATTGCAGATCTTCACCTTTGTCTCCACAGGCTTCAGGTTTATATCCTGTCGGTGGCATGGGTGTTTGTTAGTGGTTCGAAATCCACATTAAACTGTAGGCCCCGGTCTAATTAACCTAAAATGTACAAAAAATAATCGTAGAGATGTAAACCAGACCAAATCTTCATCTTACTCTAGTGCAAATAGCGTGCTTTCGTGCCAAACGCTATCGGGTGATTTGTCTACCAGAGGCTCTGTGGTCTACGAGAACTCAAAAAAGGGTTTTCTCATGAATACCTTGTTTATAAATAAATTTTCGCCTTGTAATGATAAATATTCTTATCTGTACCGCAACAAAATAGTGTGAAACAATTTAGGACACAGACACATCCATTCTTTTCTGAAAAGAAAGATACAAAAAGTCATCTTCAGAAGGAATTGAAAACTACCTGGGATAGGTTCTTGAAAACTAAAGTTTCATATCGGTATTATTCTCAGAAATTTTGGAATTCATTACTAGAAACGTTACGTTTTGAAGATTAAGCATCATCAGCTTGAAAAGTCTTATTTATTTTCCCTCACAGTCCAATATCTTAAAGAATAAAATAAATGGCCACCATCAACACTATATTTATATCAAAACTGAAAAAGTATTAGAAACACTAATGTTTCAAAAAAATATCATCAATTGCGATTTGTAATTGTATTAAAAATCAATCATTTATAATTAGGCCATTTAATTTTATTAAAAAACCTCCATAAAAGTCAAGATTTGTTATTTTTTCATTCTTTTAATGATAAGAATTAATAACATTTTACCCCTTGACTTTTATAAAACTGTCTATATCATCATCATTAAATTTATTATTTCTGATATTAGTAGATTTTTGATGGCTAACAAGACAACAGTTCATTAAAATCCAAAATTTTATTAATAATAGAAACTAGCATATATAAGTACACTTTTTCAATTTGAGATATTTTAGTTTTTAAACATGCAATAATTGGTTTTAGTCTTTTAAATAATAAATGCTTCGTCTCTGTTTATTTCAATGCATATTGCTTTTAATAATGAATCTTATCTCAAAATAATTCGATAACTAAGATAATAATGATCTACATGACAGGGAATTAATTAAAATTAATAAGGTATTACAATTTGCTTTAAAATTTGCATTTGTTAAGAGTTTAAAAATTCAAATTTAGAAAACAATTTTGTTTTAATAAAACTGAACATGATATTTGTTTTTATTTTCATCTCATTGAATTGATTTTCAATTAAACTTATTAGTGATTTTAAAATCGGGTGTTATTATACAGTCTAGTCTCGCATGATGATCTCCTATTTAACACGTAAGCTACAAGAATTATAAAATTTCAGACACTGAACCGATGTACAGATATGTAGGTACATCCAAAATGATGTATAAAGAGATATTCCTTTCTCTGTATTCATATCTTTTACATATGTTTTATTTATGAGAAATAATTCCATGTTTTTCTAACTCAAACAAAATCTGCTATAGTCTTGCAACCGTAACTCTTACTCAACTGCATATAAAATAATCCCCTAATGGACTTATTGTCTTGCTTTTTTAAACCAACTTCAGAGCCACAATATTTTGAATAGCTGCAGCAAGGGAAAACTTAATTTGGGATGCTTTAGAATAAATCAATCATGTAAACATAACTGCAGATATTTGTATCTCGGTGTGTTTCTTGGCAGTCTTGGCTGAAATTCTTGTTCCTCAAATGATTTAAGACGTCTATGATCCTCAAAAGGATTAATATTTAACCAAAATTGCAAGCAACTGGCAATTTCCAATTTTATATTATACTTCACCCAATAACCTGTATTCTCAATCAGACACATCCATTTTTATGCTATTTAAAGATTATACATTCCGCTACATCACCTCTGTTTGGCCTATTACAATTTCATTCAGCACTTTATACAAAACAAGATACTACAATTTCGTTTCTTTTTTGAATGAGTTATTGCTGTTATTCAAAACATTTTTTTATATTTATTTTGGAACAATTTTCTTCAGTTTGATCATAAATCAAACTCAAATCAAAATTTCCAATAAAATATTTTTTGGAATAACTTTAAGAAACTTTCTGACTATTCATCAGATATTGACTATATATCTTCTTAATGACTCAATGCTTTTTTTTTTAATTTGTAATAAAAAATCATGTATTTGATAATTAATTTTACATGTTGTTCAACTATAAACTGTACTTTTTTCAATCTACTAAAATGAAACTTTTGTACCTAAGTAAGCTGTTATACATGCATTTGTAATAAGGAAAAATTTAACAAAAATTATAAATCAACAAACATTTTTCATTGTGAAAGGAAAGAGAGGGGATGCCTACAAATACAAATATAAGACTATAGTTTAAATAGATAATATACATCATTAAGTAGTTATTATTCAGCTGTATTTAGTGACTTGTTTATTTTTTTTAATACAAATTACAAGTTTTCCTAGCATGAATCAACAACAAACCCATGTGACCACAAACTATTACACCAGATTCTTATAAGAAAGTAACAAGCAAATCAATAGCAATTTAAAATATCAAATAAATGACAAATTTACGACATAACAAAAATATAACATCTAACAAAAATATAAATTCAATCATTGAATACGTTGAACATTGAATTACATACTCAAAATATTGAACATTGAATTACATACTCAAAAGATTGAACATTGAATTACATACTCAAAAGATTGAACATTGAATTACATACTCAAAAGATTGAACATTGAATTACATACTCAAAAGATTGAACATTGAATTACATACTCAAAAGATTGAACATTGAATTACATACTCAAAAGATTGAACATTGAATTACATACTCAAAAGATTGAACATTGAATTACATACTCAAAAGATTGAACATTGAATTACATACTCAAAAGATTGAACATTGAACATACGCATACATTGAATTAAAAACTGAAAAATTTACAACAATAAAAATTTTACTATCTTAATAAGTTAACATAAGTTTTGTAACAATTTGATCTTTCGAGTTTGTATTATTTCTTAATTTTTTCCAGAGTTAAAGTCTGGAGCCGTTAAAATTTATTTGGTTAATATTCTGCAATCCACCTACAATTGCAAAGATCAGTTGAACAATGCAACTTTAATTTTTTCATTTGTAGAGAAAAAATTTAATTTTCGTGTTGAATTCTATATATTACACGAAAAAAGATCAAAGAAAGCTGAAGCAAAGTGTGGCACTTATTTCCTTTCTAATAGTTCTGAGGAAACGATAGGCTGTTTCAGAGATTTTCCAATAGTGAAGACCATTGCAATCTACCATTAATTTCTTTCTTTCGGTTCTCCTCTATTATGCGCAAGAGGAACATAAAACCTCCATTATTTTCTTCCAATTCCTATTACTTTTAGTTCGATTAAAGACAAGCCTACGTTTTTGCTCCAGCGAAACGTTCCCTAAAGACCCAGATGTTTATAAAAAGCATATGTCGAGAAACTCTTTAGTTTATGTTGATATTGTAAGCTTAAAATGGTCAATTATAAATTCATTACAAATATTCTGGCTTTGTTCCATTTTTAATATTTTTGAATTAATTTGCGAAAGGAATAAGAAGAAATTTCTGAAATAAACGAAAGGTTAATAATAAATTTGTCAAATGAGTAAAAATTGTTAATAATAAAATTTTTTGCACAGGGTGTATGAAAAATATATCTAGTCTTTCACATTTTTATATTAATTGTAGCATGACTAATTACAACACATCAATTTTGTGTGTCATTTATAATCAGAATTCGTGAAATAACAGAGATTCTACAGTTTCTGTAGCTGTAGTAATACAATCCTTGAGTTATAATTTATGTTTAGGGTACAATATTTTCGTGTTTCTCAATAAAAATGTCCAAAAATACGAATTAAAATTTAGCATTAAAATTCTGTAAACATCCAAAACATATATATACAATTAAGTATAAAAAGTCATATGTTCATTCTTTTGTTTATTATCAATGATTCAATGATTTTATATTGAAATCAAAAATAAAAATAACTTACATTAAATATTATATAGGAAATTAATGACTTAAATTTTTCTGTTTCAATGAAATGATTCCAGTTTTGGTAATTACATAAAAAATAATATCAGAAAAGTGTGTTTTATATACTCAATACAATAATATAAATATTAAAATAGCATAAATTGTAATAAAAAAAAGTTCAATATAATCACTTACAAATTGATGTTGATTACTTAGTAAAATTTTAATATCACCATCAAATGTAATTTTAATATAACAGCAAAATTTAAATGTAAAATACCTTAAAAATAATAAGTGCAACGAAAACAAAATCCTTCAATCGACGTCTTTATTTTTCTTGAGTATTTACATGTTATACTGCGCATAAAAAGTTACGGTACAACATGTTTTCTGACAGTTAACATTAAAAAGAATGGAAAAAAATTATGGTTTATTTGAAAAAATCTGTATACTTTAAAAATATCATTATATTAATTTGTGTTTGATTTTTATTAATGTTTCAATTGATCTCCAATGTAATCCTCAATTGTTGGTATCAGCGGCAATATCTATAAGTTGGTGGCAATGTTAAAAATAATATATATTTTCGGCAATGTCTAAGAATAATATGTTTCCTGGAATGTCTAAGATAATTTGTTTATCTGATTAGTTATGATAATGGAACATTGGGTAAATGGACATATGGTTATCCTAAACTTATGCTGCTGAATGTTTTAAGGTTTAGCATTGTTGTTCAAAGCATCTGAGATTAATTTTTGTATTAAAATGCATTAATGCGACAGGTGTGGCACGCATTACAACTGCTTTCAAAGACTAGTTTCTTACCAGGTTTTATATATTATTTTGCTCAACAAAGATAATCTCTAGATTAATAAAAAGATACCTTCCAATCAGGAACTCTCTGTTAAACAACCTCTTCTACGTGACCACCTTACAGTGACAAAAAAATGCCAGTTTTTGTTGGTCATGCTAGCACATTACAGGAACCATATATTAGAACTTTTGTATTTCTCACCGGCTAGTGGGAGTTTATTCTGGATAATGATTGAGGTCATGCACTGATCTGTAGAGGAAAAGGCATCACATGTTACCATTCTATTATAAATAGGGGAAGAATCATGATTTCAGCAGATTTGGACATGATATGAGCATTCTGGATAAACACAATAACCTGAATGAGCACCATGGAGGAAGCATAACTACTGAGGAATATCCTGACGCGATGATTGATCGATATTTCAAATCATTTGCTAGTGCTATTGGCAATGAATCAGTTCTATTGGGTGATAATGCGGAACTTTATCGAGCTAGGTATGATGAAGAATATATTTAGGATGAAGGTTTGGTGCAAATATTCCTATACATGAACTTTAGATTACCTTGGCATATAGGTGATTGTCTTAAGCTCCCATATGAGGTCAATAAAAGAGTTGAATAGGTTCTTAAAGCTTTGATCCAGTTTGATCCCAATGTTGTTTGATATACAGATTGTTGAACAATGTTGATTAATATACAAATTGTTGAACAATTTCTGGTCTTTGCTTTCAATTCAAGTGTGCAACAATATAATTGGCAATATGGAAAATCGTGTTTGTCGATGCATCACAGCTGGGAGTGGTAATTTAAATTCGTTCATTTAATTGCACTCAATGCAATTTCGTACAAAATTTAATTATTTAAATGCATGATGTTAAAATCATTTTATTTCAATATTTAACAATTTAATTGACAATTCTTCCAAATTTCATGTTTTCGTGTTAATTGGTTTGGAATTAAAAACAAAAATAGTTTGAACCTTAACACTTGGAAATCAGGGTATAGTTTTTCTCGAATTTAAAAATAAAATTTTTTGCATACCAAAACCCACCATGCTGCGTTATAATATATTCACCATATAATGTGAATGCGCATATGATTATCATAAGCTTCCGATTCACCTTTGTTCTTCAAAAATAGATTTTACATATATGTTTATTACGTTCACTAAAGTGGATGACATTGTGGAATTTTCAACTTGTTGGACAAGAAGAATACAACGTATATTGTGATATTTTCTTACATTTTATTTTTTTATAAGAATTTTATTTTATAGGAATTATAATTAATTTAAAAAACAAGTATAATTTTTATTCTTAAAAATTTTATTTTTTAGATATAATTCTGAAAAACAATATTCAAAATGCAAAATTATGTTGTATGAACTTATTTTAAGATTATATATTTTATTTTTATGAACAATGAAATAGAAGAGTATGTATTTTAAATTGAAAATACCTGAAGTAGGCATATACGTTACTGATAAAAAAGAATTGAATTCATCTACAGAAATGTATCGTGCATCAATAACTTTAATCAAGTATTATTTGCAGAACCTTATTTTACAAAATTTAAAGCAGAATAAAGACGCAAATCAGGATAGTAGCAAATGCAATTGCCATCTATGAAGAAGAGTATTTGGCGGTGCTTTGTGTTTACTTTCAAGTAGTTTTTTTTTTATTATTATTATTATAAAAATAAGCTTTAATAGGAAAGCAAAGGGGAAAAAAAAAAAAAAGGTTAAATAGAAGTACAAAGACTAAAGAAAAAGTAATATTTCTTGGCTCTTTCTTCATTTGTTTTTGTATTCTTTAGAATAATACCACAGGATAAAAAGAAACAAACCTTACAAAATTAAAATCAAAAATACATTACTCGAAATATTATTGTCCTTTCACAAAAAAATAAGTAATAATCTGGAATGTATATATATATATATATATATATATATATATATTAATTCCAGAAGTCCCGTTTAAGTCGGAATTGAGTCTTTTGCGTTTTCCCTACTGTATTATTTCTAGGCGATTTTTATGAAAACAAAAAAATATAAAACAAATATACATATATGTGCAATGCAAAATATAAACATTTAAGCAAGATTTTCAGATCAAAACTTATGGCTTAAAAGAACATGTATTTTAGCTATATTTTATAATTTACTATGTTATTCTGAGGTAGAAATAGACTATTTGAAATTCTCGTTATAGAATTAAGAAATCAAAGAAGTTAGTTTAAGAAATATATTATAATTCATTCATTTAAAAAATTGATTTCTTACAATATATAATATTTTAAAAACAATAGTACATGACAACTTTTTGTATAATCTATTATTCATTTTAATGCTTGTAATAATAAATTGAAAATTTTATGTTAAATATTTAACAAATTTAACAAGAAAAATGAACAAATCTAAAAATTCAAAGACAATATACTTTTCAAACATTTTACAGTATTTTTTTTTCTAAAATAACTATTGCAGGAGCTAATATTGCATTTCTTACTTTTAAAAATATATTATAATAAAAAAACAATGATGTTTTAAAAATATTTTTATAATTTAATTAGGATCTTTATTTTTGTTGTTTTCAATTTTGAAAAACATATTTAAATTTTCCAAAAAACGGAGAAAGAAATAAAGCTTGAATTTTCCTTTTGAAAGTTTATAACATTGATGATAAAACTCTTCCTTTGATGAGGGAACAGTAGTAGTTTCTGATATTATTTACTTTAACTTTAGCAGACATAAAGTTTTTTTTACATTATTATAATTTTGAAGACTTTGGTATTGCTACGATTCTTGTTTATGCACTGAATTGAAAATAGTACATGCATTTCGAAAGGTACATCCACCATACATAAAAAAAATAAGAAAATTCGTTCCATTTCGTAGGAGCGTAAAGATATGTAAAAGAACTAGATAAGATCAATATTTTCTATAGAAATAGGTGAGAGATAGCTTTTTCTATATAACCATGCAAAAATATAGAATATAGAGACGATGGAATGTAAATGGGAAAAATTCTAAAAAAGAAAAAAAAAAAACTTCTTTCCAATATATATAAATTATGAATATTTTTTTTTCTTAGAAAAAAGGGTATTTCTTCACGTGAAAAATGTAAAATATTTCCCACATGGGCTAAAAATGTAATTCTAGATCACATGATTGTTGAATGAGAAAAGCATTTGCAAAAACTCTGACTCGCGTAAAATATATTGAGCTTTGTGATATATACATAAATATTGTAGAATACTTAAGTGGCTCTTATTTATTCAATTGAAATCTGTGATAATGTCCAAATGTCCTCAAATAATTGCTCCTTTAAATCTGTTTATCAAAGTTATCTCAAATATTATTACTGAACTTTGGTTTAATAACATTCTAAGTATTCTCACATATGATTTAAATGAAGAATATTTTTTATAGAATGCCTATATTTTAAAATAGGCTCTAATATACTAAATGTTGTAAAAGTGCATAATAAATTTTACCTGTATGAATTGGTGAAGATTGGTACGCACGCGGAGTAATAATATCCCTGCAAAGATCTACGATCATGTTAGACAGAGATCTACAGTTTAAAGTGGATTCTGGACCACTAAAAACTATAATGGTACCACCGGGACCTAAACCCGAAACCTGTGAGACCGAGCGCCATACCTCTGGCCACTCGGCCATCGGGCCCCATGTATGCATATATGCATAGAATAATATGAAATATGTATATATAGATTTCTTTATAATATAAAATATTAGAAACCAAGTAGTACATAAAACCTGTTGTGCAACTAATTATTAATTTTGGTTTTTGTAGTATTAAATGTAAAATTTCATGTTAAAAATTAAACAAAGTTTACATAAAAAAATTAAGAAATCTAGAAATTCAAAGACAAGATATTTTCATACATTATACAGCATTTTTCTTTCTAAAATAACTATTGCAGGAATTAATATTACATTTGTTACTTTTAAAAATAGATTAAGCGATTATTTGTAATACACGTTTTATAATTTAATTAGGTGCTTTATTTTTATTGTTTTCAATTTTGTAAAAACATATTTGAATTTTCCAAAAAACGGAGAAAGAAATAAAACTTGAATTTTCGTTTTGATAGTTTATTACATTGGTGATAAAACTTTTCTTTTGGTGAGTTATAGTAAGAGTAGTAGTTTCTGATATTATTTACTTTAACTTTAGCAGACATAAGTATTTTTTTTCATTATTATTTTGAATTATTTGGTATTGTTACGATTCTTGTTTACGCACTGAATTGAAAATAGTACTTATATTTCGAAAGGTACATCCAACCATACATAAAAGATAAGAAAACTCGTTCCATTTCGTAGGAGCCTGAAGATATGTAAAAGAACTAGATAAGATCAATATTTTCTATAGAAATAGGTGAGAGATAGCTTTTTCTATATAACCATGCAAAAATATAGAATATAGAGACGAGGGAAAGTAAATGGGAAAAATTTTAAAAAAGAAAGAAAAATATATTTCCAAAATATATATATAAGTTATGAATAATTTGCTTTTTTGTAGAAAAAAATGATATTTCTTCACAGTGAAACTCGTGGAAAATGTAAAATACTTCCCACAAGGGCTAAAAATGTAATTCTAGATCACATACTTGTTGAATGAGAAAAGCATTTGCAAAAACTCTGGCTCTCGTAAAATATTATGAGCTTTATGATATATACATAAATATTATAGAAAAAGAAATGTGGCTCTTATTTATTCAACAGAAACCTGTGATAACGTCCAAATGTCATCAAAAATTGCTCTTTGTAAGTGTTTAACAAAGTTATCTGAAATATTATTACTGAACTTTGGCTTAATAACTTTTTAAGTATTATCACGTATGATTTTAATGAAGAAAATTTTTTCAATGCATATTTTTCAAAGGGCTATAATATGCTGTGAAAGTGCATGATCAAGTTTAACTTTCTGAATTGGTGAAATTAACATTTTTTTTGTAATATTTTAAAAGAATCTGGATAACCTACAAAATTAGAAGAACTAAATATCAATAGGTGCTAATAAAATTTTGAGCTATCATGAATTGCCATTTCATTGAAAATGAAGATAATGATAAACATTAATAATAACGACGAGGAATTCATTAAGGAACGTCATGCCGTTTTTTAATGTAAATGCAAAATATCATTTTAAAGTTTAAGAAATATGAAATAATCACTTTGGATGTGATCAGGTTTGTCAGGATTGCGAAGAAACGACAATGTTAAAGTAAAAAACGCCATATCATTAACATAACAGTAAAACGTAATTTGTAATTAACAAATATATTTATGTAAAAAACAAACAAAGGAAACGTTTATTATAAAGTCTGATCATGACCTAAAAATCATTAAATAATACATGCTGCTATTTAAGGGAATATAGTCAATTTATTTTATGATCCTTTTGTAATTTATTCTACATATTCATGCCACTAGATATCAATAAATGTCAAAAAGAAGAGAATTACTTGACATGTGTCCGAAGTTTATTATGATTATAAAACCATATTTAGAACAAACATCATGAATTTTTTATTAACTGATATGCAACTATTATTTAATTTAAAAGATATTATTATTAATGATAATTATTTTAATTTTAGTTTAATCTTCTTTATTTATGTATATTAGAATTGTGTAAACAGCTAATTGCCTTTAATGGTGCTAATAGTTAGCACTAATACCGGTTAATACATAATTAATTAATAAACTCTATAATTTTACTATGTGTATATGAGGTAATGTGTTTGAATACTACTCAACTAAGCACGAAATTTTGATCTGAATCATAAAATATGTTTATTGAGATTCTTGCCAGAGAAATTCGTTTTGAGCGATATTGCCTATATATATAATTTTTGATGTGCTTGTAATTAAAGTTTCTTATTCAGTATATCTGACTAAAATAATTAATAAATACATGGAATACATAGATGAAACACAAGGCCCAATATTTTTTAATTGTCTAATTGCAACAACAGAAAATTCAAGAAAACTATATTTCTCATATTGTATAATATCATCGCAATCTATCAAATCTAATCCCACAAGCAAAATATTCACTCTAATATCTATACATATATATGATTTCCTCATATAAAATATATTAAGAACAAATAAATAACAAAAAATTCGACATAGAACAAATAGATAATAAATATCAAGCAATGGAAATGCTAAATTTATGTGGAGTTGTAAAGGGAAGGCTTTAAATTTCATATATGTTAAGTTTATCTGGAGTTAGCCGCGTCGCGAATGTGAGCTTTCAATTTAACTGAAATTAAATGTAATGGATTTCTGGATGATACGACAATTTCGACATTTCCTTTTAAAAAATTTTAATTTCAATCAGCTCTTAAATTAACGCTATCTAGTTCCGAGGTCGAGTACCACCGCTAAAATGAACTTTTCGTAATAAGGTCATCCCTAATTCTCGCCGATGTAATTAAAGAGACAACTACGTTAATGTTAGTCAATCCCGTTACATGTATATAGCATATTAATTATACACATTATATCTTCTATTTATTGGATATAAGTTGCCCCATAAGCAGTAAATACTTTCACATGCGAAATATTAGTCCTAGTATGTCACCGAGTTACATTCTGAATGGTCTTATCAACTTATCATGATATGTTATAGAATTTTCCAGTAATAAGCCCCACAAAATCTTGTTGGATGTCATAAACAGTCACGTAGTCCTGTCAAGAAAATCATTTTCTTTAAAAAAAATATTGCCCCTCTAATTGTCATCTATTGGTTTTATTCCTCCGTGGATTCTAAAGGAAGTAATTTTGATTTCTCTCTTTTATTGGAATACGTAGCTAGATTTGTCATGTAGAGAGTAAAAATAACATGATCTGTAATGCACTGCGGCATTTATTTCTTGCCAAAGCTATCTTAATGTTATTATAGTTAATTGCTCAGGATCTCTTGAAAATTTCCTGAATAATTCGCTACACATAAAAAAAGGTACTTTCAAGGCAAACATACACTGAAGTGACAAAAGTCATGGGATATCTCTTCATATCTTGTCGGTCCTCCTTTCGCCCGGCGAAGTGCAGCAACTCGACGTGGCATGGGCTCAACAAGTCGTTGGAAGTCTTCTGCAGGAATATTGAGCCATGCTGTCTCGATAGACGTCCATAATTGTGAAAGCGTTGATGGTGCAGGATTTTGGGCATGAACAGACCTCTCGATGATGTCCCATAAATGCTCGATGGGATTCATGTCGGGCGATCTAGGTGGCCAAATCATTCGTTGGAATTGTCCAGAATGTTCTTCAAACCAATCGCGAACAGTTGTGGCCCGGTGACATGGCGCATTGTCATCCATAAATATCCCATCGTTGCTTGGGTACATGAAGTCCATGAATGGCTGCAAGTGATCTCCAAGTAGCTGAACATAAGCCTTTCCAGTCAATGTTCGGTCCAGTTGCACCAGAGGACCAAGTCCATGCCATGAAAAAACAGCCCACACCATTACGGAGCCACCACCAGCTTGAACAGTGCCTTGCTGACAGTCTGGGTCCATGGCTTCGTGGGGTCTGGCCACACTCGAACCCTACCATCAGCTCTTACCAACTGAAATCGTGACTCATCGGACCAGGCCACGGTTTTCCATTCATCTAGGGACCAACCTATATGCTCACGCAAGCGATGTCGTTCTGTCAGTAAAGGCACTCGAGTCGGTCTTCTGCTGGAATAGCCCAAGAAAGCCAAATTTCTCCGCACAGTTCTAACAGACAAGTCCCTTGTACGTCCCAGATTGATTTCTGCTGTTATATAGACGCAGTGTTGCTTGTCTGTTAGAATTTACGACTCTTTAAAGACGTCACCGGTCTCGGTCGTTAAGTGCAGGCGGTCGACCACTGCGCTGTCCATGGTGGGATGTTATGCCTGAAATTTCATACTCTCGGCACACTCATGACACAGTGGATCTGGGAATGTTGAATTCCCTAACGATTTCCGAAATGACATGACCCATGCGTCTAGCTCCAACAAACATTCCGCGTTCAAAGTCTGTTAATTCCCGTCGTGCGGTCATCATCACGTCAAAACCTCTTCACATGAATAACTTGAACAGAAATGAAAGCTCTGCGAAAGCTCTGCGCATTTATACCTGTTCTACGCGATGCTACTGCCATCTGAAAATTTGCATATTGCTATCCCATGACTTTTGTCACTTCAGTGTATATTATAATGATAAAATGATAATTTTTAAAAATATTTTTTTATAATTGAATTATGTGTTTTATTGTTATTGTTTTCAATTTCTAAAAGCATTTTTAAATTTTTCAAGCAACGGAGAAATAAATAAATTTCCTTCTGATAGTTTATACCGTTGATGATAAAACTGATCCTTTGATGAGGAAGGAGCGGCAGTTTCTGATATCATTTACTATAACTTTAGCAGACATAAGGTTTTTTTTTTTTTTTTTTTTTTTTTTTATTTAAATTTATTTATTTATTTATTATTATTTTGTATTTTTTGGTATTGTTACGATTCTTGTTTATGTACTGAATTGAAAATAGTACATATATTTCGAAAGTGCATCCAGCCATACAAAAAAAAGGAAAATTCGTTCCATTTCGTAGGAGCCAAAAGATATGTAAAATAACTAGATAATATCAATATTTTTCTATAGAAATAGGTGAGAGTTAGTTTCATTCTATATAACCTTCCAAAAATATTGAGACGATGGGAAGTAAATGGAAAAAATTCTACAAAAGAAAAAATATATATATTTCCAATATATATAAGTTATGAATAATTTTTTTTTTTTTTTTTTTTTTTTTTTTTTTTTATAGAAATATGTTATTTCTTCACATTGAAAAGCGTGGAAAATGTAAAATATCTCCCACATGCCCCCAAAAATGTAATTCTAGATCACATACTTGTTGAATGAGAATAGCATTTGCAAAAACTCTGGCTCTCGTAAAATATTATGAACTTTGTAGAACTCTAGATACGCAAATATTCTAGAATACAAAAGTGACTCTTATTTATTCAACACTAATCTGTGATAATATTAAAATGTCATCAAAAATTGCTGTTTTATATCTGTTTATCAAAGTTATCCGAAATATTATTACTGAAATTTGGTTCAATAAAATTCTAAGTATTCTCACGTATGATTTTAATGAAGAATATTTTTATCGAATGCATAGACTTTTTATTATGCTTTAATAGATTAAATGTTGTAAAAGTGTATGAGCTATTTTAACTTTATGAATATGTGAAATTAATATTTTTTTGTTAACTTTTAAAAGAATATGTATAATCTAATGTATTAGAGGAACTAAATATCAATAATAGGTGTTAATAAAATTTTGAGTTGCCATGAATTGCCATTTCAGCGAAAATGAAAGTAATGATAATCGTTAATAAAATCTTTAATGACAAGGCCGAGGAATTCATTAAGGATGATCATGTCGTTCTTTGATGACAAGGCAAAATATCGTTTTAAATTTTAAGAAATATGAAATGATCACTTTTTATGTTATGGATTTTTTTGAGGAGTGAAAACAACCGACACTATTAAAGTAAGAAAAGCCATATCAGTAACATAACAGTAAAATTTAACTTGTAATTAACAAATATTTTGTCGTAAAAAACTTAAAAATGACGCGTTTATTAAAATGTAATCATGACGTGGAATCCATTAAATAATACTTGTTGCTATTTAAGGGAATATAGACCATTGATTTTATAATCCTTTTGTAGTTTATTCTATATATTCATGTCACTGAATATCAATAAAGGGGGAGGGATATCTTTTTTCATAGCTTATTATGATTATAAAACAATATTTAGAACAAAAATACCTGAACTTTTTATTAATTTAACCGTTACGTGTATTTTAATCAAAACTTTTTATTAATAATAATAATAATAATTTTGAGTTCTTTATAATTTTGTTTATATATACATATCTATTAGAGTTGTGAAAAACAGTTAATATTTGTTAATAGTGTAAATAATTAGCACTAATACCGGTTAATATATAATTAATTAATATACTCCATAATTTTGCTATGCGTAAATTATGTCATGTGCTTGAACGCTCCTCAACTAACCAAGTAATTTTGAATTTAAGGATAAAATAGGTTTTTTTGAAGGCTTAGCAGGAGAAACTGTTTTCATTGTTGTGCAATATTGTTTAAATACATCTATTATACATAGTGTTTATGTGCTTGAAATTAAAGTTTATTGTTCAGTATATAGTATATGACTCACTCAAATACTTAATCAATACATGGAATATTAAATGGAACACAATACCCAAATTTTTAATTGATTAAATGCGGCTACAGAAAATTCAAAAAGATATATTATACACATTGTATGATATAATTAGCTGTATTTATAATATATTTAACTGTATTATATAATATTAATCTATGAAATCTATAGGAGATTCGATCATTCCAGTAGAAAAATATTCTCTCTAATATGTACATGGGATTTCATCATGTAAAATCATTTAAAAATATAATTAAAAAAAAAACACACGGCATTAAAAAATATATAATGAATATCAAGCGATGGAAATGTAGTGTTGAAAAAGAAATGCTTTACGTTTTATGTACGCCAAGTTTATCTGGATTTAGCAGCGCAGCAAATGTGAGCTTTGCATTTAACTGGAATTAAATGTAATGGATTTCTGGATAATACGATAATATCGACCTTACCCATTAAAAATGTTGGATTCAATCAGCGCTCAAATTGACGCTATCTAATACGAGGTCCAGTACCGCTGCTAAAATTAACCTTTCGTAAAGAGTTAATCACTAATTATCGTCAACGTAATTAAATTGGCAGCTACGTAAATGTTAACTTAATTCTATTATATGTAGTACATTAATTCCACGAAATATAATTTTTATTTATTGGATACAAGTTGACCCGTAAGCAGGAAATACTTCCACATACGAAATATTAGTCCTAGTCTGTCACCAAATTACATTCTGAATGGCCTTATCAACTTGTCATGATATGTTATAGAATTTTCCCGTAATAAGCCCCACACAATCTTGTTGAATGTCATAAACAGTCACGTAGTCCTGTCAAGAAAGACACTTTCTTTAAAAAAAGTATTGCCCCATTAATTGTCATCTATTGGTTTTATTCCTCCCCGGTTTGGAAAGGAAGGAATTTTGATTTCTCTGTTTTATTGGAATACGTAGCTAGATTTGTCTAAACATGGATCCAAACATGGTAAATAAAAACAACATGGTCTATACTGTGCTGATGCTTTTATTTTTTGACAAAGCTATTTCATAATATTATAGTTAATTGCTTATGCTTTCTTGGAAATTTCCTGTGAAATTCACTATACAGAAAAAGCTATTTTAGCTATTTCCATGGATTTGTTTTACAAACTGATTGTGGTCATGAAAAGTATCTGTCTATATATATATATATATATTCCTTATATGTCACGTACTTATGGCGTTTTGACTCTAATTAATGAATAATGTCTTCAACGGTGCTAAAAGGTTTCTCACAACGTCCAGAATAAAATTTTTAACATGTTCTCAGTGCATGAGAAAATTGAGAAATCACGTTAATTTAAGGTTGCTATGAATTATGGCTCCCTCGCAATAGAATCAACAGTGAGGGGAAAAAAACGTGTAATGGAACATCATCCAGTAAATAAGGTACGGAATTACTATATGAAAATAATGTACTTCGTCAAATTGAGATGTTCTAGTAGGAATCATAGCCGATTAATCAATCGTATATACTTCTCACTTATGCATTATTTGCTATTATTAACTGACATTAAAATTGATTCTGTAAACAAAGGGATGCTACGAAGCTGACAGCACAAAGTACCATTAAAAGAAACAACGTGTACATGTCACACTACTTGTGGTAACAGCTCTTGTCACAGAGAGAGAAAAGAAAGATTTTTTTTTTTAAATTGAAAATTTATTGTTTTTTAGAGATTTTTGTTTGTTTAAAAATATTTTTTATAATATACTCTTTTTTTACCTATGCTCTCATTTTTATCATATTTGCATATGCATTTGAAATAAGCTAAAGCACATACTATTTTATTACTTCTTTAAACCAACTGATTTATAATTTGGATAATTATTATTTGTCAAGAAAATATATTAATTCCAAAAAAAATTGATTCTTACTTCTGAAAATAAATCATATTAATTGGTCTATATATATGTTTTATTTTTTATTTTTTCTTTCAAATATTTCTATGTATATTATGAGAGTCCTTCATCACTACTTTGTATGGCATATCATTTAGATGATTTCTGTATGTATTTTATAAGCATTTCGAAATACGAAAACTAAATTCATTTCTGTCATTTTCCAGTAATCTCTATAAGCATTAATTAAATTAGATTATGTCATAATAAAGTATATTATATTATAATAAATAACTGTAAAAATTCTTCAAGTCTTGAGATTTTTTTTAAAGCAGAAACACTAACAATTACATTTTTGTGGAACTTTCACCATGTCGTCGAATCCATTAGGCGAGGAGCTGTTGCTGTTTAACGGAATGGCAAAAACCTGTGATTTTTCTTAACCCACTGGAATTGCCGCTATTTATCCCTGGAAAGACCATAAGAAAAAGTGCGAATTTCCACTCAGTCTGCTCCAGAAACCCTTCATTACGTCTCTCGGCCCACCGTTGTTTGCCGAAGTGGCTCCAGTGATTGAATAGGCCCCAGAAAATGGAGCAAAAAAAAAAAACCCAGGGAAAACTTAGTATCCCATGTGATAAAAAAAGTGGAGAAAGAATAAACACTCCTGTCGATTTTTTTTTTCTTTTTTCCTTTCCTCACAAGGAAAAAAAGCCTAGAAAAAAGGATGGTAGGGTGTAGGTGGGAGAGGAAGATGCCTTGTTGCATAATAGATACAGGTGCATCCATGCGGGATGCATTCCATCAAGCCACTTTTTGCATGAGGGTTTTTCTTTTACGTTTTTGTCATGGTATCACATTAAGGACAAAGTAAGGAACGAACCATTTGTAGGTTGTTGGTTTGAATGTGGATGTTTGTTTAGATGGGACCATTACTTGCAGAATGAATGTATTCTCACTGTTTTTTTCGTGATTTATATTTTTCTGAAGTGAAATAATATTGGTATTTAAACATTTAAATTTTATAGTGTACATTGTTACATTGTAATAGTTGTTAAAAGATGATATTTCCATTTAAAAGTTTTAAATGAATTTGTAAAGCCGATTACATATTGACACTTGTAATATCCATATGATGGAAATATATAATATTTTTATGTTATGATGTTATGTAGTATATTTTATATAGTAACAAGTTGTACAAAAACCCTTTAATTTAATGTAGGAAATTGAAAATTTATTTTTTTGTGTGTAGATTCTTGCAAAAAGATTATAATAGATATATGTATAGTTTTTTTATATAATTTTTTTTTAATTGTTGAGAAATCAAACATTCAAGAAATATTCAATCTGGAATCACATTTACATGAAAACATAATAAAAATGTAAGTTAAAATATTACAACTCCCAGAGGTTGCTTTGACAAGTAAATAGCTTGAAAACAACAAATTTATAATTTCACAAGTGCAATTTATAATTTTTTTAAGAATTTTTTCCATAAAAATACTTTTTGGCTCTCAATTACTCTGTAAATATGTTAATTTTATTGTACTTTTTATTTATAAACTTCCATTAATTTTATAAAAATATTGGAAGAAAAATAAAACTTGAAAATGTAGGAAATGGTGGAAAAATTTGTAAAAAAGAGATTATACTACCAAACAATATTTTTTATACACCGAAGAAAATATCATAAGATATTTCAGAAAATAAAATAAAAAAATGCAATTTCGTTTTAAGTAAGTATATAAGGTATAGTAAGCAATTTCTTAAATAAAAGAAAATTCAAGAATTGGATATTTTAAAACAAATAGAAATATAAAATAAGATATTATATAACCTAGTATGAACTAGTAAAAAATCTTATAATTAATGGTTATATGCCATTAAAATGGATTCAGTAATTTGCTGTGCATCAACTAAAAATAGCAAATATTCTAAAAAAACTCAAAATATTTTCTTTTAGATTCGCAAGATTTTTCATGGTAAAAAGAGAATTCTTTGAGACGTTTTTATCAAATTGTAAATTGCATTTGCTTGGAAAAAGTATTAGTATTACGCATAAAAAATATAATCCTTGGCATTAAAAAATAAGATGATTTTGTATACAAAAATTGCTAAAAAATTCCATACATTATTTAAAAATTTATTACATGTTCGTTAGTGACATATTTTGTTTAGTTAGATAATATTTTTATTTTAACTTATTTATTAATATTTCCATTTATTTTAGAAAAATATAAATGTTGGTTTTAAAGATAAAACTGAAAATTCCTTTCGAAAATAATAAACATATTAAAAGCTATTGCAGCAGTCAAGTATTTCTTGTGTTTACACACTTCATAATTTTTCTAAAAAATTTAATCTTGCCTCTACCTAAACAACTTTTAATTAAAGCTTATTTCAATAAATAAAATTTATTTAAAATGACACCAGATTTTAAGAATTAATTTTGAAGGAAAATGGAACATAAAATATTTTTATACATATTAATCCTAATTAGGGAAAATTATTAAAATGGCTAAAAATAACATTTTAATTACAACCCATCAGGAAACACAGAAAATTTTTTCTGAAAAAGTTTTCAATATTGAGATGGCAGTATCTGTTTCATGATACAAAAATTTAAACCTATTTGTGTTTCAGTTAGAAAATTAAAATCCACTTAGCTAATTAGTTTTTAGGAGGATAATAAACTGCCTTTTTACATAAAATTAGATAAAAGGAGGATGGTGCAGCCTGGTAAATATCGGTTGATTTTAAATTAAAGTATCTTAGTATGTATAACATCTCGGCTTATACTAGACCTAAACCGGCTTCAAGTAGATGATTACTTTCAGGTTCATGGGAACACATTAATTTTTATTTAAAAGAATTATACATACATAGAACTCTGGATTACTGCAAAATTATTTACAAAAAAAAATTGAAAATTAAAGATTTACAATTTCTGTTCATAACAAGGACGGAGATATTCATACTTCTCGAGTCTACGACGAACCTAAACACGTCGTCTGCGGCAGACCTTAAATATCGCACCGAATGATACACGAAACTACAAAGAGATCACTTTATAAGCATATAGCAAATCCGCCCTGTTCTGTCTTCGAAAGTAAAAGAAAAAGACAGCATTCTTTATAGACTCGTCGCAGAACTCTCCTCCTTCTCCTACAAAAACTTCCCACTACGAAAATTCGTCAAGAAGGAGTGTGGTCAGCTATGCTCACTTCTCATTTTAGTAGACATTTTCTCATCCTATGATCTATCACTAATCACGAAGCAACAACTCATGGTATAGTCCATATTCCATCTGTAATGGCTTCGACTTTTAAAGGTCGCTCAGACAATCGCTAATTTCATGAGATCTCATTATCCATGACACTAAATATCTGCTATCAGATTAGAGTGGCAAATTTTTTCATTAGTACAAAAAAATTAATTGCATGTAATATAACTACCCACAACACTGTTTATCTGATGTAAAATTTGAGTGATAGGCTGTTATTATGTACTGGTCAAATAATATATATTCCTCTCTCCTGGTAACAAAATGCCACAACTCGTAGAAAAAATGCTATAGAATGTAACTCGATAGTAATGTCGTGCCTAAAAGTACAGTGGCTATACGTAGATGATAAATCAGTAGGCGTGGAATTTCTTCAGAAGAGATTTAAAGATTGACAATAGAGAGTTTTTGCATACCGTACGTTAGTTACCGTAGGACGTCCGTTAGCTTTTTAGCATGCGCGCTAGGGAGAAAAAGGTAACGGACGTCCTACGGTAACTAACGTACGGTATGCAAAAACTCTCTAATGTTAAAGAAAGAGGGAAGAATGTGTCTAGAAAATACGCTCAATTGTATTCTCTGAACTGCTGTAGTTGGTATATTGACTGGTATGTATAGCATCTATGTTGCATCTAGAAAAATGTTAGATCCTGCTGCTTTTCAAACTGTATTGTCTTCTAAAAAATTATAAATTATTTCATAGTATTAAAAGTTAAAATGAATAAAAATAAAAATGCTGCATTATAAATTACTTTATCGGAAGTAACATAAAATTTTAGATAATAAAAAATTTAAAGTTACTTCTGTCGTGCTATACTATTCCATAAATTTCATTTTGACTCTTGTAAAAGAAAAAAAAATACAATATCAGAATTTTGTTTATTTATTAGTTATTTTATTTATGTATTTACTTTTGAAAACGCCCGAAAATATATCAACGTAAATGTCAAAAGGGTTTTTCAACTTTAATATAAAAGCGAGAAGACGTTGATCATAAGGAATTACATTTCAGAAAAGTTTAAAAAAAAGTGGTCTTCTGATATCATTAACAAAGCTATGGTTGAGCTTCTTTTTCACTTTTTTTCTGTATAGCACAATTTAACTTGAAAGTGATAATAGCACTAGTCTTTTATTTTTCCTTCATTCACAGCCTCATTTAGAGTGAATCGATTTAAACAAGGAAAGTGTAAAGAGTTGCTTGAAAGATCGAATCTTCCATTACTGAAAAGCTTAAGTCTGTTACCTCAAGAAAAAGTCGTCTGTGTTTAAAGACTGGTTTAACGAGCTAGATCTATCGAGCTGCGCATGCGTGGTTACTTTCGTTACAAATTGAGGTACAATTACCGCTCAACTGTAAAAATATATATAACTGAAGTGAAGATAGGTAATTTCTGTTTGTTTTTTTCTGTTTTTTACTTTGAAGGTAGGTAGGTGCTTTTGAAATGAAAAAAAAAGGGTTCCAAGATTAGAGCAGTTGCACCTAAAAGTAATAATGATAATATCTCTTCCTAATCTGACTTTTTCTGTTTTTTCTTTTCCTAAGTGGTTTTTTAAGGTATAATGTTTTTTTCTAAATATCTTTTTAAATCACTGAAACATTGAAAATCAATATGTGAATAATGATAAAACTAAACGAAAAAAAATCCCTATAAATTAAAATACTGATATTATATAATTACTTTACATAATTATCATTAACATATTATTATAGTTAATTATTATGCATAATTATCATTAACCAATTATTATAGTTAATTATTATACATAATTATCATTAACCTATTATTATAGTTAATTATTATACATAATTATCATTAACCTATTATTAACTTAGCTAATTATTATACATAATTATCATTAACTATTATTCTCCATTAACTTTATTAATTATCATCTTTTTTAGTATTTGTACCATTTTATATCAATAAATAACCAATCAATTTCTTCTTAATTCACAATTATGTATACAAACTGTTTTTGTGATTTCATAAATAAAAGAGAAATTCTCATGTAAAATATGTATTACCATAGGATAATAAAAAACGAAACTTAACGCTAATCACTTAATGAAATTTTTAAAAGAAAATATAATAGATTTATAGAAAGAACTTGAAGCAAAAAGAAATTGAATAGATTTTGTTGTAAACAAGTTATTCCAATATTCAAACAAATTAGAAAATTTGTTTACATCATATTAAAATTAATGTAAACACTTATGTTCTATTATAATATTTCAAAAGATTAGTCTCTGAAAAATTGGCCATAAAGTTTGGATGCGTGTGGCTATGGAAAGTCATATAGGAATAATTTTTGAATCCGAATATGATACCTGAATTTGTCAATTTGAATGTGAAGATGATGATTTTGAGGTTCTGAATATTTGTGCTTTAAATAACATAATTTCTTAAACTTAATAATTAATGAATAACTAACAAAATATGTTTGATTTAAATCAAGATCATTTTACATGTATGGTATTTCATTACATTAATTTGATATTCAAATCCTAAAATACAAAACAAAATTTTGGGGATAATTTTTTATTAAGTCTTTATAGGAAGATTTTAATTTTTTAAGGATCCTATCTAACATGATTGCTAATGATATTGCTATTGCAGATTGGTTGGAGAGAAGGAATTTTTTTAAATTGATTTCACATGATGTATCTGTAATTACATTCCAAAGACCAAATATTTTATACTTAAGATATCAAGTCAAATACCAATTTAAGCATATGGAAGTTCAATTTTATCTTAGGGATATGTGATCACAAATTATAAACTGTAGTAGGGATATTAGGAAACTGGATTGTAACAGGGTGTAGTTCAGTTTAGATACTTGAAGCACAGATTGGAGAACTCATAGCTTTATTTACACACGCACAAACACCACTCACATACAATTAGATAACAGCAATATGTAACACGTTTAAAGATATACAATTATAGATTCGTGAAAGGATTCCACTTCTGAAACGAAAGCCCGATACTCAGGTACACGCAGGGTGAGCGAGAGAAAATTGCTCTATGGGTGAGAGTCTGTAGGCCAACTAACCATTTCTCCTTAAAGCCACAAGGAATGCTCCTGACAGTGCGTAGGAAGAAGCATGGCTACAAAACATTGTTACTTAAATATTCTAGTAATCCCAATACGATTTTTATATATGAGATTAAATAAAACTTTCTGTTTATCTGTTTGGCTTGAATTTTTCCAGACAACAGGTTACCGAATTTTATTTGAGATGTAGACAATTCGTTTTAGAGATTTTTGGTGACATAGAGAATTAGAACTATAAACTTGGTATAGCATTGGCTAGTTTGGATTGGTGGGATCAGCATTGACCACAAAAAACATTGTTGTTAGTATCGTCTTCATAAACTTATATTTCCTCAGTGTTGAATGTGCATATTATTTTATTTACAATGACCTAATTGCTTTACTTCTTTTCCGATTAAGAATACGTACAACCCTCGAAAATGAAAAACCGTAATTATGTAACATTTTTAACAACAGATATTAGATAAATTTTAATTATTATGTTTTTTTTTTCCTCTTTTACTTTGCAGTTAATTTTCAGTACTTGTTATAAAAAATATCATAAAAGGCAAGCACTTTAATAAAAGAAGATTAAAAAAACTGTTTATTCCCAAAAGGTATGAATGCGATCTTGTTTCTGTCACGTTCAGTGACAATGCGAGCTGTTAACGTTTATTACAGTATCTGGTTTCTCTCAATTAGGGACTCTTTTATCAAGGATGTAAATAAATATTAGATGCAATTAACTATATAATAGGTATCTTAATGAATCTTTATTCACAAATCACGGTAATCAAAGGACAACGTTAATTTTGAGTGTTGAAACATGCTACAATCTTCAATTTAGAATTTTTTTTAATTGCACTTTATGTATTTTGCTATCTCATAGCTTCATTTGGAAGGTACTTATTGTGCATTAAAATATATTTCATGCTTTTATCTATTTTAACGATTTTTAAATATCTCTACGAAATCTTTTGGTTGCGAAGTAGATGTTGATCTTTTTAATCTTAATACTGAATGTTTTAATAAAAAAAATTTCTAATTGGATAAATTTATCTGTGAAAATTTCAAAAATACGTCATCAAGTTGTTTATGAATAATTACGTCTTGTCCAGTTTGATTTATTAAAAAATAATAAGCATTTTTAAAGATTTCATTTTAATACGTTAATAATATTTTACATATTCAAATATTTTACAAGTAGATTTATTTAACTAAAAAAAAGTGTAAAACAATCTAATGAGTTGAGTTTTATGTATAATTTATTTGACATAAAACTAAAATTCAAGTTTTTGCCATCATTTTACGTTTTATTATACAATCAGTTTTAAATTGGGAATAATGCAAGGGACAGTTTATTACTATGAAAGAATAATAATATTCTTTCGTTATTATCTACTTCCTTTCTACTAATTTAATGAGGATAAATAAACGTCAATGAACAAACATTTATTTGCAACAATATCCAAAACTTACATTAAAACAATAGCAAAGATCTATTGTTGCATTGAAATACATTGTTACTTTTATTATGATAATTATTCTTTCATAAAACAAAAATTAAATAGATGAATTGATATTGACATAAAATTGTTATTTATTTAATTAACAAATTGTTTTATGAAAAACAGACTTTCATGATATATATTTTAAGGGAAGGAAGAATATTTTTAATTTGTACCGTGTGTATTATATGGCATTGTTGAAAATCAGTTCATGAGAAAACAAAAAATAAAGAAATGAAAAATTTTCAGATATGAAAAATTTCAGATGGTCAGATATCATGATGAAGCTCATATTAGTTGAAAATTTATGCGCATAATTTTCAGCTAATTAAGTTAAATTTCAGCGCCTCAGCATAAGGTACAGTAGCACCAAAACTTGAATTTCACGTTTTCATTTGTAGATTTATAGATAAATGGCATTGTTGGAAATGTCTCGAAAGTTATTAGCATGTGAAGTAATGCAATTGATTAAAAATGTTAACAATAACATAGTTAATTAACTGCTAACTAGATAATTATTGTGTATGACAATGTTTGTTACAAAATTCTTATTATATTTATCAAAACGGGCCATATTCAAAATTACTATCGTTTCATTTATTCTTTTAATGCTATTGATGTTTAATATTATATTACTGTTATGTAATATTCCTGTTTATGTCTTCTTAATATGAATATAAAGAAAAATGCAAAAAAATATTTCTCATGATTTTATTGAAAAACCTCAGTAACTGATAAAAATATGGTTATATTGTTATCAGTTACTCATATGGTTTATTTAAAATTTAATAACTACACATATTTATTATTTTATCGCAATTATATAATTCAGAATTAATATAAATATCAATGACAACATTTTATGTTAAGTGAGTTATAAATAGTAAAAATACTTTTTGATAACTTAATTTTTCTATGTCAACGTAGTGCAAGTAAAAATTAATAACTATGATCTCTAATGCTTGTGACAGTAACATTAAGGTGCAGTCTTTTTAAAATAGAGACATTCTTTTTTATTATTTGTTCTATAGATAAATTGTATTGTTGGAAATATCTCGAAATGTATTAGCATATGATGCAATGTAATTGATTAACAAAATTAAAAATAGCATTGTTAATTAACTGCTAACTAGAAAATGTTTTCATTACGAACAACCGAGAGATTTAGTTCAATCGATTAAGCATATGCTAATTATTGTAATGGTCAATTTTGTTACAAAATTCTTATTGTCTTCACAGATATCAAAAAGCGCCCATACAACAAATTACAATTGTTTCATTTATTAATTTAATATTTTGTTAACGTCTTCTTGTTATGATTATCAAGAAAAATGCAAGGATGTTTCGCATGAATTTATTGAGAAACCTCAGTTAATGTTAAAAATAGGTGATATGGTTTATTTAAAAATAAATAATTACACATTTTTATTATTTCGTTACAATTTCATAATTTGTAACTAATACAACAGTTTATGACAAAATCATATGTTAAGTGAGCAATAAATAGCAAAAATACGTTAGTAGTTATTATGCATTAGGTAGTTTTTCTAATACTTTTTAACTGCATGAGGTTAACTAATCAAATAACTAATAATCTAACTTTGATTCAAGGCATTTTTTAACCTGTGTTTTTTAAGTACACATCAGAGAGTGTCAGGTGCTAAAAAGGCGGGTTTTCTTTTAATTCTAGCTATTTATTGCTAATTGATGAAAAATGAAAAGAAAAATTGCATGGCTTCAGTTAAATAAAATATATTTTTAAATAAACACTGACACGAAATTTTGGAAATAATCTTTAAAAAAAATTTTTAAAGAGAAATTACAGAGAAAGAATAATCATTTAGCATTTATCTTCTTTCAATGAGTAATCTTTAATTTTCAAATTCGAATTATTTAAATGCTAAAGTTTTATTAAGTAAAATAAATAAATGCAATTAAATCGGATTAAAATGAAAGAATTATATTATACAATTTTTCATTTTAATTTTTAATTTTAATTTTAATTTTTAATATTATTTGTTGTTTAAAAATAATATTTCATATTATATTATTGGTAGTATTTTTTGAAGCCAATGAATTGAAAATAATTTGTAAGTACTAGTTCACTTTTCTGAATTAATTAATTTAATAATGACACAATAAGTTTCAATTATTTTTCTTATAACTGTCCTAAAACGATTTTACCATTTTTATAAATAGACTTTTCTCGTAATAATGATGTAATTACTATATTTTTCATTCGTTTTAAATACTCTGATTAACATTTTTTTTGTGTTGCTATGAATATAAATTTCTCTTTAAAGTTTATAATTTGATGTTATGGTTAGTAGTCTACATTTAAAATTTTAATATTTCACAAAATTTTCCATTTATTTTTAATTTGATTTTTTATATTTTAGTTCAAACTATGTATTTATTTAATTGATGATTAATTCAAATTTGCCTGATATTTCCTACTTCTGATTTTAGATTTTTCTTATTTAAGTTAAGTTTTGCATCATAACATTTAAATTGAATAAAAACCATTGATATTTCTTAAATCAAATTTTTGATTCAATGGTGGTATGATATATTCAAATCCAATTAAATAAAATATAATATTTTTTTTATCATTCTAAATTCGAATTTTTTTAACTTTTAAATGTTGAAATTTTTTTATATTATTATTCTAGGTTAGCATGCACAACGCTATGCCATATCTGTTAGTAGATATAAAAATATAATATATCTTATCTGTAAAAGGGAATTTTTTTAAAAGTGTATTAGTAGATACATACAATCAATATATTTAAAAAAAAATTATTATATATATTCACCACATTCACTTTATTGAGAATATATTCACATATACAAGAAGCTGTCTTTTTGCGTATGTTTGTTTTAAATTATAATTTAGAACAATGGCTTTCGTCGAATGTTAGGCAATATTTTGATCACATGGCCCAAAGAGATTGCGACGAATAATACGGTAAAATCAACAACAAAATAGGATTATGTGTGATGGCATATTTTTATACTACTATTCCACTATGTAAGAATGTTGTACTCAGTCTTCTATATCCGCAGTAAATAAAATGCTGGATATTTATTTGATTCTCTTATTCGCCAGATCCTTTGCTTTTCCCATATCAAATCCTTTTCTAGTGGTTATAGTAAATGAGTTTCCAAAGCATCAAAATTCATAGTCTTGAATATTTGAAATTCATATCTAGAATTTATTAAATATTTAGCATAGCTGTGAAGTGTCATAAAATATTTGCCACTTTTATACTATTATGTTTTATTGATTGATATTAATGCAGAATGTCTTTTGACCAGAGGGGACCGACCCAAATGATATCGCGGGTCACTTTGGAAATCAACTCCGAGGGCCGCATATAAAAATATATATCCCCTTATTAGATTTAGACCCATTATAGACATTTTTGGAGTGAAAAATTGAAATATAATGAGTTATTATTTTTTGTTTACCTGTAATTCTTACAAGTAAACATATTATAGAATACATATATTACGTTAACATAGATTAGTATCCTTTTAATATAATAATCATGACACTCATTATGATTTGGAGTGAAAAATTGAAACATAATTAGCCGTTATTTTTTTGTTTATTATAATTCTTACAAGTAAACATATTATAGAATACATATATTACGATAACATAGATTAGTATCATTTTAATATAATAATCATGATACTAAATGCACACTGTAAATACATATATAACACTAAAAATGAAATATAAAAAAATGTATATAATTATAAATGAAATAAAAAAATGAAATCACTAAATAATATTTATTTTACTATCGCGACATTTGTTTCTCCCATCATCATGTGTTTGTAGAATAAAATTTAATTATTTTGCAAATTCATAACTGTAAACTCATAAATAAAACAAGTAATATCATTCATTTATTCCCAAGAATATTATTCTAAAATCAAAGTTAATTTTTTCTCATAATTTCAGCAGTTAATTTTTGAATATATGAATACACAAATATTGTATTTTTTTATATATTGGTTAGAACATGATATCATTTAGTCATTATATATCTTAATTCTTTAATATAAAAACAATTTATTTGACTATTGTCATGAATTTGCAAATTTATTACCAATAATATATTTTGAATTTGTTAACTTTATTATTTAACATATGATAAAACTGTGCGCTATTTTTATAAATAATTACGTATAGCATTTATCATTGTAAGAAAAATATATTAATTTAAATCATATCAAAAATAACAATATACAAAGATTTAAAATTATTCTTCCTATTAAATAAATTACATAGAATATTTTAATATTTTATTGAATATATATAATCTGGTATTTAAGCAAATTAATCTAAATTGAGTTTGAATTTATTTCGGTCTTAAATAATGTAAAGTGGCGTTCGCGAACAGTTAGAAATAGTTTTACAATTTATAAAATTCGAAATAAACTGTTTTTATGTGCAATAAAAAGTATTTCGAAGTTAATTCAGCATGACTATTTTGAGTCTGAAGGAGTATCAAAACACATACAACTCATTAATGTATTTTCTTTTTATAGTGCACAAGTAGGTAGTATGACTCTAATTTATCTTGAGAAATAAATTGATTTAAATTGAATTAAAATATCAGGTGGATTTAGATAAATTTCATTGTTGAAGTGCAAGATTAAAATATGTATAGAGATTTTTACATTATACTTTCTACAAAAGATATTGCATTTTTTTCTCCACACAATTCTAATATTTATCCAATTCCTCTTTGATTTCCAAAGATTCACATAAAGGATTTCATAATATGTTTAATTTATTACGAAAGTAATTTTTTTTTCTAGTTTATAAAATGTGTTGTGATCTTTCTTCATTCATAATCTATCTGGCTATAATCTGCATGAATTCTATAGGAAATAAAAAAAAATATTTAATCTTAAAAATCAAAATATTGCTTTGAATTTAAGAAAATATTTCCGTACGAGTTAATACTATATATAAATGGTTAATTTTATAAATAAAGTTATAAAATAAGAAAAATTAATAAATTAAACTAATATTAAATACGTAATAAAACAAGATCAAGAAATGATAACATAGTTTCACAGTGATTTACCGCATTATGTTTCATTTCACAATTTGTTGAGAAGTAGCAAATTTTCAACCGAAATTGTTACTTATATCATTGAATTTCCAGGATTAAAAACTTTAATTTCAAAAATTAATCCAAATGAACAATTATTTACTCTTTAATATACAATTATTCATTATTACTAATTATTTTATAACATTAAACAATTATTTACTTTAATGAAACGCATGCTTTTTTTCCCTTAAAAAGTAAGAATTCATATTTTTAACTCATATTTGCAATTAAAACTTGATTAAACTTTAAAGATTGGATTTAAGACTAAAATTTACCAAACAGTAAATTTTAAAATGGAAAACTCCTTCTTGATGCAATAGTCACTCTCAGTCATATAGATTTGCATGTTATTGAGTTTGTTAATTTCTTATATTTGATATGTGTTGTATCAATTAATATAACAGCTTTATGTCAACATTGATATAATTACTGGTTTCCTGTCTTTTCGCACTATTTTACAAATTATGTTTTTTCGTTCTGTGTTGCAGTTTTTCTACTCGATCATTTCGTATATACATGATACAAACTGAAGCTTACAATGATACTTCTTCTCCTCAAAAGTGTACCAAGTAAAATCCAGTAAATTTGTAATCATATAATAAATACATATCTGACAGAACAGAGATGCATGTTATAATGCATTTCTTTTGCAATAATTGTTTCAAGTACTCTTTGTCCTTGTAAAACTAAACTAATTTAACCTGATAAAAAATCAATAATTTTAAGTAATAATAAAATCATTAGTAATGAAACATCCTCAAAGCACGAGAGAACTATCGAATTGTGTAAAATAGACATCAAGAGAAGTAATGTTATCTAAAGATATCAGAAGAAATAAAATGCGGAATTATGCTTTGGATTAAGGATCTGAGCAACACTCAAGATCCCACCGATGATATTTGACGACTGAAACTAACAATAAACAGACAGTAATTTTAAAGCTTTATATATGCTAGCAGTAACTTCTTAATAGTTTAAAAATTATTTTAAATTATTCAAAGTCCATTATTTACAAACTAAATTAATCTGTGTAATGTAATATAAACTTTAAATTTATTTATTTTTTGTTCGGCAATAATCTCAACTTATTGAGTGAACTTAATAATTGTCGTGTTTTGTTACTGAGTTTTAAATGATTAAAAAAAATAGAATTATCTTTAACGACAGGAAAGATGTTAATTCACTGATGTTACTTATAGTGACTTCCGATTATCGTATGCCCCCCCCCAGGGGGCGGGACGAGTTAATTCTCACTTACCCTAGAGTAACTTCCGTTAATTCACATACTTGACAATATTTCTATTTATTTCATTATTTCACTCCATTTTGTTTTCCCCCTTATCCATTCAATAAAAATGCATTCCTGATAAAACGTCAACAATGGCTTTTGTTAATGACTGCCAATACTGAAACTTACAATCAGAATAAATGTCACCACTGAATGTCAGTTGCTCTGCTTACTCGAATTTACCTCGACTAAGAGAAATAATGTAATGCATATAAACACCTAAATCGTTACATCGACGTCAATCACCTTAATTTCTCCGATGGTAAAACATATTCTTTTAATCTTCTCATGCAATTCAACAAAACGTGCTCTGACATTGACAAAATCTCATACAGAATATTGTATAAAAAAAAGAGGCAACAATTTGTCAAGAGTCAAGATTACTTGAGCCCCGTCAACGTACATACCGGAGAAATTCCAAAAATAATCTCATCCGAAAGAAAATATTCTGTTACCTTATTAATTCGAACAATCCCTATCAGCAGCGACAGGTCACGAGGCAATTTGGCAAGCCTCTGTCGTATTATTCCCTTCTATAACTAAGCATCGAAGTCAGTTCCACCTGTGCGATACTTATATTCGAGAGAGAAAAGTTGTTTCCGTGATAGGATGAGTATGAAGAAAAATGGCCTTTGTTGAATCATGGGGAAAGAAAATGCATTGCTGACTATTACTCTCTTTTCGATGCGGCATTATACATTTCTGCAGACCTCTGCAGATTTTGTATTCTTGTAAAAGAACAAAATATGAGTATTTCTCGGTGTTAATATAGATGCTATTCTTGTTTATATATAGATTATGAAATGAAATTTCAATTTTTATGGCCTTAGATGCGAGATTTAAGGAAAATGAAATGAAGATAAAAATAAATAGCAGATGTTCTTCGATAAGGTCTTTTTGATAAGGCATTTTACATTTTCCTACATATTTTATTATAATGAAAAGAACGTGGAAATTCCAAAATATATCCAATAAGTGACGTAGAAATTCTATTAACTGTTTTTTCTTCACTGTTTTGCAACTGAACGTTTTGAATTCTTTCTGTTGCTTTTTCTTTGCATTGCTGTCTTCTCTCAAATATTTTGCTTGCACTAAAGTCAATATTTCCTATCACCATTCTTGTCATCAGTTAAAGAAATTATTTCTGTGTAGGTAAATAGTTTTTCCATCACTTTTGAAACAACTTTTTTCCATCACTAAATGAAACAACTTTTTCACAGAATTAGTTTACCTTCTGTGTTCATAGGCCTCTTGATATTAAAATATTTTTTTTTATATTCTCTTATCTTATTTGTTTTCTCCTGTATAACAGGAATTGAACTATTTACCATAATTGCTTAAGATTTTATATTAATGGAAGGATTGCATTATCCAAAACATGTTTATCTTTGCTTTCTCTGAAAAGTTCATATTATAAATAAATAATATTTTATAACCTCCACATATTATCTTTAATGCTTAGAACTACCAAATACAGGAAGTACGGATGTAAATCATCTAATCGTATATGATATATTTCTTAATACTTTACGTAACACTAAATGAAATATAGTTTAAAATAACACAAAAAATACTTCAACCACATAAGCAATAAATAATTAAATAAATTCCCACATAATAAGTATAATAAATAATAAATAAATAAATACCCACTCATAATAAAACAAAATCAGCTTCAACAGAGAAAGCAGTAGTACTAAAGATTGACGTAATCTAGAGGTATATAAACCTCTTAGATATGAATGATACATATATTATAAATAGGTTTTGTAATGGATAATTTTTTATATATTGTTTTCACGTAAAAAACAATAGAGGTTCTGCATAAAAATTCAATTATAATATCATAAATATGTATGTGGTAAATTAGCAGCCAAAGACTACATAACAGAAAATTTAAATTTCATACAGATGAATGCAGTTATAGGTTGAAATTTTTCCCCATATCTGCTAATAAATTGAGCTAAATATATTTTTTTGCGCTCCACCGTACTGTTTATGCTCATATATATGATATTATTAAAATATACTTATTCTAAGGGTTTAGAAATAAAATGTAGAATGCCATAAGGATATGAAATAAATCACTAAAATTATGTGTTTGTAAATAACCTCCAATATTGTAAACTAAAAAGAAAAAATTCCTTTTCCAAAATATTAATTTGAAACCTACGAATATATATATATATATATATACCATAAGCAATTTTGGCCATTATTTGAATTTAGACCATTTATTAGAATTTTCATCCAAAAATATAATCTAAAAAACACTGTATGACATTTCTCCCAAATATTTTCTGCCTCTAAGCTGTGTTTAATAAATTTATAACTAATTAAATAAATAAATAAATTATAGTTAGATACATTTATTAGCTTAACTACGCGAATAATTTTAAAATATTTTTATCTGGGTATTTAAATTCATTTTTGTATTATAATCAGTTACTTTATGGCAGCGGTGTTAAACAGAGCCCCATGTAGCCATTACTAAAAGTATGCGAATTAGTGTCAAATACCTGCTTTTTATTATTATTATTATTATTGTAGTTTTATTTTAATAATTTGATCCATAAAATAGATAATTGGATATGATAATGGATAATGGATATGGATAATGGATAATGGATATGGATAATGGATAATGAATATGGATAATGGATTTGATCCCTAAAATGGATAATTGGATATGATAATGGATAATGTATTTGGATAATGGATTTGATCCATAAATGGATAAAACTAAATCTAAATTCTAAAAAAAATAAAGGTAAGAGAGACTTAATTGATCTGACATAACCTTAAAATCAGTTCAGAAATAAAAGTAATGTGATGATTACTTACATTTAGATTCACGTATATATATATATATGAGGAAAGACCTGTCTACCATCTATGCAACGAATGTTTACCGAATTGAAATCTGAAACTCGCAAATTTCAACGTCATTTACAAATATATATATATATATATATATATATATATATATATATATATATATATATATATATATATATATATATATATATATATATATATATATATATATATATATATACAATAGTGTTCAATGATTTTTGCGCTATTTAAAGCTTGACATTTAAAAATAATATTATACTCATATTTTAGATAGGAATAAATTCAAAATGAACTATTAGAACAATTATAACTGGTCTTTTAATATAAGGAAGCAGTTTATATATTACGTATCCTTAATATAATTTAGATAATAACTAAAAGAGAATCAATGAAAAAACTTGAGAACTTGAAACTTGACTCCAGTCAATAAAATTTGATTATACTCTTGCAAATACAGCGGAATAAAATACAATTTTAATTAATAAGAAATATAAGCACTGGAGTGAGTCACCTAAATGGAATTATAATCAACTGCCCCTTTTTATGAGTACTTAAAAAGCTTTAATGACTTTTTTTATTCTTCATCTTTTTTATGAGTACTTAATTTTACTAAATCAAAATTTCTGTTGCCAAACTCTCCAAATAATAAACTATCTTAAAGATATTATATATTAAATAATGCATATCAAAGTATAACATGTATTTTAAGAATTTATCTTCTTTCCAATAAACAACTAATAATTAAAATTAGATGCATTTATTACATATTTTTTTTTAATTTTGAACTAATTTATATTAACATGCATTCTATATAAAATAACCACATGATGTACGTTTTCAGAAATTAGTACTTTTTTTAAATTATTCAAAGCATATTTTATTAAGATGTATTGTAATATTATTAAGATGTATTTGAAATTATTATTGCTTTCAAAGTATAATGTATTAACTAGGGTCATATTTTCACCAAAATGAATTATACTAAAAATTATTTCTTTTACTATTTAATAATAAATATATTTATTTTTAACTAAGAAATTAAATTAGCTAACCTAATAATTTATATATAAATAAGATAAATCGTATCAAATATTTATTTTTTTAAAATTAGTTTAGCTTTTAAATAGAGTGGCAGCTGATATATTTTAATTTAATAAATGCATGAATAATTTATTTTATTATAGGACAGCCATTTTATATTAGAATATTGAGGCAAATAATATATATATATATAATTTTGAGTCTAATGAAACTACGTCCATTAACCATTAAAACTTTAAAGATACGTTATATGTATAATTTTTTTGTAACAAGTTGCTTATAAATTAATTTAATTTCACATTTCTGTAAGTAAATATATTAATTTGTACTTATTTAAACGTATAATTTATGATATGTAATTCCATATCATAAAAAGCTGCACATCAAAATTAAGATATAAAACATTTCCTCTACTGCATTTTGATAAAATGTATTATATGACAAAAAAAAAATTATAATTTGTCCCATATTTAGAAATCAGTTTTTGGATTTTTTTTTTCCCCCAAATAAGTATTTTAGCATAGAAAAAAATTTTAACACTTGGAAAAATAAGTTTTTCTTAAACATGCAGTTATTCCATTTGAAAATTGTGTATTAAAAATTTTATTTATAAAGATAATTTTTTTGTTATTTTTAATAAATATTTGTTTACAGAATTAATAAAATAGGAATGATTTAGTTAAGTAAGTAAAATATACAAAAACATTTATATATATATACATAAAAGTACACAAGAAAAAAATTATTCAAATTTGTTTAAGATGTATTATAGAATATTAAGTAATATATATACAGATTATTGTTGGACAGATTTAGTAGAAACAAGACATATATAAAAAAAAATTAAAGTCAATTACTACTTTTTTTTCACTATATTGCAGAAAGTCCTTTATAAATAATTTTCCTTCCCATCTGGCGCGATCTATTGGTAGATACATGCAACTTAAAATTAAAAAATTAAAAAAAAAAAATAATTAAAAAAAATTTAATTCTTAATTAAAAAAAATAAATTAATAAATTAAATTTAATCAAGGAATTAATGTTTGAGAAAACTGTATTAACATCAAGTGTCATCCACTACAAGTTAAAAAAAAAATGTATTTGAACTTGAGTGGATGTATAAAAAGTATTTTATTAACGATTGAAAATGTGAACAAGATATATATAGGAAGAGTGTGAGTTAATAGAAGGAATTGAAAAATAAAATTACAATATGTTCATGCCCGCCAAAATTAAAAAAAAAAAAAAAAAAAAAATTCTAAAGAATTCTAATGACTTAACTTGCTCTGATATGTTTTGATGATTGTATATTGGACTTTCTATGATGTTTTTGTAAAAACTTTTTACCAAGTTTGCATTTACAGCGTTAAACATTTCAAAAGATAAATTATCTGTTTAAAGTCCGTTGGTTACAGAGGCTCTTCAAAACATAAATCAAGTCTAACTCTTTCCACCTTGAATATATTTCTTCGGATTACGTGGGCCTGTGTAAGGACATGTTCCTCTGTCACTGGTTGTATGACCCAATCACCAGAATTCCCTAAGGACTGAGGAGATCGAAAAAGTTACACGCACGAGAAGAAGTTGGAAAAACATCTAATGTAAGGACATTTCTCTTTTTTTTTTTACATTTATTCTTATTTTCAGTGATTTTTTTTCTTGCAGACTACAGTTTGAAAGATTGAATTTTCTTCAATACCGTTTACGTTTGCTATAAATGTTTATAAAATGTGAATTGATAACATGTTATTATATGTATATAAGTTCAAAAAACCACCTTATCTACTTCATTTTTGTGAATTCATCTCAAATATAATCTGTATCTCGGATTATTCCGAGTAATCTTTTGAAATAGCTTTAACCCATTATAAATAAAAATCAATCTGCGAAAAAGTCATGCAATTATATTCTGTAAGTATTCTTCATAATTGGAAATTTAAAATGAATACTTGAGGCAAACAAAAATATTCTGTACATATATATATATGAAAAATGCAAAATATGTATTTTTTAGTAAAGTTAAATATTTTTTTAAATTATGTGGTTTGGTATACTGAATATTTATATTGCGATTAAAAAAATTATGCAATATATATATATATATATATATATATATATATATATATATATATATATATATATATATATATATATATATTGGTTTCAAGTTACTTTCGAATTAAAAAAATGATGAGCTTTACACTGTCATGATATGCTACATGTTATTTCAATAAACGTATGCCTACTGGAAACCATGGCAATTTTTTTTCTTATTCCACTTTGTAGGCAGCAAACATCTACACTCCAAGAACCAGCGTTGTGTCATGGAAAGGGAGAAGCAATTTATGTTGTGATGGAGGCCCCTAGATAGATGTCCGGCTAGGCTCCTTGACGGTGAAGATGGTGGGCGGTGCCTTCCATGAGGATCTTTATGGGGAACTATATTAAGCATCTGCTACTTGAGTATCTTATGGGAGAAAACCCGTACACTCCCACCAGTAGTTCGCCTAACAAAGTAAGATGCTGAACATAACAAATGTCATCGAGTCTCCTCGAGTCGAGTTTTTAGAAACTGTGTCTACAACATCGCCACCAGCGGATTGAACCTCAGCTCTAATGTTCACTAGAGCGAGCGTTGCCACTAAGCCACGAGTCGGGAGGGCGGAAGTCTAAATAGGCAGTCTGAAGAGCTTTTTCTTCGTAATTTTTATTTTTATTTTGCTATAATGGTATATTAAATAGAAATTAGCTCGTTATATCTTGAAGTCAAATAAACAGATTCAGTTTCAAAAGTTTCTTTAAGAAATATTACTGAAGATAATACTAAATTTATTTAAATATGTAGTAATTTATTGAAATACAGTTTCATGCAAATTACACCGATTTTTTTTAATCTCCTACTTTATAGTTATTTAAATTTTTAAATTAAAAAAAATAATATTTTCCAAATTGTTCTTTGAAGTGTATTTGAATTATCATTTCAGGTTATTTTTTTTTAATTCCATGAATCTTAATTTTAGCAAATATCAAGTACAAAAAAATTGCAATAATTTGACAAACACTCTCGTGGGATGTTTTTGCATTTTTTTTTCTTCATAATAATTATTCAGTTCTGCTAATTTTCCATTTTTTCAAAAACCTGAACTACTGAAAGTAACTAAAATCATTAGTTTTTCTGAAAAAGCAAAAAGTTGGCGATTAAAAGATTATGATAATAAGTTAAAAAAAAAAAAACAAATGTTTATTCATGGCAATGTTGGACTTTTTTTAATAAATTAAAGCAATTAACGCATAAAACAGTTTGCACAGAAAAAATAGCTAGAAGCTGTTTGTAATTGACTTTATTTTTGGTAACAAGTTGGAGGATTTTTTTTTCTGAGCAAATATTTACATATCGATAATGACACATTATAATGTGTGAGAAATCGTATTTTAACTACTATAAAATAACCATTCTAAATCATTAAATTTATGATAATAAAATTGCTGCTTGTTGAAATATACTGATCTCTATAAGACGCAAGATATTTAAAATCTCAAAATAATATCATTCTTTACTAATTGTTTACATTTTAAGCTTTTGCAAATATCTCTTATTCTTAAAGTTTTACATATTTATGATAATTATCTTAAAGATATACGATAAAATTTATGCATCAAAAATAAACTCGAATTAAATATATATATTTGAATTGAATAAATATATTGAATAACTTACGAAATGAATGTATTAATTAATTAACTCACTAGCACTACAGTCCGTGTTGGACCAATTGGTGTCTGCCTACTGAAAAATTCCGAAAAAGAAGATGTTTCCTTTTTACAGGGTAGTTTCGTTAGCCCTAAGTCCAACAGTCCCATTAGACCGGGATCTACGGTTTAAAACGGACTTCGAACCACTACAAACATTCATGCCACAGCCAGAACTCAGACCCGAAACCAGTACTAATAACATCTACTAGATATGTTTAAATTATATTTAATTTCTACTTATTAATTTTCAAATTGCACAGCTATGAAGTAAATTTTAAGATGGTTTTTGCTCAATGCATATCTATTTCAATGTGAACTCTTGGTAAAGGAGTATTTGTTTCTTTAAATTACGAATTTCTTCTTCCAAAGAATGCAATTTTTATTTTGTAGGAAATTAAATCTTTCCCTATTGTTTTACAAATCGAAGTACTTAAAAAACACGTATAAAACTGATTGAATTTGACTAATATATAGGTTATTGCCAAAAATTTACCGGTGGTATATTCGCCTGTCCTATGTAGTTACACAGATTTGCCTTCAGTATTCGGATTTCGAACTAAACTCCTCCAATCTCTGGCTTATGCCTCTACCTCCAAGCCAATTTATTTTTTCAACCATTGGAAGTGTGACATCAAGTGTGAAAGTTATACTCTAACAATTCTAAACAATTACCAGTATTCCAGATTCACCACCATGTATAACTGCACAGTAAAGACTATAAAAATTTCGAATTTTTTTGTTGTTACATAAATTGATACATTTTTAATAATTATAATTTCACTTACATCACTTCAAATTGATAGACAAAAAAATAAATAATTCTTCTACTCACAATCCTATCAAAACAACAGTTAAGGTGGTCAGTAAAAAAAAAAACATTGCTTTTAAGAAATTCTTTAAAATTGGGAATCATTCAATCAAATTTCCTTATGTATCAATAGATACAAAATTTTACATAACACCAATAGCTATTCTCTTTATCTCTTGTGGTACTTCAATGTAAGGATTTGGTAAGGTATTGTTTCATCTTCTTAATATCATTTCTAATGGCACCATGACAGATGTTTACACATGAATAATTAATTACAATAAACCAGTTTTGAAATTTTTAAATGACTTTCACACAATATTTTTTCTATAGATACCTTTGTTTTTAAGGATTTTTTTACTAGCATTCCTCTTAAAAACCTCCAGGTTACCTTAAATTCAATTTACCACGACTATCACGATATTCTCAAGGTCAACTTTTATTACTGAATAAAACTCTGTATTCCCTGCATATTTGAAAATTACATCTGCTATAATCAGAATCTTTTCATTCAAAATGGAGGTATTTCTCAAAGAATTAAATATTCATCAATACTAGTTAATCTTTACTTGCAATACTTAAAAATAATTATTTAATTCGTAAACCTGTTTCAGGTAGGTAAAGAACCTTATTGTTTTCCGAAATCCAAATTTCATAAAATCCGTCAATCTGTATCCAATAGAGCATATTTAAAATAGACTAATATAAATGAACTTCAAGCTGATTTTCTTATCAGCATTAATATTCATAACTGACGCAAACAAATAAATTTGACAAAATAAAATGATTCATTTCACTGTCAAAAGACTCAAACCCCGTAACACCAATATGAAATATCATTATTCAACTGATCTGAATTAATTTCATCTGTAACATCAATACTTTTAAACAGCAACAAGCATATGAATTAACCAACAAAAATTTTTTCGTCGGTATTTTTTTTTAATCTGCGATCTCCAAATTCATTATTGTTATAAAAAATTTCCCATGTCTCACAATTTATAGTTTTTTTTTGCTCCCACAATGTGTTAGTTTTCTCTCACATTTCTTACAAAATATAGTAAATTACTCCATCAACTTCTACACCAGCACAAGGAGAGTAAATCATCCCAGTCAGATACTACACAATCAGATTTATAGAGGGTCAGATAAATGTGACCTTAGTCAACCGAGCAATCACTTAATGGCCATTGATTGTGTTTATTATTATAAGTAGACACCATCTTTACTTTATAAAACAGGCCACACTTCCAAACCATTTTCCTTCAGCCTATACCTTAGCGACTCTAAACAAAACGTGATTCAGTCTTTTATCACTAGATGTTTCTATGTCCTGAATCCAATCATTTAGCAAATTAGAATATAATGGTTTTTGTTTCAATAATTCCTTTCAGGTTTTATGGATTTCCTGAACATTTTGTATATATATTTGAACTTTTGGTGTTATATTTTTGACCTGCCAATACCGTACAATCTTTTGATATTCGTATTTCCCTAATGATTTACAGTTTCATTGCTGCAACTTATACGAACTTCGGGCATTGAACCATTTCGTCTCCTTCTTCTTTTCCTTTTTTTTTTTTTTCCTTTTATTTTTTTCTATTTAGAATTTTGAATGTAAAGCTGTTGTTATTGTAATTGCTAATGTTATGATAATTTTGTTATACAAAATTCGAAAAAGTGTAAATACAGGTAGAAATTTTTGTAGTGCATAATGCTCACGTTTCTTGTTCTTCCTCATTTTTTCTCCTTCGTTTTTTTATTTTTTTTTTTTATTTACAAAAAAATTTAATTAAAATCATTAGAAAAGCAATAACAAAACATACATAATAACAATCTTAAATTCTCAGAAAATCTAATTAAATAGTAATTATAATATTGTTTTATGAAGTTAGAGAGGACGAAATTGCAGTTTTTATTAAAATCTTTCAGTCAGCTTTTAATCATGCGTTTTTTATTTATAGCTTGCAAGGTTTACGTATCACAAAAAATCTTAACAAATTTTTTAACATACTTTAGATAAATTTATGATAAAATATTTTAATTTAAATGTAGCTTCTTAATTAGCATCATTAATTAAATTACCAGTAACCATCATTATTTGCACATGTGCATAAATAAGTACCAAATAAAACTTTAATTGATGACCGTGCACTTTAACCTTTCTTCGGGATAGTTTCTAATTTTAAAGAATAACGTGATTTAATGATTTTTATTGCGTAAAAAATTATAACCTATTATATTGTTGAACTTGTTCATTTGTAATTCTGTTAAATATAGAATTGATACATCTTTACAAAATTGATTGAAACAAAGCATTCTTAATCATTTTTAAGTACTGTAAATTTTTAAATAAAATCCCCGTTTTACTTACGATTATTCTATACATGAAATTTTAAAATGCAGTACATCTACAAAGAAAAAGCAAGAAAAAATATTCTTAATTTTTTTTTTTTTTTTTTTTTTTTTTTTTCGTCTTTAATTGTCTTTTTTTTTCTCTTTTTTTTTCCTTTATTATACTACAATGTGAAGTGAAACTTGTGAATATTTGAAGCATTTTTTTTTTTGTGAACATTTAAGCTTGACAGACATTTTTTTTTTTTTTTCTGTATAACAACTGGAAAAAGTTATGCGAACATTTTTATGGCTGTTTTCCCAAACAAATAAAAAATAAATAAATAAAACTGTGAAGACTTTTAAGGCTCGTGCTCACCAAGGCGAGAAGATGCAAGTGAAAAAATTTGACAAATCACTAGCCTCACCGCGGTCGCCTGAAACCTGTTTGCAGTCCGCCGCTTGGAGTTGCCCAACTTTCAACTCGCAGCAGCTTTTCACTAGGCGTAATGCTATTTCTGACGTTTCGCTGTGAAGGGGCCGAAAAGATTTTGTCGCTTGCCTCATGAATCTTGAATCTTCACGTCTCTCGCCTCGGTGGCAACGAGCCTTTTTTTTTTTTTTTTTTTTTTTTTTTTTTTTTTTTTTTGGAAAAAATGCATATTAATACTGATATGAAAATCGATATTTCTATATATTCATGTGTATAAATTTGACAACTGTTGCACTATTAGTATGTGAGTTATAGCATTTTTAGTGTTCATCACGTGCGGGCCACTCGGTTGACTGTCGATTGGACTCCGGCGTGAAATGATGGAGCCATGTTTCATAAATTATCACATATCGACGCAAAAATTCGGGTTTATTACTATTGAACAGCTCCAAACACTCCTTAGAATCATCAATTCGTTGTTGTTTTTGGTCGATTGTGAGCTCGCGCGGCACCCACTTTGAACAGAGCTTTCGTATATCCAAATATTCATTCACGATATGTCCAACACGTTCCTTTGATATCTTTAGGGTCTCATCTATCTCAATAAACCTCACTTTACGGTTATCAGAAATTATTTTGAGGACTTTTTGGATGTTTTCATCGGTAACAGCCTCTTTGTGGTGTCCACTGCGTGCATCATCCTCGGTGCTCATTTCGCCTCGTTTAAATTTCGCAAACCACTTCTCTACGGTTGATTTTCCTGGTGCAAAGTCCGAATAATTTTTATCAAGCCACGCCAGGGCTTTAATAGTATTTTTTTCGCCAAAAAAGCAATGCTTTATTAACATACGAAATTCTTTTTTATCCATTTTTTCAAACTAACAAAAGTTGCTTCACTAAAAATGCTATAACTCACATACTAATAGTGCAACAGCTGTCAAATTTATACACGTGTCTTTTGAAGGTTAGGGCTAAGTAAAAGAAATATGGATTTAATACTAGTAGCGCCATCTATGTGCCAGTCTAGGAACTTTTCAGCCCACTATTATTTAAAGTGTCTTTCTATTATTTAATTTACTGATGGGCAATATTTCTCCTCTTGAGACGTGTCTTAGACTTCTGCATAGTTGATTCCTATTACTTTTTCAATAAAATTCTATAGTAGCTGTGCATTTCGAAAGGAAAAAAATCTTGTTTTAAAGCCTAATAGTAACTTCAAACTGAGAATTCCATTGAATTCTTAGCTCAGAAACTCTTCTCGCTGTGTTTGAAGAATTGGGAGTAAGGTAAAGTGAATATTTCCAGATGCATACCACAGTAGTAATAAATCTAAAGAGAGGGAATAAATAAAGAATAAACATGAACAAAGAACAACAACATGAATAAAGCACAGCAGGTCTTCCATTTTGATGTTGAATAGCATTAACATGCATATAACCTTCCTGCGAATAACATCGGTTCAATATAATGTTTCAAAAAAAAAATCAGTCATTGGAGACGTCCGACTCGATGAGCAGTGGCAGAAGAGCAGAGATTCGAATACACTGGTTTCATTGTTGCAGTCACTACTTATGAAATCAGGAGACTAAATGGGGAATGTGACAATGTATATAATGTGACAATATAAATAAAGCATCTCGCATCAATACCCAGGCTGTCTGGTTATGTTCTGGGGTTTTCTTCTATATGAAAAGCAAATGCGGGGGAGTTATCCATAAAGTTCTCTGGAAAGAACTGTCATTTTTTAACACCCGTATGCATGCTATCATAAGGCCTTCTAATGTTTTACCCTTATTTTTCTATCTGGTAGGGAGCTAGTTAAACCTAGGTGGAGGAAAAGACATAGAAGTATTAGAACTGTATATATCTTAAAAACTTTGAATTTTGTAGCAATTATCCATATACTTTATATTGTTGTGATTTTCAGATGTTTTTATTTTATAACATTTGATTAAATTATTTATTAAACTGAGTTCAATAAATTCTAAATTTGATTTTTTCTAAAGTATACTTACATAATAACACCTAGCCCTTACATTCATCCCTCTTTTTGATATCATTTGGATAACTTTATAATATAATATTAATTTTATAGGCAACTCACCTTTTTTTTTTTTTTGCTATTAGACACACAGTTTTCAAGAACTTCTTTGCACACCATTGTTCCCATCCGCACTTTTAAATTTAATTACAAATTGTTCTACGCTTAAATACACACATAGGAATTTCTAAATTCAACATCCTATAATATCTACTTCATTTTCCAGTCTCTAATACTACATGCATCTATGACTACTCAACAAAATATAATAGCAAAATAAACCTATGTTGGTACAAACAAGTAATTAAAAAATTTTAGAGAAAACATAATTATTCTAGATAATAAATTAGTACTAGAAGCTTTAATTGCTATTTTAATTAAAGTAGTTTATTATCAGACAGAACTTTTTTTTAAGAAAATATATTGCTCAACATCTTCTAAAATTTTGTGATGCATTAATTATTTGTGATTGTTTTAAAATGAATATACTCATAATCTGACTTTCTGAAAAATTTAAAAAAATTTTTCTTCCATTTATTTTTCTAAAATATGTACTTTCTAAAATATGTTTTTAATTTCATTACTATAATCAAAAATTGAATAAAATATGTATCCCAGCAACGAAATTATATTGTGTGGATTTCTTCACCTTTGTAATTTTCCATGATATTATTAATAAATTTGATAGGAATAAAAAATAATTGTATATATTCAACCATATGTAAAAATTTTGAACATAAATATATAAGCTTGTATAATAATGACGAAAAGTACAGAGTAAGTATTTTACTGTTTAATGATATGTATGCATATTTTACTCATCCTTTGTCAAATTTGACAAAGCCAAATTTAACAATGGAAATGCACGCATTTCCATTAAACAGAAAGATATTCATACTTTGAAGGAAATTAACTAAAACACAAAGAGAAGCAAATTCCAATTATTTCCCTGCACTCTAGTCATAGTTCATTAACATAAGAAAGTGAAAGATATTTTGATGCTTGTTCCATTAATTCCATACGAAGGGCAATTTCTATGAAACTGGGAATGTTCGCCGGCAAATCTTACAGTGAGATCTCTTGAGAACTTAACTTGTGAAAGATCCAATTATTCTTTGCTGGTACATCGTAACAGAAACTCTTCAGTTGTATCTGCATTGCAGAATGTGTTTATTTCTACTTTGAGAATTCGAACTTTGTAACTTGTTTCACATTCTACAGCACATAAAATTTTGTACGATTAATAATAAGAAATCTGTATGTATTGTGCTGAAATGTCAAATATTTTTTTAAAGATTCTTGCTTGGTTTATAAGAGGGACATGTATTAGTAGCATTTAGTAATATTAAAATCATTCAATAATGTGCTTTGTAATATAATATTGAGTTTTTTAGTTTCTAATTGGGTTAATAACAAATGTCCATTTCTTAACTGTACCATCAATTTCATTGTAATATTAACAAATAAAACAAAACAATGATAACACAATATTTTAATAAAATACGACAAACCCAAAAATATGAGAGCAAATAAAAATTCCATTTTTAAAACTGAAAACAATATTTGAGGGAAAATGTAACTTAATAAAACTAGCAATGAACGATAGAGTAATATAAAAGTAGAATAAGAGTTAAACGTTTCATGCTATTTAAACCCCAAATATTACCATCAAATCATCTGAAGTATTATTCATAATATTTAAAATACAACAAAATAATTTATCGGAAAATTATAAATGTTTTGTTATTTCGTAATAATTTGTTTTCCAGTTGTTTTTAAGTATTAAAAACGGCCAGGAAGATAGCGAATTGGGATTTGAAACTGAACTTTTTCATTTTCAAAACCCAATTCAAAAGTCAAATTGAAAGTTCTTGATTTGCGTAGAATCAATGCCATAACTGTAGATCAGAATATCTTTCTGTTGAGCTCAAATAGTAAAGAAACAATGTGTGAACTCTTATTTGCAGTTATTGCTTTAAATTGTTATCCCACACTGTAGAGCAAATATACTGTAGTTTGGTAGGATTCTTGCAATGCACTTTGGATAATACTGAATCTTATACGTAACGTCTGAATGATTTGATGTCGAGATATTCGACGTTTGTAACACTTCTTGGATGCTTTTGTAAAGAAAAAATAATCTTTTTGCAAAGGAACAATTCAGAGCAGTAACCACCTCAATCTTCAGCCTTACCAGTAAGATTGTATCACCCTTAATCGCCCTGACTTAGAACTTTTTATGTCACTGATTATTAAATTGCAGAACTTTATTGCTAGCACCGCGAAAAGTTGTGACAGAAACAGAAATAAAGTTGTCTACAATTAAGAAAAGTCAACAAAAATTATAGTAGTAATTTTGAAAAACAGAAATTCCAATGATTATAAAAACAATAACTTATAATTGCCCTTTGACTGATGAGATACTGATTTTAAATTAAAATATAATAAGAACCTAGATTCCATTCACAGCATTTGTTTACCAATTTTTTTTTATGTACCAAATATATAATAACGATTGCAACCATATAATTCTTTATAACCTAAATAATTCTTTCTGATCATATATCAGATAAAAGAGCAATTTTTAAAATCAGACTGAAGATATACGATATCTAACATTAGTTATTTCGGAATAAAAAGTTAAATTGTTTTTATAATAAGAAACTAATTGTGTTTCGTTTGCTAACCATTTCAATACAACTAATACATTACAGCTAACATATACACTGAAGTGACAAAAGTCATGGGATAGCAATATGCAAATTTTCAGATGACAGTAGCATCGCGTAGAACAGGTATAAATGCGCAGTGCTTTCGCAGAGCTTTCATTTCTGTTCAAGTTATTCATGTGAAGAGGTTTTGACATGATGATGACCGCACGACGGGAATTAACAGACTTTGAACGCGGAATGTTAGTTGGAGCTAGACGCAGGGGTCATTCCATTTCGGAAATAGTTAGGGAATTCAACATTCCCAGATCCACTGTGTCAAGATTGTGCCGAGAGTATGAAATTTCAGGCATAAAATCTCACCATGGACAGCGCAGTGGTCGACCGCCTGCACATAACGACCGAGACCGGCGACGTCTGCAAAGAGTCGTAAATTCTAACAGACAAGCAGCACTGCGTCAAATAACCGCAGAAATCAATGTGGGACGTACAAGGGACTTGTCTGTTAGAACTGTGCGGAGAAATTTGGCTTTCTTGGGCTATTCCAGCAGAAGACCGACTCGAGTGCCTTTACTGACAGAACGACATCGCTTGCAGCGACTCTCGTGGGCACGTGAGCATATCGGTTGGTCCCTAGATGAATGGAAAACCGTGGCCTGGTCCGATGAGTCACGATTTCAGTTGGTAAGAGCTGATGGTAGGGTTCGAGTGTGGCGCAGACCCCACGAAGCCATGGACCAAACTGTCAGCAAGGCACTGTTCAAGCTGGTGGTGGCTCCGTAATGGTGTGGGCTGTTTTTTCATGGCATGGACTTGGTCCTCTGGTGCGACTGGACCGAACATTGACTGGAAATGCTTATGTTCAGCTACTTGGAGATCACTTGCAGCCATTCATGGACTTCATGTACCCAAACAACGATGGGATTTTTATGAATGACAATGCGGCATGTCACCGGGCCACAACTGTTCGCGATTGGTTTGAAGAACATTCTGGACAATTCCAACGAATGATCTGGCCACCTAGATCGCCCGACATGAATCCCATCGAGAATTTATGGGACATCATCGAGAGGTCTGTTCGTGCCCAAAATCCTGCACCATCAACGCTTTCACAATTATGGACGTCTATCGAGACAGCATGGCTCAATATTCCTGCAGAAGACTTCCAACGACTTGTTGAGTCCATGCCACGTCGAGTTGCTGCACTTCGCCGGGCGAAAGGAGGGCCGACACGATATTAAGAGGTATCCCATGACTTTTGTCACTTCAGTGTATAATATGCTAAAGACTTTAATTTTGATTTGAAAAAACTGTACTTTTCATGTATTTGTAATTTTATTTATTTCTAATAATAATATTAATATAATATTAACTGTTTTTATGTAATTAAACTCACAATATATAATAATGTAATAAAAAAATGACGGAATTATACCTCGTTTTTAATCTCTAATTATAAAGATTAAGAGAAGGTACAAAGGTACGAGGGTAAAATGTTCAAATACCCCTAATTTGCATAGTTCACATAAAAAATATAATTTAATGTGCATATATATTTGGGGAATATTAAAGCAGGGTTGACCAGTCTAATATACCAAGACAGTCACAATTAATTTATGATGTCCCTTCAGCAACCATACCCAGTGAGTCGTATGTTTACTATAGATATCATAGAACATTAACTCATGCTCAAACTGAGTGAGCCTCAAGGTGTCAAAAATGCATTTATTACAGCTAAATTTTCCGTTGTAATAACTAATGTAATTTTATTTTTCTAATTTTTAGCAATTAGTAGTTAAAAAAAAAGCATTGATTGAAATATGCGTGCTACTTCCTTTTCATTCAATGCTTTAAATATTTTTATTAATTTAATTATTCATATAAGTTACGATTTCTTTTAACTTTATTTAATTAATATTTCACAAAATAAAATCCCGACTGTTATGGGAATGATAAAATGAGGTTTGTAATCTAAACCATAACAAAAGGTAAAATGAGATTTGAGGTTGATGCTGTGCTCTTCATGGCTGAACGTATTATTTTTCTTGATACACAAAAGTGTTTTTAGAACTATAGTTTATGATTTGCAAAGTAATGACTCTTTGGTTTGCATTTTTCTATAACTACTAACAGATGGAAATGTATAAAATGCTGATGTTTTCATAAGATTTATATGACATAAAATATTCTTGCACAAATTCTGATTTAAACTGCACAAGATGTTAAAAAAATTATAATTACATTTAAGAAGAAAAAAATCACCATTCAATTTGAATATAAACATAAAACATAAAATTGCCTAGACATGAATCATAGTGTTTATTAAAAGCAATTAATAAGATATTGGTTCAGATGATTTCGAGAATAACCAGCATTAAAAACAAGTCGTTCAAAAATGAAAAACAGTATTTTTAAAAGATGTATGTAACGCTAGTTATTTAAACTGTAGATTTCATTTGGTCTTTTTGTTATACGAAAGAAAAAAAAGTAAAATTAAAGTCGTTGTTCTAACTTACAAAAAAAAAAAAATTACACTAGTACTTTTATTTTACAAGGTAATTTTTTTTACTCAAACTTAAAACAGGATCAGATCAACTAAAGCTTCGTTATTTCATTGATTAAATGTATAAATATCTTTGAGAATTAAGAAAAAAAACGTGTTTAAAATAGCAAGCCTAAATTAGCATTACTCTTTATTTATATTGACAAAGTTTCTGTCAATAAAAACTATCGTGTTTCTGTTAACATTACTTTCTTTCTTTTTTTATTGAAATATTCGTTTTTGTCAAATATTTTGAGGCTTATTGGACTAAATTTTTTTTTACTTTCTTTTTTGAATAAGAATGTTAGTGTTTTACAAAGATTTAACATCCTGTTTTTTATATTATATAGAATTTTCCCAAAGTAGAGTGCATATTTTAATTTAATCACTATGGAAATACAAACGTGGAATTAAGTTTTGAAGTAATTTAATAAACGCATGTGAAAAAAAATGCATATAGTTATACTTTTCTAAGCCGAAGAAAAAGCGTTGATAAAACGGCATACTGTTAATAATTTTGTGAACAAATAAATGGCTTTATGAACCAAAGTGTTTCTGTATTAATATCCGTAATGTTTAGCAAATTTTCATATACTAATGAATATAATGAAACATTTTCATTTTTACAATTCTAAAAATTTTAAAATCTATAGAAAATTTTTTTCTTAATACATAAATATTTATCAATAATAATTCTATCACTTTAATGCATAATTTCTGAAATAATAGATCTATTTTCTTTTTTAATTTGAAATCAAGATAAATTTCGTAGAGACATTCCAGCAAAAATACGAATTGATGCACATTGATTTAACAGAGCATATGCACCATATATTTAATATTTTCTCTTTAGTACTTTAAAATGCATGATTTCCTTCATCAATTTATTCTATTGATTTTTTTATATGATGGCATTAAAAATGTCCAGTTGAATTTAAATAACGATCTTCTCCTTATCATTATTTGAAAGATAAACTTTTGTAAAGTTTTCTACATAGCGTTTATCGTTTTATTAATATTATAAAACACACAAAAATCTGGATCAGTTCCCAGAAAAAATATTCCCAGCTAGATAAAATATGATTAACAATATTTATCAGATAATTAATGTAGGACTATAAGTCTAGAAGTAAAGTTCAAATAAAAGCAGAAATGCTAAAAAGATATTACACCCATGTCCATAAATTAAGGATAATTCAGAATCACACAGAAATTGAACTCTAAAATAAAAATTTCACCTGTAGAATTATCACACACATCTTGAAGAAGAATATGCAAATTACAGGAAACCAACAGATGGCGAGGATAGTACGTCACAATGACGAGAGTGTAAGAGAGGGGTATATAAGGAATGGTGGCAAAGAAGTAAAATTGCTCACAAGCGCTTTAAAAGCCTTTCAGTGCAATGACCGCATAGTTGTGGCCCAAAGGAAGCATTTGGATGTTTTTTTACGTGGTAGAATTATCGGACGACTGGAATGTGGACGTATCCAGCTGGAAGTATCCGAGGAACTTGGAATCGCCCAGAGTGTCATCTCCAGGTTTTGGCAACGATTCCCAGATGATGGTAATGTGAGTAGATGTTACAGCACAGGTCGTCCCCGAGTTACAACGCCGAATGAGGACCGGTATTTAGCAGTTACTGCCAAAAGAAACAGACGGAGAACAGCATCAGACCTGTCTCGTCAGCTCTCTTCAGCTACCGGTACGACAGTTTCAAGGCAGACCGTGTACAGACGCTTAGGGCACATTGGTCTATATGCTTGTAGGCCTGTCAGATGTGTTCCACTTACCGCAACTCACTGTCGCCTGCGATTAACCTGGAGTAGAGAGCATGCATTGTGGACACAGCAACAGTGGTCTGGTGTGATGTTTCCGACGAGTCCAGGTATAGTTTGCAGTCTGATTCTCACCGGACTTTCATATGGAGAGCGCCAGGTACCCGTTACCACCAAGAGAACACCATTCAGCGACACCGTTACGGTGGTGCAGGATGGCTCGTTTGGGGAGGAATTATTCTTGGTTCCAGGACTGACCTGCATGTTCAGAGTGTAACGATGACAGGCCACATCTATCGGGATGTCATTCTGGAACAACATGTACGTTTGTTTCGGGGCGCCATGGGTGCTGAATTTCTGTTTATGGATGACAACGCCCTTCCTCACCACGCAAACATTGTAGACGAATGCCTTCAATTGGAGGATATCACCTGTATGAATTGGCCAGCATACTCACCGGACTTGAATAGAATAAAGCATGTGTGGGATACGCTTGGCCGACGAATTGCAGCCCGTCAATCCCCTCCCACCTGTCAATCGGAACTTCGGAGGGCATTGCCTGATGAGTGGTGTAATATTCCCCAAGATCAGATTGATAATTTGATACTCAGCATGCCTAGGCGTTGTAAGGCCTGTATTGCATCTTCCGGGAGACATATTCCATATTAACCATCATACTAACCATGTTATATTGTTTTTTGTAAATAGGTTCTTTTTTGAAATCTGCTCCAGGGAGTAAAAATCGCAATTTCTACTAATTATGTCAAACATATAGCATCTTTTTTGCTCTTTACCTTTTGTTTAATAAATAGACTTTACAAATATGTCAAATTTGTTTTGCTTCTGTCTCTTTCTATGCCTGAACTTCATTATCCTTAATTTATGGACATGAGTGTATATTCTTTACAGCATTTATATCTTAAATAATAAATAAATATATAATAAATTAATAATAATAAAATAAATAATGGATAATAGAATTTAAATTTTAGGCATGTATTGGAAATTATAATTTACTACAACAAATGTTTTCCACAGATATCACCAAACCATTGTTAAAACCTTAATAATCCCTGAAAACTACGTTGGTATTCATATTTGTTTCAGTGATATGAAAACTTCCATTATTAGGACGAATATTTTTTACTTTAAATGCAATAATTTTCATTTTAGATGTTCTATCCATGCATTACAATTCTCTTTTATAGATTACTTTGTCGACTACAAAATATTTTCATTCATCAAGCTTTTTATCTTGAACTTTAAATATCGTTATGGACTCCAATGCATCACTTTGAAAACTACTCAAGATATTTCATAAACATATGACATCCATAAAATATTGAAAAGTTCCTGAAAGTAAGAAAATTAATTGCGCTTTTAGAATGCAAGTTAACTGTCGTGTTGTTCAAAAGTAAACAGAGAATATAAATAAACCAAATTTCCAGTCTCGGAAAAAAATTACCAAATGGTACGTGGGAGCTCTCATCACGGTGTCCGCCATAATTCTAATTAATAATTCATCCAAAAGAAAATCACCACTAACTCCAGAAGATTGGGAATATAGAGATAATATAGAATATAGATTGCGTGCACATAAAATAAGAAACACAATGCAAACAAAACAACGAAAAACGCACACAAAACATAATTAAAATTTAAATGAAACACAATTGAACAAAAAAAAGATACACAATGTATCTATATTACACAGAAAAAATATTTCTTGAAAATAAATGTCATTATAGCGAACCCTTTAGCATGAAACACTTAAGTAATTACAATTTAACATGTTTAAACAAAAACTTCCTTTTGGAATTATGCAAACAATTGTAAATGGGGTCAGCAAGGGGACTAGTTCTGAAGGAGTTGTTGATGTACCTTAATAGAATGCCCACTTTATTCAACTAGTTCAGTAATGTTTTTAACACATTTTACTAACCTTTATGTCTTTCTTCTCATCTCTACTGAGTGCTTCGACTTATTCTTCCTATTTTTTTCTTTTTATTTTCAAAGTCGTCTCTATATATTAAGAATGATTAATCCCTTCTTCATGCGATTATTGTTCGATCTTCCGTTCTTATCATCGTCTTTAATTTCTTAACATTTGGATAGGGCAAGGAGGGGATAATTATCAGCTTGAGACCTGAAATTCACCTGTTTTCACCTCAAGCCGTTTCCTTTTCTGAGGATAATTGGAATCCCAGATTGCGAGGGTGGGATTTACCATGATGCGGGTGCAAGTTATATGTTATTTTTATGAAACCAAGACCCTTATCGTATGCTGTTTTATGGCTTGTGTGCGGTAAAAAAAGCATTCTAAAGATTTTCACTTTTAAGAGCTAGTGTTTGTTGTGACATTTCTTTTTATAAGGAGTAGTTGGCGAAAGGGTATTTTTATTCTTAAATAATTGGATCCCAAAAGACCTCACACTAAGAACAACTGTTGAATTAAGCTTTGCTCTCTTTTTCATGCACGCCAGAAAAGACATTCGATTTAGTGTTTCTAAGAGATATCCACTTTATCTAAGACTCGATCCAATTTGACAAAAATGAAACCTTTCCAGTTATCATTCATGTTGAACAGCCCAATTTGATCAAATAACTTTGTTTTAGTTACAAACAATGAATACATATGCGAATTTTCTTTCCTTCATTTTTTTTTCGAACATAATACAAATTAACGCAATTCTAAAATGTTTAAGAAAACACAAATATGATTTATCATAGTATTTTAAACAAATTTCATTTAAACGTGAATTTAAAATTTAAATTATATGTCGAACACGACGTAGCTACTACACACAAAAAAAAAAAAATAACTATGTTAAAGAGTTTCTAACGCATATTCATGAATGGTCTGATAAAGTTTATTCTTTAATACAAATAATTTTTAAAGACATCTCTGATTGTTAAGCTGTTACAGTTTCCAAATGAGCTAGGTGATTATTTTTATAGCAATAGATAAACATCGAATGTTTGATTAATTGGCAAATTAAATGTAATTTGAATAGTTTCATGTCTTTTTTTCCTTTTTAAAGTAAAAAATTTATAATATAAAATTAACTTGTTCATATAAATGTAAAAACATTAATAAAAACCATAAGCTTAATGAAAAATGAGAAAACGTAATATAAGAATATTTTTAAATACTATATATTCTTTTCTAACTATGCAGCGAACTATTTGAAAAATAATATTACAATTATAATGTTTAGGGTTTTTTAAATAAAAACAGAAAAAAGTCTACAAAAAACAGAATTAAAGAAAAAATATTTTGAATAACAAATATATAACATAAAATCATTAATTGTTTAAATGTTGAATGCTGAATGATTATTTTATAGAATTATATATGTGTATCAATAATTTTAGATAAAACTTATGTTTTTTTTTATTTAAATTATTAAATGTTATCCTAAATAATCATAATTAATAAGAATTACTTTCGTGTATTTCTTTAAAATAACAATTAAGTCATCTTTTTTAAAGAATTATTTAAAAAAAAAATTCGTTAGTATTTCACTGGAAACAAATGTTTGTTAATCATGCAAATAAAAATCTGGAATTTTCCTTACATAATATTAATGAATTTTCAAGACAAAAAAACTTATCTCCCTTTTTTTTCTTTAGTACATTAAGTCAAATTAAAAAGATAACAAGACTAACGAAAATTCATTAAAAAAAGGAATTCTTCTTTATTTTTATTAAACTGAAAGACATGAAGTTCTTCAAAACTTTGTTTTTTACTGCGTCACTTTTTATAATTTTATTTTAGTTGCTTATAAAAATAAATGAAAGTGAAAAGTTTTAATCTTTACTTGGATAGGAAAACTAAGACTTTTTTTATGTAAATATTAAACATGAGTAAATCTGTCAACATAATTGGATAAATAAAATAACCTTAGAATGCTTATCAAGCAAATCCTGAAAGTGAACAATTTTGAAGCACAAATTTTTGCAAGTAAACAACTTTTTTTTTAATTAGTTGAAGTACCACTAGTATTGTAGAAAAAAAAATATTTTCAAGTTTCAATAATAGTAATTTTTATTTTTTATAAGGGAGTAGGTTGACATCAGACATTAATATATGCTTTAAAAAATATTTTTTAATTCCTTGGTTAAGAAATATTTTTATGTTTCTTCTTTTTTTTTTTAAATCTTAGGTCTTTTCACGTTCCCAACATGTTTTTTTTTTTAAATTCATCTTAAAATAGATTCTCAAATGTTAATGTAGACAATTTTTTTAAATAATTGGCTTTAAAATAATCTAAAAAAAATGACATTTTATTTCTCCTTTTAACATTTTAAATATTCATTCAGTACTGTTAGTTTTATATAACAATAATAATAATAGCCAGAACTTTTTCCATTCATATTTTTTTATAATTTTTATTTTTGTTACTATCATAGAAGAGCGTGAAAAAAATTGCAATAAGGGTGGTTTAATAGGACTATAAATTGCTTATTAATATATTTTTCAAATACAAAATGTCTATTTTAATAAATATTCAGATTTCAGATGAAAATAAGTCACAATCAAAAGGTTATAAATGGAAAAAAATTCCCAAATTTAAATATGTACTACTTCCAGCTATTATAAAAGCAATTTTAAATAAAAACAACTGCTATAGTAAATGAATGACAAAAGGGAGAACCTTCTTTGACATAAACCAACAAAGTCAATGATTAAGATATTCTTTCGATTCTTATGGTGGATATTACTTTTAGATGAACCGAAGATTCTTATTGTTTGTCTTATATCATTCAAAAATGTTGGCATGGGACTTATTTTAAAACCATTCTTTTTTGTGATACTGATTTTTCTGTCGGAGCTATTGATTATATTTGGAGCTTTAAGTAATTATTGTAAAAAATGTTTGATTTACATTTTATTTTCTGTTACATGAATACTATATTATATCGCCAGATTAGTAATTCACAGTTTACAATGTTATGTAAAATTTAAAATTTTGCTGAACTTTGATAATATTACTTCATTTTAATTAAAAGTTAAACATATATATATTTAATTCCTAGACTTCGTGTTAACGTAAGGGCTTCTTATCTGACATAGCTCAAAATCTAGCAGCAAGCCAAAATTGTTTTCGCGATTACGCTGGTGATGGGCGCGATAAAATGTAGCTAGAAATTTTATTTAATTGATTTGGAAAAGTAAGTCTGAGACTTCCTGCGTAGAGTTGCGGGGGAGTTTCAACATAGGGTCAGTTTTTAATCTCTTTAAAAGTTCCTCGGTCCCATTCTCTTATTTTTTAGGGGAAACAAATTTTATAGGATTACATCTAGTATAAACCAGACCAGAATACTTTGTACCACCATTATTACTTATCATTTCTTTACTTACAACAAGGAGCATAAACATTAAAGTTACAAAACAAGACAAAACATTCATTTATAAAGAATTCAAATTTGATTTAAATACTATGTTTTTAATTATTATGAAATTTAAAACGTTCAAATTCAGTTCGAAATCATTTAAATTACTTTTTTATTTTAGGAAAAATTAAAATAATATAGGTGGGCAGTAGAAATTCTAGTTTAAGATAGCAATTACTCTCAATAAGAATAAACTGAGCATGGCATTTATCATTTTTATAAAAATAGTTTAATATATTTGATTAAAAGAATTGAAAACAAATTAATTGATATTTTGAGGCAAACTATATAATGGTTATTTAAATGGAACCAAAGAAATCTGTAATAATTTTATCGTTTCATTAAACTATGAAAAGCAAATAATATTTATCTATATGTTCAAAACAATAACAAGTTAAAACTTTATTTCATTAAGATTATGTTCATACTGTTAAATACTTCATTAAAAGAAAATTTTCGAAGAAAACCGAATCCTTTTACGAACAATTGTAATTAACGACGAAACGTTCTTAATTGAGTCGAAGTATTTACAATCGTTTTTGTAATTTGAATGCCATTTTTTACAAGAATGGGAAGAAAATAATGATACTTAAGTAGTAAAGATAATGAATAATGGGATTTAAATTTAACTTATACAATGCTTTGTTTATATCGAAAAATTATGGATGTAAAATCAGGAAGATTCTTATTTAATAGAAATTCTTTGTTTCTCATCAAGATGGTAACAATGAACCGTATTGATATCTTACGTTTTGTATAAATTAGGAAGGTAATTGTGTATTTTGTTTTTGTCTTTTTATGCAACAATACAGTAAAACGTATTGCATTTATGAAAAACAATTCTCTACTCATCGTTTTATTTAACATCAAAGAATTTAGTAGGTATATTGTTGTTGACAAACCTTTTAAATTTACAATAAATAATATTCAAATTTCTAAGAGGTTAAACGAAGGAAAATTAAATCCTCACAATTCCACTAATTTATTTTGAAGAATAAATAACATTACATTGACGAATATTCTTCTACGATTATTTTGTTCTTGTGGTATAATGTAAAAGTTTTAACCTCATACTAACTTAAAGAAGAAAAAAACTAATTTCCACAAAAATAGAAGATGTTTCAAAAATCCACATCTTAAAAACTGAAAAAGGATAATTTTAAAAATAAATCAATTTCTTGATGTATAGCTGCACAGTATCCCACAAAAATATTTAATACTCCTTATTAATATACTATACAAAATTAAGCAATTATTTTGGAAAATAGTGTACTGATTCGGATAATTTTAATGAAATATTTTAAGAAACATTAAAAAACAATTAACAATCTATAATTATAATATTAGGTTTTTACCACAATCTGCCTTTCTTTTTAGGAATACAACACATCGTCGTTCTTTGATACGTTTTTTTCTTCTTGATACGTCTATCAGAGGATTATGTGACGCGCAATTTTCTATAAATTTCTTTCAAATTTAGATTCTATAAATTCAACTCAAATATTTCCTAATCAACCAATGCTTCCACATCTACAATTTTTAGGCGGACCTGTATTCACGATCCTTATAAAAGTATACAACTTTATTTATTGAGAGCAACGGACAATTATTCCATAGTATATCGCGCGTTCCCTTTACATGGAATAGGTCTTGCGACCAGGGAAGGTTGCTAAAATATCATAGTGTGTTTCCATCATAAAGTATAGTCATTGCAACGCACTACTGTGTCCAAAAAGTAAGACCAATTTTCAATTTAAAATTCGCAGGGCTTATGGAATTTCATTTCCTTTTCTTTGTTAGGTTGTTGGCACTGACCTTGACATCTGTGTGAAATTTGACGTTGAAATATTCATTAGTGTTTGAGTTACGCTTGGCTTTGTGAGACACTAAAACTGATTCCGGCGATTTTTGAAATGTCTGAATTAATTGAGAAAAGAACTTGCATTAAATTTTGTTTGCGGAACGTATAGAATGTTGCAGAAGGCATTCGGTGAACATTACTATATCGCAGAGAACGCGTTGAAGACGAAGATCCCTCTGGTCGATCATCAACCGACGAAGCTCAAGTCCAAAAAGTTAAATATTGGTTCTTGCAAGCCATCGATTTACAATTAGACACATTGCTGATTATTTTGGAATTTCAAAAGGATCGGTCAATTCCAAACGCGTCAAATCTCGATTCGTACCGGAAATACTGAATGCGCCAGCTCACACTGCATTGATTCTTCCTGACTTTTTCGCCACAAATGAAACCAATATCGTTCCAAAACCACCTTATTCACACCGTGCAACTTGTCGCTATTCCCTAAACTCGAAAAACCCATTCCGGGGACACTGTTTCGAGTCGATTGAAGAGATTCAAGGTGAATGGCAGTGCGTTTTGAAGGCCACCCTTGGCAATGACTTTTTAGCATGCATTGAGGATTGGAAAAAAGTTAGCATAAGTGCATTGATAACTTTGAAGGCGATAAAGTAAATTTGGAAATATAATAAAGAGTTTTAAAAAAAATAAATAATTGTTCTTACTTTATGAACACAGTAGTATACAGACAAATCTGAATGAACGATTTGTTTTGTATTGTATACATATATTTTATTTAATGATATAACACAAAACATAAACGAACCCGGATGCATCTAATAATTTGATCCGGTGTATTACATACATTTGCTTTTCTCCTCTGTATTTTGAAAAGAAAAATAAAGATGATCATAAATTTACTAGAAGTTATTTGAGAAATGAAATTAATCAAAGCTTAATTTGATTTCCATTGCATAAATAAAATCGATACATTTAATTACATGATTAATTAACATTAGATGATTAATTAAAATTAATTAAATAATTTTGACTATATATTTAATCAACTAAATAAATTTAATTACACATTTAAATATTTTCAGTAGTGCAACGTTTCCACATTGAAAATTAATGAAGACACCATTTCTGGTACTCAGTAGCTAGAAGTTAATGCTTCATTGTCTTCAGATGTACAGCAGGACAAACGGAAACTTCTGATGAATTAGCCGCTCGTTTCTCATACCCAACAAAAGAGTTACAGTAATTAGTGGATATCATTTTTATATTTCGTCCACATAATGAGCTTTAAAATCGCAATTGATATTTGCCCAGCCTGGCATATCTATAATAAATTTAACTTACAAGAAGCTTGAATAGATACATCAAAAAATGAAATTATATTATAAATCATGCTATATAAAACAATTGTATATGCGATGAATATTAAACAATCGTACATAATTTAGAACAATATTAATGTACTATTCAGTATATTGATAAGGAATTTAAATAGGAACAATTTAGAGAGAAACACTAATATGCTTACTTTTTTAAGTTAAAATCATTTACTAGAAATTGTTGACTTATTTATTAGCTTACAATATCACTAAAGCTATCTGCAACATATTATATTAATACTAATACTATATTTTATTATACATAGCTGAAAATTGAAATATAAATTATCAAATTCACATTCATGTATTTGTTAAGTCAACTATATTTGTTAAGTCAAATATATTTCTCTTATGAAAATGCTAGATACATTCGTTCTTTGAAATTAACTTACTATGCGATTGAATATTACCAGCACGGTATTTTTGCAGTATATTGAATCAATAATGATATTAACATTTGAGCATTACAAAATTATTGAAGATTTGCTTTATTATGAGATTTAAAAATAAGAAAAAATATAGCTGCTTTTGGAATAAATAGTTTTATACATTGAATTTAAATGTTAAATTATTTAAAATTATATTCCTATAATATTATATTATTCTTTAGTATATTATATATTTATTATTATGGATATAATTTTCTGGATTACTTTTATTACTTCCCAATTAAAAAAAAAATCAAATTTTATCTTATATATGATCTTTTTTAAAATCATTTTCAATAGAAGAAATATCGACATTAACTCAATGAAACTTAAAAATTCTGAATTTTAAGAATGTGTATCGATATTAATATGAATTGAATTGTAAAATTTCAAAAATATAATTAACTATTTTTCTTTCACTTTTATTCATCATTTGATTAAAAAATAGTAATTTTTATTTCTTTTATTCATATCCTTAAGCATGTACTCATTAAATTAGTTTATATATATATATATATATATCTTTCCAAATGAATGATTCTGAGGAATGATTCGCATTTAGAGTTAACAGAAATAATTATTAATTGTTGCTTTCGCAGAAAAAATAATTATTGTAGAAAATTCAATGTATTGCAAACAAAAGTTTTGTATTGGCATACTTGATATAAGATCCAAAAATAAATTAGAATTTTTATTTATAAATATTTCACGTTATTTTAATATGCATTATTGTTTTTGTGAAATAAGTGCCCCATTCTGTTTATTACTTATTTTATTGCATGAAATATTGACTTACGTGCAATCGTTATAAATACGCAAAACTCAGTCGATCTCTTACAAACGTATCTGCAACTGAGTGCGATCATGGGTTCCACGAGCTGTTGCATGCATTTATTTATCGGTGACAATAACTTTTAACTGGAAAATATTGCTCTTTTTCAACAGTGAATACGTAAAATAAAATGTAATCGTATTTCTAAACAAATTTATTTCTTTCCCCGGTTTGTTTAAGGGGGCGATATATTTATTTGCAGTAAAAGAACTGGACAATAAAGATTGAAATAATATATATGTCCCTTTTATAAAGACATTATTGCTTTTTTTTCTTTTCTACTTCAGATGCGAGTAATAAAGGATAATTAAATTTTGCTTACATTAAATGATAAATTATATTTTAAGGGCTTAGTAAAAACTGAAATATGAAAAAATAAAATTAGATTAAATAATGGCAATTATTTTTTTATACATGAATATATTTGGATAAAAAGAATTTTTCAATAAGGAATTTACAATACTTTTTCCTTATTGACACACCATCATTAACTCTTTTGCCGGCTAAGTTTATGTATTATGTAACTTTAAGTAAAAGATAGCTAGAGAGATCTAATATGAAATCACATAAAATGGAATTGAAATATTTTATTGACTTAAAAACTTGATTAAAAGTAAACCGTAATTTTGTGCAAGAACTTAAATTTTTTTAAAAACATTGAATGAATATTGTGGTAATTTAAAATAGTTTTGGCAATAGTCCATCATTCACTACCACATTTAACAGCAACTAAATTTCCTGAGGAAAATAAAAATTCTGATGTATTTGTTGTTTATGAAGGATACGAACGGGAGGAAGAGAGAGCTCCCTAATGTAATAAGGAAAAATAACGAGAAAAATGCTTTCTTTTCTTGATTATCAGTATTACTCAATCTCAGAAGAACGGAAAGGCCATCGCAATGTAAGAAATGACAGTAATTCCTGACTAATTTTCCACCCCAAAGGAATCGACGAGCCGGCAGAAACCAATCCAACATGAACCAAAACGAGGCCAGCCAATCACGTTCAATAAAATAGCGGAAAAAAGTCAGCCAATCTATAATGGTACAGCCAATCTATAATGTATCTGCAACTTTTTTTTTAAATGAAAATAATTTTTAATATGTTTTTCCGCACTCAGAGTTGTTGGCACTTCACCATTTAAGTTTCTGAAAAACATTGTTGCCGCTGTCTATAAAGATAGTGGCTGAAATTGACAATAAAGATAATCAATTTAAAATGTGGCTTTTGAGGCCAATGATCATGATCTAAACAATTCGTGATGTTCTAATTGCAACAGTTTAATGTAAATTGGTAAAAAGACATCCTGATGTAAAGGTTCTGAATAAATGCATCAATATGCTTAGAGCTGATATAAAAATGCTCGTGAATTAGTGGTTTCTGAATGACGCAAGCGGAAGGAAGAGAGAGCTTCCTAATGTAATAAAGAAAAATAATGAGAAAAATGTTTTCCTTTCTTGATTATCAGCATTACTCAATCTCAGAAGAGCACAAAGACCACCGCCATATAAGAAATGACAGTAATTTCTGACTAATTTTCACCACAAAGGAATCAACGAGCCGGTGTAAACCAATCCAACAAGAAACCAAAACGAGGCCAGCCAATCACGTTCAATAAAGGAGCGGAAAAAGTCATAATTCATTGTGTAGTCCATCGAATATATGCTTGGATTTTCCAAGAATTTTTTTTTTTTTTTTTTTTTTAAAGGGAACAATTTTTAATATGATGGTCCACATACAGAGTTGCTCATGCTTCATTGTAGCAATTTCTGAAATTGTTTGCCCTAAAATTATATTGGATTTGCCTTAAAATTTATACTTCTGAAAACTGCTTCATAGATATCGATTTTTTGTGTTAAATTTGATTAATGTTATTCTACATCTATTTTTTATCTTATGAATTAAGCTACCCAATCGTAGTTTCACCTCTAAATTAATACACAATAAGAAAGGTGACACAGGGTTCTACTATTTGCGAATCTCAAGAGATATAATAAAATATTAATTTCGGTATGAACCTTTAAATTCATTATCAGAAATTCAATGCCCGACATGAAAAATGCAAAAACATGTAGCTTCGGTCGTATAGATACGCAAATTTCAGGGAGTACGCAGCAGAGTAAGTTATGCAGAAGATCAGAAATGCAAGTTAGTCACATGATTATAGAGCAGGACAAAAGGAAAGAAAAAATTGTATGAAGTAACATTCACCACACTGTCACCTATGAAATTCGGAATTTCATGAAAGTTTAATGGAAAACCCGTTGTAGTAGAAAACACGTGTAGATTAAGAGATGCTTGAACGATGACAATTGAATTGTAGTTTAGGAAATTGGATTGTAGTTTAGGAGATTAAATTGAGCGCTTACGAACGGTGTTACCGTTTTATCACTGCTCAAAAAAACCTATATTTTCCAATTAAATATAAATCGTCGCGAAAGACCAGGTGACGATAAGCAATGGTGGCCTCAATGAACTAGTCTCAATATATCGTGGTAATCGTATAAGCAAGGATACTTCAATATATGGGAGAATATATCTAATATCTGCGGTGTCGATTATTAAAATACTCCAATATCTGAAAGAAGCATAGTGTCTATAGGGCAACACTGCTCCGGTGATTAAGCAAAGGACTTGCTTATGAAAGAAGGTTCCATAAGGCTTTCCAGAAGATTCCATACCAGTTTTGTGATGGGTAATCACAGACAGAACAAATGTTTTATACCAAGTGTTGAAGGTTAACCTAGAGTATCACCATCCACAGCAGGACAGAAGCTGTAAGATGCAAAGTTTACTTAAAACTTCTGGCTAATAATTACGGTCTCAGAAAGCGGTTTTTATGTGAGTTTACGGTCGAATGTCCGCAGAGATGAGTAAAATTATCTCATTGAATTCTTTCCTCTGCAAACAGTAAAGAAAGATTTGATTTTTTGTGGGCAATGGAGAAACTTTCATAATATGTTTTTGATGTTTCCCAAATCTCTCACCCATTTCCTCCAAATTTAAACATTTCTGGAGATAGTGTTGATTTTATTTTTTGTGAATTATTAATTAGAAAAACTGCAGATAAAGCCATGAGAGTTTTCATGTACGATTTGGTAATTTTTTTCTGACATTGGTTTATTTAGACTTTTTGTTTGTGGTAGAACAACAGCACGGTTAATTTGTAATCTAAAAGAGCAATGGATTTCTGTATTATAAACTGTATCTTTTTTGCATAATTTATTTATTTTTATAAGCCTTTTAACGTTTTATGTATGTAATATATTTATGAAATATCTTGAATAGTTTTCAAACAATTACATAAGAACATTTAAAAGTGACGGTAAAACAACTTGATGAAATGAAAATATTTTTTATCCTACAAAATAATGGATTAAAATGAATGTTTATTAAACGATATCAAACTATAAGCATGGATATTACAACATCTACACTGTGCAAGTAAAAGTAGTAAACAAAGATAATGTGCATCCTGATATTGGAAGTTTTCAAATCACATGCAACAAATATGAATGCAAGCATTTATTTTTTGTAATACTTAAACCTTAAATAATGGTTTGTATATCTATGTAAATAAAGTTATTTTAGTAATCTCTAGCCTCCAAACAATGTCTAAAATCTACTTTATTATTTTATTATTTTTAATTCATTATAGATTTACTTACTATTTCAAAATAAAATTACTGTAAATGTTATATCACTGTAGTATTCTTGTTTTTTTTTTTTTTTTTTTAACTTTACTTATAGATTTATAGAACTATATAAAATATGTGATAGATAATGTAAATCATATTTTATCCAGCTGGAATTTTTTTTTGTCTGGAAACTGATTCAAATTTGTGTTTTTTATGCAGTCTGATTAAAATGCTAAACGTTATCTAGAATACTTCACAAAAGTCTGTCTTTCAAATAATGATAAGGATTTCGTCGTTATTTTAATTGCCATCATATAGCACAATCGATAGAATAAATTTATGAATAGAATCATACATGTGAAAGTACTAATGAGAAAATATTAAATAAAAGGTGTATATGTAATACTAAATCCATATGCATTTATTCGTATTTCTACTGGAATGTCTCTAAAAATGTTTCTATTTTTACCAATTTAAAAAAAAGTAATATTTCGAAAATTATGCATTAAAAGGATTGTACTATTGTATTGTTGAAAAATATTTATAAATTTGCTGGAAAAAAAATATGGAATTTAGATAAAAATTAGTGAAAAGAAATAGCAAATTAAAATTAATAAAAATAAATACCTTCATAATTTTTATTTTATTTTTCTATGTATTTTAAGAATTTTAGAACTGTAAAAATGAAAATTAACATATAAACATTTGCTAAACACACACGGATATTAGTACTAGAATACTTTGGTTCATAAAACCATTAATTTGTTTGCAAAATTAAGACGGTAACAGAATGGCGTTATGTCAACACTTTTTTCTCGATTTAATAGAAAATAACTATTAAGATTTTTTTCTCAAATAAGGGTATTAAATTACTTCAGTATTACCAAACTGATTTTAAAATCCTCAATTACATTAAATTTAAATATCTTATAAAGCACATTTATAAACAGCTTTCTACTTTGGAAAAATTCTATATAATATAAAAAAAAAAAACATGTCTTTGAAAAATACTAAATTTTTTTTAAATGAATAGTAAAAAAAAAAAACTTAGTCCAATAAGCCTTAAAACATTCAGCAAAAAAGGAATATTTACAAAAAAAAAAATAAGAAGAAAAAAAAAGAAAGAAAGTAATATTAACAGAAACACGAGTTTTTATTGACAGAAACTTTGTCAATATGAATAAAGAGCAATGCTAATTTATGCTTGCTATTTTAAACACGTTTTTTTTCTGAATTCTCAGAGGTATTTATACATTTAATCAATGAAATAGCGAAGCTTTACATGAAATGATCCTGTTTTAAGTTGTAGTTAAAAAATTGGACTTGCAAAATAAATGTGATAGATTATTTTTTTTATATTTTTTTGTAAGTAAAAACAATGACTTTAATTTTATTTTTGCCGTTTCAAGTATAACAACATAATCAAATTAAGTCTACAGTTCCAGTTCAAAACTAATTCTTCAGGGATCTTTAAAAAATATTACTTTTTCAGTAATTTTGTACGAGTTGTTTTAATGCTAGTTATTCTCAAAAACATCTAAATCAATACCTTTAAATTTTGCATTTGTTTATAATAAACATTTCGGTTCATGCCTAGATAATTTTTGTATTTTATATTTATACTTAATTAAAGATTAATTTCTTCTATTGTGTTCTTAAATATAATTATAATTTTTTTTTTACATCTTGGAGAGTATAAATCAGCATTTGCCCAAGAAAGTTTTATATCAAATAAAACATATGAGAACGTCACTGTTTTATACCTGCTCAACTGCCAGTAGTTATGAAAAAATGCAACCCAAAAAGTCATTATCTACAAATCATATACTGTATTTCTAAAAATTATATTTATGTATCAAGGAAAATAATACGATGGGTCATAAGAAGAGCAGCATACACCTCAAATATCATATTAAATTTTTTATGAATTTACAGTGCAAACAATTTTATCAATACAACATAACTACCATAACAGTTGAATTTTATTTTTGGAAATATTAATTATTTCCAGCTAAAAAAATCGTAAGTGATGAATACTTAATTAAAAGACAAATAATAAAGATATCTGATGCATTCAATGAAAATAAATTAGTAAGCATGTTTGTTGCAACGACCAGTTGCTAAAAATTAGAAAGGGGAAAATCAGATTAGCTATATAATTATTATTAGCACTGCTATATACTTATTATTGTTAGTATAAAAAGTTTAGCTGCACAAGTATGAATGCATTTTGACCATCTCTAGGCTCATTCATTTTTAACGTGATTTAATACACTGTGATAACTATGCTAAAAATACCACTTATTGGAACTGATCGCTGATGGAACACCATAAGATAAATTTGGCTGTCGAAGTATATAAAGTTGGCGCAACCTGACTTAATTTCCACAAATCTATGCACATAATAACATATTTTTCCTAGAAGCTATGCAAATTAATGCTATTTAAATATTTTAATAGTGCATTTTTGCCCTCTCTTATATTCTAATTTCAAGTCGATTTTTTTCGACTTTTTTATGGCATTATCATTTATTGAGATTTTATTTACAGTAAAATAGTTAATATCATTATAATATTTTTATTATCAATAAAGAAAGTAATCAGTATATCATGTGTGTTAGTTGTATTGAATTAAAAATGATAGCAAACGAAAACAATTAAGTTTCTCATTATAAAAATAAGTGAATTTTTTATCCAAAATGACTAATGTTAATTATCATATATGTACAGTCTGTTTTAAGTATTGCTTTTAGATATGTTATATTATCAGAAAGATTTATTTAAGTTATAAAGAAATATATGATTGTCATCGTTATTGTATATTTGGTAAATAAATAAAACAAAATAGGCTCCCAAATGTATGTGATGGGAAAGGAATCTGGATTTTTATTTTATTTTAACTTAACATCAGTATATAATCTATCAGACAACAATTATGAGTTATTATATTTGTAATAATTGGTATTTGTGTCTTTCAAAAGTTCTTTCATAGTTTTTGTTGATTTTTTTTTTTCTTTATTTTAGTTTATTTTTTATTTATTTGTGTTTTTGGCACAACTTTGCGTTTTCTCTAGCAATAAATTTCTACAATTTAAGAATCATTTACATAAAGAGTTCTATCTCGGGGCGAATTAGAGTGGTGTAAAGTTACTGGTAAGGCTGATTATTGAGTGTTTACTACTCTAAATTGTTGACCATGCCTCAAAGAACAAGGATTTTGTAGTGCAAGGGATCCCAGGCTATTGTGGGAATCATGTGTTATAAGAAGGCGGAATTTCTTGTGAGAAAAATAATAACCATCCCCTAAAGATTTTGTAATATAAACTGTGTACCTTTTACACTCGATGAAATTGATGATCCGAGACTTTTTCCGTAACACTCTATCTGATAATTTCTATGGAAGCAACTCATCTAAAAGCTTGTTTAACTCTATTTTAAACGTCCCTGATTAGCCGAAGCTTAAAGCAGTTGCCATTTCCAGACTCTTGACGAGCCATGATTGTTTGGCGAATCAGCTTCTCCGAATGACAATATTTGAAAGCCCAAAATGCATGCTCTTCAATCTGGGAAATGACATGGATTCATTTCACTTTCCTATCTGCTTTACACTTGTTTCCTCTACTATGTATATCATTACTGGGAGACTAGAACTCTTTTGGATTAAACATGTCATTATGTGATTTCCTTCGTTTCTCGTTATTGTTGTTTTTATATTTCTTATGTTCTTTTAATTTTATTGTTTATTGTAGCCTGCCATTGAAAATAAAAATATAAAAACAAAACAAAGTATTAAACAAAAATATACGCAATACACAATTAAATACAATTGAAGCACATTTCAAAAAAAATGTATAGAAAATGAATAATATAGATTACAAAAAAAAAAAAAAAAAAAAACTTTTGAAAATGAATACCATTTAGTAATGAATTTTTTTAGCTTGAAGCACTTAAATAATAACCATTTAACATGTTAACCAAAAACTTCCGTTAGGAATTATGCAAGCAAATGGGTTCAACCCGGAGACTAGTTGTCCTGAAGAAGTTGATGTCACTTAATAGAATGACACCTTTCTTCAACTAGTTTAGTAGTGTTTTCAATAAATTTTGCAAACCTTTGAGCCTCACTTCCCATCTCTACTGATTGCTTCGATTTATTCTTCCTTCTTTTTTCCTTTTATTTTCCAAATCTTCTTTATATATTAAGAAGGATTGAATATATAATTCCTTCTTTATGGATTATTGGTCGATATTCAGATCTTATCCTTGTCCTTTAATTTCCCTTACATTAGGATTGGGCAAGAATTATCATCTTGGCAATTAACATCTGTTCCCTTCAAGTCGTTTTCCCGTAGATAATTGGACTCCCGCATTGCAGGGATGTAATTTACCGTGATGCAGGTGCAAGTTATCTGATGTTTTGATGAAAACAAGACCATTATGTTATGCTTTTTTATGGTTGACATGTGGTAAAAAGAAGCATTCTAAAGATGTCTTGACATTTATCAATTTCAATTTTTACTATTTTGAGTGCGGGCGTTCGTTGTGACATTTCTTCTTATAAGGAGGAGTTGGCGAAAGGACATTTTTATTTCTAAATAATTGGATCCCAAAAGACCTCACACTAAGGACAACTGTTGAATTAAGGTTTGCTCTCTTTTTTATACAAGCTAGAAAAGATGTTCTACGAGCTATCCAGTTTATCTAAGATTCGATCCAATTTATCTCAAATGATGCTTTCTAGTTATCATTTGTGTTGAACAATCCAGCTTGTCAAAAGAATTTTGTTTTAGTGACAAACAACAAATGAATATGGGCATTTTTTTTATTTACAAGAATAATACAAATTAACAGGGACTTGATGGACGAATGATTAGCGCTATGGCACTCAGTGACATTAATTGCAGTTTTGGGTCCGGGTGGTGCTACTAACACAATTCTAAAATGTTTTAAAAAATAAATAAATATAGTTTAACATAGTATTTCAAAAAAAAATAAATAAATAAAAAAAATAAACATAAATTTAAATTATATGTGACACGACAACTGCATACAGAACATATTAATAACTATGTTGAAGTAAGAATTTCTCATTCATATTCATGTATGGTCTGAAAACGATTATTCTCAATTAAAGTTAATAAATTTTTAAAGTCACATGTGATTGTTGAAAATGTTACATTTTCTAAATGAACCAGATGATTTTGAACATAATATTTTAATAGTCATCAATGAACATCAAATATTTAATTAATTGTCAAATTAAATACTTAGTATTTTGAATAATTTCATTTTTTTTTCTTTTTAAAATACAAAGTGTATAATATAAAATTAACATTTTCATATAAATGTAAAACCATAATCTTAATGGTAAATGAGAAAACGTATTATAAGAATACTATTAAATAATACATATTTTTAATAACTATGCAGCAAACTATTTGAAAAAAAATATTATTTACGCTAATTAGGGTTTTTTCATAAAAATAGAAAAATCTCTATAAAAATAGAATAAAAGAAAGAAAAAGAATTTGAATCCCAAATATTTAACATAAAAAGTCATTAATTGTTTATATGTTGCATACTCAATTATTATTTTATTTAATTATAAAATTAAAGTTAATAAATTTTTAAAGTCACATGTGATTGTTGAAAATGTTACATTTTTACAAAATCACAAAATCATCTTTTAAAGATCAAATCATCTGGTTTATTTTATATAATTATAAAATTATATATATGTATCGATAAGTTTTAGATAAAACGTAAAATATTTCTTTTTTTATTTAGGTTATAAAATTTTATCATGTAATCATAATTAATAAGAAATATGTTCATGTATTTGTTTACAATAACAATTAATTAATTCTTTTTGAGGAATTATTTAAACAAGATTTCCTTAGTATTTCACTGGAAACAAATGCGTGTTAATCAAGCAAATAAAAATCTGGCATTTTCCTTACATAATATTAATGAATTTTCAAGACAAAAAAAAAATTATCTCCCGGTTTTTCTTTAGTACATTAAGTCAAATTAAAAAGATAACAAGACTAACGAAAATTCGCTAAAAAAAGGAATTCTTCTTTATTTTTATTAAACTGAAAGACTTGAAGTTCTTTGAAATTTTTTTTTTACTGCGTCAGTTTTTATACTTTTATTTTAGTTGCTTATAAAAATAAACGAAAGTGAAAAGTTTTAATCTCTGCTTGGATAGGAAGACTAAGATTTTTTTTATGTAAATCTTAAACATGAGTAAATCTGTCAACATAATTGGATAAATAAAATAACCTTAAAATGCTTATCAAGCAAATCCTGAAAATGAAAAATTGTGCAGCACAAATTTTTCCAAGTAAACAACTTTTTTTAAGTAGCTGAAGTACCACTAGTATTTCAGACAAAAAAGATCTTTTTAAGTTTCAATAACAATATTTTTTAATTTTAATATTTTCAGAATCAGTAAGGGAGTAGTTTGACATTAGACATTAATATATGTTTAAAAAAATATTTGGAATATGAATCCATTTTTTTGGTTAATAAGCATTTTCTCTTTTTCTTTTTTTTTTTTTTTTTTTTAATTTTAGGTCTGTTCACATTTCCGATATGTTTTTAAATGCATCTTAAAACCGATACCCAAATTTCAATGTAGACAAAATTAAAAAAATTGACTTTAAAATAATCTAAAAAAATTGATATTTCTTATGACATTTTATTTCACCATTTTTTTTTTTTAAGAATTACAAAATTGATCCTGTTAATTGTATAGAATAAAAAATGACCAGAATGCTTTTTATTTTTTTTTAATTATCGTAGAAGAGGATAATTAAAAAACAAATAATGCAATAAAGGACTATACATTTTTTCTTATTATATTATTCAAACTACAAAAGGGCTACAAAGGTACTATATCTTTCTTCATATATTATTATTCAAACTGCAAAAGGGATACAAAGGGACTATATCTTTCTATATCTTACTTATTTAAGATTTCACCATATGTATAGCTTAATTTAGAGCTATATATATAGAGAGAATGGACAAGTAATCCCCATTATTGTTTAGTTGAAATTAATATTTTTTAGACTTTGTGCTTCGTCATGCATTTAAAACATCTCTGTTCATTGGATGATTTTTAGTAATTGCATAAATTAAATTTAATATCTTTCTTATAATTTAAAGAGCACTATATATTAACTTTATAAAAATATATAATTTAAACATATAACTAAATATATAACTTTTATCAATATTTGCATACTTTATTGCTTTGCGTATATTTTATAATCTATAGCAATAGTTTTATAACTATTTTGGTTTTATTCGTTACTATTAACTGTAAACAAAACTTTTTTTTTAAATTAGATGATGAATTTTAAAATTACTTACGCATATCAACAAACAAAGAAATGTTCCAGAAGTTATCAACTTGAAATCATACATATGAAAGTATTAACTAAATATGACTTTAGGTCGACTAATTTAACTAATCCTAATGACAAAAATAATTTAATATATTTCAAAATGAAAAATTACAAACAAAGTAATTGACTTTTTTGAGGTATATCTATATAATGGTTATTTAAATGGAGCAACTGAATCTATAATAAGTCCTTTTCTTTTAATTAAATTATGAAAAGCATGTGGTATTTATCTATATGTTCAGAACACCAGCAGGCTAAAACTTTATCTCATTGAAATTGTGGTACTGCTACAAATTATTTTGTCAATAGAAAATTTTCTGAGATAACCAGATTTTTTTACAAATAAATACAATTAATGAATACTTGAGGTACTTAATTGAGTCAATTGCAATCATATTTACAATCAATTAATTTACAATGATATTTCGTATTTGAATAAAACATTTTTATAAGAATGGGGAGAAAATAACGATTCTATTTAAGGAATAAATATTATTTAGAAGGGGATTTAAATTTAATTCATGCAATCTTTTGTTATGAAAAATTCTCGCTGCAAAATCAAGAAGTTACTTATTAAATATAATTTTTTGTTGTCTCTCATCAAAATGATGATGAATTCAATTTACAAATATAATGAACAGTAAAGATTGCTTAAGATTTATATCAATTAGGAAGGTAATTAGTAATTTTGCTTTTGTCTTTCGTGTAACAAAACAGTAAAACGTATTGCTTTAATAAAAATATATTTATACTCATCGTTTTATTTATAAGCAACGAATCATTGGAATCAACGCATTTTGTGGCCGACAAACCTTTCAAATTTACAATAAAACATAAAAAGGAAAATAAAGATGAAAAGGAAAATAAAGATGATTTTAAATTGACTAGTTGTTAATTGAGAAATGAAATTAATTAAAAATTAACTAAATAAATTTAACTATATATTTAATTAACTAAATAAATTTAACTATATAATTAATTAACTTAATAAATTTAATCACATATTTAAATAGTTTCAATAATGCAACTTTTCCACTTTAAAATTAATGAAGACATCATTTCTGGTAGTATGTGGTGAGAAGTTACTGCTTCATTGTCTTCAGATGTACAGCAGGACAAACGGAAACTTCTGATGAATTAACATCTCGTTTCTCATATCCAACAAAGGAGTTACAGTAATTAGTGGGCACAATTTTTGTATTTCGTCTACATAATGAGCTTTAAAATCTCAATTGATATTTGCCCAGCCTGGCATATCTATAATAAATTCAACTTACAAGAAGTTATAATTTCTAGTTTAAAAAATTAAATTATATTATAAATCACGCAATGCAATACAATAGTAAATGCGATGAGTATTAAACTATCGTACACAATTTAGAACAATATTAAATTTCTATTCAGTATATTGATAAGACATTTAAATAGGAACAACTTAGAGACAAACAGTTATATGTTTATTTTTTTTTAAGTTAAACTAATTTACTAGAAAAGTCAACTTATTTATAAATTTATAATAACACTAAAGCTATCTGCAAAATATTTTATTAATACTGCTACTATATTTTACTAGACATAGCTGACAATTTAAGATATATAAATTATGAAGTTCGCATTTATATATTTTTAGCTCTTAAGTCAAATATATTCTTCTTACAATCATGTTATATGCATTCCTCCTTTGAAATGAACTTACTATGCGATTGAATACTACCAGCTTAGTATTTTTGCAGAATATTGAATCAATAATGATATTGATATTTGAGAATTACGAAAATATTAAGGATTTACTTTACTATTAGAATTGAAACAAGAAAAGGAATTAGATGCTTTTATAATAAATAGATTTGTACATCGAATTTAAATATTAAATTATATAATCATTACTATGATATTATATTAATCCTTAGTATATTATATTTTTATTATTGCAAGTATAATTTTCAGGATTACTTTTATTACTTCCCACTAAAAAATATTTCAAATTTAATCTTATATTTTAAAATGTACATTGCAAACATTAATATGTTGAGATATTACTATATATGTTGTACATATTGTAAAGCTGTGATCTTAAGCGGCTTACATTGATACTATTTTGGAATAAAATATTTTACATTTTTGTTAAAAACAACTGTTTATACAAGAATAACTAAATTTAATTATATTTATTATTACTATTGCGGGGGCCTGAATGGCCGCGCTCTGGCGCTAGCGCTCCGGCTCTCGGTACCACAGGTTTCGCGTTTGTGCCCCGGAGGTGCCATGAATGTTTGTAGTGGTTCGATTCCACTTTAAAACATAGGTCCTGGTCTAACAGGATCATAGAGCGTTACGGAGGTATTGTTACTCCGCGTTCGTAGCTTACCTTCACGCTACACGCCCATCCTGGACAATGCTAAGTGAGTAACGTCGGTGTAGCGCTTGCCTTAAGGCGTAGAATACAATTGTTTAAATGTTTTTCAACTGCATTAGAAAAACATTATTATTATTGAAGTTAAATTTATGACTTATTACTTAAAAATAGTACTACTAATAAAAGTTATGTAAAAATAATAAATGCTATTCACCAGAACGACGCCTTGAATTTCTGAACTAGGAAAGTTTGAACTTAACCAGATAAGCGGAAACGAATCTGTGCCTATACCAGAAATTGTAACGATAAATATGAAGTCAAGGAAAATTCTACCTTTGGATAGGAGTAAAGTATCTGTAAATAACCAAATGATAATCTTCATAGCATTCATTCAAAATTGTGTTCATTCAATGCGAGTGCATGGAATTAATGCACAAAAGCAACCTGGGTTGTAACAAAAGTATAACAGTTGTTTTTATAGATTCGTATATTGTAAATTTATGCATTTTATAATTAAAATGTATGAGTTTATAATTTTTATTTCACAAGGTGATTATGAATTTTATCTTTAACCTTTATTTTCCAAAATTAATATGTATAAAATAAATATTATGTTTATTCGTTACGTTTTTAAATCGTAATATATGATTTTCTGCATTTTATGATATAAATTTTATTCATAAGTCTAAAAATAAATTTTAATTGCATATATCAATTTATTTTATATCGTATATTTAAAATCATTTCTTCTATTTAAATGAATATAAAAAACTTATATCAAAATATCACACCTTTTCGGAATTCATTATATATTTATCGAATTTTCATAACAATAAAGAAATATGTCTTCAAGGAAAATAAAAAATAAAAAAAAGACTTTATTCATAAAGACTCTAACATAAGTACAGTTGTTAGGCTTGTGATTGGTAATTTTCTTCTACTTTTTAAATCCTTTTCTATTGAAAAAACATTGGCATTATTTCAATCAGCTTTAAATATTCTGAATTTTAATAATGTGATATTATCGATATTAACAACTGAATTGTAAAATTTCAAAAATGTAATTAACTATATTTCTTTAACAGAAACTAACCATTTCATTCGATATTTGTTAAAAGAAATAGTAAACTTTTTGCTTTTATTTATATTCTTAAGCATGTGTCCATTAAATTAGTTTATGTTATACATATATCTTTACAAATGAGTGATTCTGAGGAATAATCCAAATTTCGGTTTTACAAAAATAATTATCTACATACCTATATATATATATATATACTACCAACTTAAATTTCGGTTTCGCAGAAATAATTAATTCTTCTATAGGAAAAAATAAATTATTGTAAAAAGAATTTATAGGTTACATTGAAATTACTGTTTTGTTGTTGTTGTTGTTTCTTATCCCACTTGGCTGGCCAAGCCCACGAGCCCATATGGACTCATGATTGAAGGGGAAGGAAGCAGCTTCTGTTGTGATGGAGCACCCGTAGGTAGAAGCCTGACTTTTGCTCCGTGACGCTCTTACAGTCATAGAAGACCGGGACCTACGGCTTAAAGTGGATTCCGAACCACTACAAACATCCATGGCACCGCCGGGATTCGAACTCGAAACCTGTGGCACCGAGCGCAGACACTCGGCCATTCAGGTCCCAAATTTGCCAACGGCACGCAGTGTTCCCCAGGTGGTCACCCACCCAAGTACTGACCGCGCCCAATGATGCTTAACTTCGGTGATCTAACGAGAACCGGTATATTCAGCATGGTACGGCCGTTGGCCATCATATTTGGTATAAGATCAAAAAAAAAAATGGAATATTTATTTATCAAACTTTCATTTTTTTTAAATATGCATTACGGTAATTTCTAATAGAAGTGCCTCATTCTGTTTATTACTTATTTTATTGCATGAAATATTGGTATACGGACGATCGTTATAAATATTCAAACCTCAATCGATTTCTTTACAAGCGTATTTGTAACTGAGTGAAATCATGGGTTCCACAAGCTGTTGCAAGCTTTTATTTATAGGTGGCAGTAACTTTTACCTGGAAAGTATTGCTCTTTATCAACAGTGAATACGTACAATAAAATGCACTCGTATTTCTAAAGAAATTTATTTCTTACCCCGGTGTGTTTAAGTGGGCGATATTTTTGTTTCCAGTTAAAGAACTAGATAATAAAGGTTCAGATATCTCTTTTATAAATACATTATTACTATTGCTATTTTTTTTTTTCACCAATTCATATACGAGTAACAAATGCTAATTTTAAAGACAAATTTTGCAAGTTTGTTAACTGAGAAGTTTTGTTTACATTAAATGAAAAATTGCATTTTAAGTACTTAGCAAAAAATGTAATGTAAATAAATAAATATAGGTTACGTAATGGCAATTATCATTTGATCTATGAAAATATTTGGAGAAAATGTAATTTTTAATGGAAAGCTATTTATCTAGTTCTTTTATTTACACTACATTAACTCTTCACCCGACTATTAAGATTGGATATCATGTATTTGTAAATATAAGATAAGTAGGAAGATCTAATATGAAATAAAGAAAAATACATTCGAAATATTTTATTGAGTGAAAAAAATGATAAATTAAATGGTAATTTTAGACCGGAGCTTCCTAATATTTTTTTTTAAAAATTGGAGGAATGTTGTGGTGATTTAAAATGATTTTCGCTGTAGTTCAACATTTACAGCCACATCTCCCAGCAGTATATGATATAATGTACTTTAACTTCTTAGCAAAAACCGGAATGTAAACAAATAAATTAGAATTATAAAACAACAATTATTTTTTATGGATGAATACATTTGGATAAAATGTTATTTTTAATTGAGAGTGGTGGATCCAGTTTCCTTATTTACACTGTATTAACTTATTTCACTATATTCATCCGACTATTAAGATTTTGTATCATGTACCTGTAAGTATATGATAGGCACGGAGATCTAATATGAAATCAAGGAAAACACATTTTAAATGATGTATTGACAGAAAAACTTGATTAAAGGTAAACAGTATTTATAGACACGAAATTCATAATATTTTTATTTAAAATTAAATGAATTTTATAGTGATTTAAAATAATTTTGTCAATAGTTCAACATTCACCACCACTTCTTAAAGCATCTTCATTCAATCGAAGCAAATAAAAATTCCAGCGAATTAGTTGTTTTTGAAAGATGGAAGCAGAAGGAAAAGAGAACTCCCTAATGTAATAAAGAAAAATAACGAGAAAAATGCTTCCTTTTCTTGATTATCAGTATTACTCAATCTCAGAGGAACACGGAGGCCACCGCCATATAAGAAATGACAGTAATTTCTGACTAATTTTCCACCACAAAGGAATCGACGAGCCGGCAGAAACCAATCCAGCAAGAACCAAAATGAGGCCAACCAATCACGTTCAATAAAATAGCGGAAAAAAGTCATAACTCATGTACACTCAATCGAATATATACTAGGATTCTCCAAGCCCCTTTTTTTTTTTTTTTTATAAAAGAAAACAATTTTTAATATGATTATCATACAGAGTTGTTAAGGTTTCGCAGCTAAAATTTCTGAAAAAGAGAGTTGCCGCTGTATATGAAAATAATCAATAAATAAATTGGTTTTAAGGTCAAAGATCATGATCTGAATAGTTCGTGCTGTTGGAAATGTAACAATTTAAAGTAAATTGGCCAAAAACATCGTGATGTGCAGGTTCTGTGTAAACGCACTTCAAATATTACTACTAATATAACTGTATCATACCACATCAATATGCCTAGAGCCACTATGCTCCTTTACAACTTGGGAATGGTAGGGTGGAAGTCGTGTATGCTCACAATGAAGTTCGCGAGAATATATAGAGATTAGTAACATCAGACATTGCAAAAATTGCTTTGTTTGTTAAAATAAAGTGTGTAAACCACTGACGTGAAAGTGAAACTTATTACTTACTTATTTAAACCTATGAAACCTACCTCAGAGGTAATCTATAGCTTTATTGAAAACCATGAAATCTCTAAACAATTTATCATAGTTTCAAGTTTGTCTCAGTTGAATTGCAACAATTATCTGAATAAGACCATAGCATGTAAATTATTTGTAATACAATTCCTAGAGCATTTCACTTAAAATATGTAATATAATCAATAAACAAGATAAATTGGTTTTGTTTGTCCTCTACCATCCTTTTTGTGCACACTTTGTTCGAATTAGACAGGGACCTACAGTTTAACGTGGATTCCAAACAATAACAAATATCCATACCACCTACAGAATTGGAACCTGAAACCTATGATACTAAAGGCCAGATCACTAGGCCATCAGGCACCATATGATAAGGGAAGTAGATTTTTTTCATATAATAAATTTTCAAAAATCATATTCTAATTATAACAATAAAAATCGTTAAATAGTTATTTTGTGTCAGCACCATATCATCGGACACAAGGATTAACATAAATTTTTCCATGTTTTTCAAATTTTTACCTTAGAAATCTGCTGTTTTTCAGCAAGGTAATATTCCTATATTCAGTAAAACTGTAAAATTATTAATTGCTACTAAATAAGATACAAATTGTAATGATTTATACAGCAACTAAATATCAAATATTTATTAAACTATTAAATATCATATATGAGAGCCTGATATAGCTGTAGAATAGCCTGTATAATAGTTTTTTAGGAAAATGAGTAGTCTATTATTATTAAAATTGTAACATCTGATAGTTAATCATAGTTTTTCCTCTCTCCTTTAAAAATACCCAATGAAAAAGAAAAAGGCACTCCGGTACAAAATTTGAATTAGCAGTGGAAAAGAATCTAGATATTTAAAGTATTTTGTTTTAAAAATGAGAATTCATTAACAATAAGAAAATTTTAATATGTTATTTTCCTCGAAAAAGATCTATAATTTTTTTTAAATTTGTTTAAAGCAAGTTAATACGTATTTGTTGCATATTTTTAGGGTTCCAATGTAGATATAATGAAGATTGATTGATTAACAAAATAAATGGAATGGAATAAATAAATGGAATTTAGGGACTTCTTCTTTTTGAATAATATCATAAATAAAATTTCAAAAGATTTACGAACATTTCGTACAAATTTACAGTGTAGGATGCAATATATCTTGTAGTCATCTGAGACAAACTTTAAACGAAGATAAATTGTTGAGAGATTTCATGGTTTTCAATAAAGCTATCGATTCCCTTAGAGCATATATTTCATAGGTTTAAATAAGTAAGCATTCGGTTTCACGTTCACGTCAGTGGTTTACACAGTTTATTTTAACAAAGAAAGCAATACCTTATTTTTCTAAGTTATGCAATAATATGAAAACTTAATTTCGTTTCTTGGAATCATTAAATTGGCTTAAAAGATATAAGAAATTTCTTTTTTCTTTGAAGCAAGCTACTTTTTCAGACTTAATTAAAATTTGTATAAAAAGTAAAAGACTGTTATTTGAATCTCTAGAAAATTAATAAATGCCAGATTTCAGAATTCTACACCTCAAAAAAATTAAATTCGTACAATAAATTGAATAAAACGAATATTTCACGTATTTAATAAATTGTCTGAAAACTTTCTGTAGATAGTTATACGAAACAGGATATATCTAAAATAGTGTCATGAGAAAATGAACACTAAGTAAAGAAAGTATAGAAATTTATATACTTTTAATGAATTTAAATAAGTACTTTATATTATTCATATATTTAAATTTTTATCTATTTTGATGCGGAATGGAAATTCCTTTGTTTCATGAAATATTCCAATTAAGTATTATATAACAACAGACTTTTAAAATCGAGGGAAATTGCAGAATACAATTTTCCTTTGAACATTCATTTATTCATTTCTTCAACCAACAAATTTCTACAAAATTAGACAGAGATTTGACGAGCTTTCTTAATATTTGAATACCATGAAGAATTTTTAAGCTATTGTAGAATTTCCAGTTTTATCTGAAATTTTAAGCAAAATATCTCAGCAAAAGGTTTTTTTAAAGAAAAGAAATAATGTTACAAATAATTATTGAATAGCATAATATTCTTTTGAAAAAATACTAAAAAATATAAAAAAAAAAACAACAACATATTCCCTCTATGATGTAATCTTCATTTTATTTTGATAGAGGGAGTTTCATTTGTTGCTTTTAATAAATAAATACATCGAATTTTACAGTTATGTAAGTAAATTTTAAGATTGAGTCAGAAAAGTATATGAGAATTTCAAAAATTTTATTAATTTATTATATACTTTATGTATTTAGAATAAATACGTAATAAGTTTTAAATATTTGCTGTTTCTTAAAAATTCTAGTTTGATATATTTCATAATTCTTGAAATTTGTAAGAAATACAAAAAGAAAAACCATATTAATTTCATGATTTAATATTTATTTTATTTTAAAAGGAGGTTTTATTTGTTACTTTAAATAAATAAATACATCGAATTGAACTTTTATATAAGTAAATTTGAAGGTTGAGCCGCGAAAGTAAATCAGAATTTAAAAAAAATTATTCAGAATATATTTCATAATTTGTGTGTTTAGAATAAATCTCTTAACAAGTTTGTTTTCTAAAAATTCCGGTCGAGGATATTTTCGAAATTCTTGAAAAATTTTTCGCGTCTTTCAAACAACAACAACAAAAAAAAGATGTAAAAGGTATCTTCAAACGACTTACTACCGAAAAGCAAGCAACCTGTTTTTTGTCTCCTTCAGCAGTCTTGTTATAAAAGTGGAATATTGTGTACTACTGCTTCACCCAAGTTATCATATCACATGTAGCGTCAGAAATGCGTGCAAAAACTGTAACTTTATTTCACATACTTGGAATAGTTTTTGCTTTGAATTTAGTTTGAAATATGTTTCAAAAATCTGAAGATATATGCTCGAGATTTTGATCCTTTTGATGCATATTTATTGCTTTGTATTTTACTAATTCATCATATTTGTTAAATTTTGGAAAAACTAGGATGGCACAATAACAAATACAGTAGTTCAAGATATAAATACCATTTAATAAATATTACCTTTAAAGAACTATTTACTTCCATGTAAAAACCAATTTGTAACCCAATGATAATGGAAAAGATTGAGGAGGAATGGATGGATTAGGGCTAGGATGAAGATGGAATCAAATTCATTTATTGAGGGAATCAGGTTCGAATTCACAGAAAGTGGTCCGCTGGTTGTTTTTAGGGTTGTCTTCTAAAAGACAATTTATCCCTAAAAATATCTTGAAAAGCAACTTCCATCCTCTGGACGTAACTAAATAGTATATATTAGTCGCATCGATTGCCATCGATAAAAAAATTGCAGAACCAATAAAATTTCTTCTTTACAAAATAACCTTCACTTCGTTTTTTCTACGTTAATGTCTGATGAAATTATAATTAACAATATATTAGTTTGACGTTTTAATAAGCCTAGACATCACCATACTTCTCCTCGAACCAACAGTAAACTTTGTATCTAATGATTTGTGATACTCATCCTTAGACACACTAGAGCAAACACCAGAAGGCGATAACTTTTAGTTTTGCCCTTTCGCTAAGCTTCGATATTAAAATCATTTTAGAAATACAACCAACTAACTAACAGGCGGCTACAGGTCTCAAAAAATTTGAAATCTTGCAATGAATATAATAAGTTTAACTTCATTTTTTTATGGCGCATTGTACATATTCACATAAGGAGATATCCCGAATCGCTTTGAGAAATATTAATTTCTGAAAGCGACTTCTGACTCAATTTTTTTTAGTTTGGTCTCAAAAATACAATATTTTATGTATTAAAATTCCAAAACATTATTATAAATATTTCATACTTCCTAGATGACAAGATTTCATTTCTAGCAAAATAATGAAGATGAATCATAGAATTTTATAAATACATACAGCACTGTATGTCATACCTTAAGTATTACCTAAATTCCACAAATTTCACATTCTTACAATTTCTTGGTACTTATATTCCACTAAAACCCATTTGTGGATTTTTTTCGGGAAAAATTAGTTAAAAATTAAAGCCGAAAATTGTTTTTTTTAAATGTAAGGATCTGTTTCATATCGTCCGAATCATGCATTTCCACAGGAATTTTATAGCAGACAAAGGAAGCGGAAAAATGGAACATTCCTTTGAAATTCAAAAGGACGTTTTTTTGGAAACGTTGGATCAATCAGGCAGACATCCTGTGGAGAGAACAAGGAGTAACAGGATAGGGGAAAGACCAAGGTCTGCTGGTCATCTTTCTAAATAAGTTGGATATAAGACTTCAAGCTGGGTTGGTTTTCGTAAATACAGAGGGTTTCAAAAACCAAACGGAGTTACATGTAAAGAGTCAATTTTAGTGAAATTATTGAACATTGCAGAACCGCATTTAAATACGGAAAGCGCTACTCCAAAGCAAAGAAAAAAATGCTGAAAGATCTCAGGTGTTGAATTTAAACTATAAGATCTCATTCTCCATATATAGTTCGTAAAAATCCCTTGAAAAACCAGAAGAGTTCTCAAAACCGGAAACATGTATCACCTGACAACTTGTTAAGTTGGCAAGTTAATCGCCTTGTATTAAAATATACTTTTCTGATAATAATAACATGATAATTAGTAAATGTTTCTTCGAGGGGTTTTAAAGCAGTACCTAAAAAGCATCTGGTTAAAAATAAAATGATTAGCCAATGAACGATAAATTTAGGCAACTTAATGATGACAACCTCAAGTAAGCTGAGACTGAAGGAGAAGAGGCGCATGCCCCATCCAACCACTTCCAACAATGTTGGCCCTTAAGACATATTACATCCTTGCCAAGCAAATTACATACTTAACCAATAAATTGCAAATTTTAGGGAACTGAACAAACTAACAAACTGTTCCATAAGAATTTTCTCATTCAAATAAATAACCACATAGAAATATTACATCCGACTACGAATATTATGTAACTAAACAAAATAAGGAATGTCTTTTGAAAATAGTCATGAAGGGAGTACACCTCACAAGAGGAACTCAAAACTTACTCTAAAAAAGAACTTTTCAGTCATCACAGTGTCTCAACTGAAATAATTCGCAACCTAAGATACAATGGTTCCCCAAAAATTCAGGATATCTTCAAAATTAAAAGTCTCTATACTCGTTAATTTCGATAGAAAATTTCAATACACCAAATATTATTGTACAATGTCTCAAATATAACTATTTCGACTATTCAAGGATCAACTGCCATGATCAGTCAGATGTCTTGAATGTGGAAAAAATTAATTAACCCGAGAATGTCCAATAAAAAAATTGCAGGAACCTGCATACATCAACTATCATACTAAAGGTCACGTATCTTTATGGAATGTCTGCCTGCTATTTCATAACCAGCAGTTAAAAAAGGACAATTCATTGAAAACTCTACCCGAATTCTTAAGTGATTCAAGACACGTGATATCAACCACTTAGATCATTTATTCAATTTTTGTCATCACTTTAACTTCCTTATATATATATATATTTTTTTAATTTTCTTAATTTTTTATAATACTTAATTTTTTTTTCGCATGCTTCTTTTAAATTGTTTTAAATTCATAATTTCTGTTAATTATAGGAAATTTCTTATTATATGTTTATGAGCAAATGCGTATTGATGTGTATAGTTACTTTTCTCTCCTATCCAATCTCTTCGTTACTAAATATTCAAGGCAATCACTCATTTCTTCTATGTTACCGTTTTTTATCAATTTTTGCAAATGAACATCTGAAACCCAATGTCAAATTAAAATTTCAATTAATCACAACTTTATTAATTACCGTACTACCTATAGATATTAATTAACTGAAACTCTACTTCATTGGTAGAAATAGGGAGGATTTATATGGTCACATAATTCGTCTGGGTGTCTATCCAGCCGTCTGCTTCAACGGTGATATAATATTTCATCAAGTCATTTCTGGAACCACCTAAAACATCCAAATTCATTTAACGAATGATTAGGAGGAAGGCAAGAAGAAATAAGTTCTGTCTGGGTACACGAAGAGGAAATTTTCTTGCTGTCTAAAATTCAATCCAAAGATTAGGTCAATATTTATCTTCCCGTGCTCTCGGATAGCTTCTAATTCATTAGCATGGTAACAGAAAAATCTATGCACAGTTGAAATAAAGTGCAGAGCGCAACTTATTCAGAAAATAGTGAAAGGATAAAATGCCACTGATGACGCAGTGATGCTGGAATAGCTAAGGGTAAAAGGAAATTTATTTGTCTTGCCTCATTTTCAAATAAATTAAAATAGACAGTGCTAGTCATGAATTTAAATAATTATTTTAACGAAATAAATGATTATAATTAATTTATTATAACATTTTACCCCTTTTAATTTTATATACATGCAATAAAAGACAAAATAAAATTATAATATTTTATTTATATATTTTTAGAAGCATGTATATATCTTAGATAATTTTATATATAATAAGATACATGTATATATCTTAAGAGATAATTTTATATAATATAAGAAATATGTATGTATCTTAATAATAAGTTAATTTTATCAAAATATCACACAAAAACTCCTAGCTAAAAAATATCACTCAAAGCAATATAAATGGGCATATGTTTAATAAGGGCTTTGTTAGATTAAAGTTTTATTTTAGAAATGCTTGATTAAAATTTCATTCTTTGCACCAAAACATTAGGTCATTTACTCAAAAAAATTATTCTTTAAAAGTAAGAATGAATTAGTATTATAAAATTCCTTAGACATTCTGGATCAATTTTTACTTTTCATTTTAATATTTTCTGTAGATGTTTTACGGCTCTGCTTAGATAATATTGTGTAATAATATTATTAAATATTTTCATACATGTCCATACCATATTTTTTTGTAACAATGAATGAACTATATTTAATAATTAAAGAAATATCCTTAGTTTATTGAGAAGAATAAAAAAAATATACATGTAAATGAATTGTATCACTAAATATAGTAAGATATTCTCCCGAAATTATTGGAAATATTTTTAAAGGAAATTTGTAATTTTTTTTGTGACATTTCTTTTCATATGGAAGAGTTGGGGGAAGTATATTTTTATTTTTAAATAATTAGATTCCTAAAGACGCCGCACCAAGGGCAAATATTGAAATAAGCCTTTTTTCTCTTTTTTTATACTCCCCAGAACGAACGTCCAATTTGGTGTTTTGTATGAGCTATGAAGTTTATCTAAGATTCCATCCAATTTTTCTCAAATGATACGTTTTCAATTATCATTCGTGTTGAACAGTCCAACTTGTCCAAAAATTTGATTTTAGCGGCAAACAACGAATGTATATGGGCAATTTTCTTTCCTCCTTTTTTTTATTTACAAAAATAGGACAAATATTACAGGGATCAGATGGCCGAGTGACTAGCACTCGGTGACACAGGTTGCGCTTTCGAGTCCCGGAGGGGTCATGGATATTTGTAGTGGTCTCGAATCCAATTTAAACCGTAGGTCACGGTCTAATATGACTGCAGAGAGTAGAGCTGACAACCTACCACTTATAAAGCATCTATCTCATATCTCAAAATCTTAAATCGATTGGTCCATAATAGAGCTGCTGTGCCAATGAAGAAAAATAATAGAAATTAACGCTAAATAATTAGTTTAAGGGGAAAACAATTATAATTTAACGCAGTCTTTTAAACAAATTTAATTTAAACAAAAATTTAAATTATATATCTATATGACATAGCCATTTCACACAGAAAATAATAAAAACTATGTTGAACTAAGAATTTCTCAGTTATATTCATGAATGGTCTGAAAAAGTTTTTTCTCTCTTACAGATAATTTTTTTTAAAGTCATATGCGATATTTACGATACCACAGTTTCTAAAATATGAAAATAATTATGAACACAATATTTTAATAGTAATCGATAAATATAGAATGTTTAATTAACTGTTGTTTGTATAATTGACTGTCATTAACAGTAATTTGAATAGTTTCATATTTTTTTTTCAGTTTAAGATACAAAGTGTATAATATAATATTAACTTGTTCATATAAATGTAAAAACCTTTAATAAAAACCATAACGGTAATACAAAATGAAAAAACCTAGTATACGAATGCAATTAAATAGTACGTATTCTTTTCTAACTATGCAGAAAACTATTTGAAAAAAAATTATTATAATTACATTATTTATAGTTTTTCTTTTCCATAAAAATAGAAATATTCAGCAAAAAAAAGTATAAAAGAAGGAAATGTTATTTCAATCACACAAATTTAATATAAAAAGTCATTAATTGTTTATATCTTGGACACTGAATTAATATTTTATAGAATTATATGTGTATATCAATAAGCTTTAGATTAAACTTAAAAGATAATTGTTTATTTAACTTTTAAAATTTTATTCTAAGTTATAATAATTAATAAGAAATATTCTCATGTATTTGTTTAAAATAACAATTAGTTTATTCTTTTTGATGAAATATTTAAAAAAAGTTTTCTCCAGTATCTCACTGGAAACAAATGCGTGTTAATCAAGCAAATAAAAATCTGGCATTTTCCTTACATAATATTAATGAATTTTCAAGACAAAAAAAATTATCACCTGGTGTTTCTTTAGTACATTAAGTCAAATTAAAAAGATAACAAGACTAACGAAAATTCGCTAAAAAAAAGTATTCTTCTTTATTTTTATCAAACTGAAAAACATGAAGTTCTTTAAAATCTTGTTTTTTACTGCGTCACTTTTTATAGTTTTATTTTAGTTGCTTATAAAAATAAGTGAAAGTGAAAAGTTTTAATCTCTACTTGGGCAGGAAGACTAAGACTTTTTTTTACGCAAATCTTAAACATGAGTAAATCTGTCAACATAATTGGATAAATAAAATAACCTTAAAATGCTTATCAAGCAAATCTTGAAAATGAAAAAAAATTTTGCAAGTAAACAACTTTTTTGAAATATCTGAAGTACCACTAGTATTTCAGGAAAAAAAAATATTTTTAAGTTTCAATAACAATAATTTTTTTTTAATTTTTACATTTTCAGAATCAGTAAGGGAGTAGTTTGACATTAGACATTAATATATGTTTAAAAAAATATTTAGAATATGAATCAATTTTTTGGTTAATAAGCATTTTTCTTTCTCTTTTTTCTTTTTTTTTTTAATTTTAGGACTGTTGACATTTCCAACATGTTTTTAAATGCATCTTAAAGCAGATAACCAAATTTCAATGTAGACAAACTTAATAAACAATTCGCTTTAAAATAACTTAAAAAATGATATTTCTTATGACATTTTATTTCACCTTTTTTTTTTAAGAATTACAAAATTGTTTCTGTTAATTGTATATAATAAGAAATGACCAGTTTAATTTATTATTATTTTTTTTTCAATTATCGTAGAAGAGGATGATTAAAAAATAAATAATGCAATAAATGACTATAAATTTCTTCTTATTATATTATTCAAACTACAAAAGGGCTACAAAGGGACTATATCTTTTTCTATCTTACTTATTTAAAATTTCACTTTATGTATATACATTTTTTCAAGTTTAATTTAGAACTATATATATATATATATAGATTGGATAAGTAAGCCACATTATTGTTTAGCTGAAATTAATATTTTTTGGATTTTGTGCTTTGTCATGCATTAAAAGCATCTCTGTTCATTGGATGATTTCTAGTAATTATATAAATTGAATTTAATACATTTCTTATAATTTAACGAGAAATATATTAACTTTATAAAAATATATACTTTAAACATATAACTAAATATATAATTTTTATCAATATTTGAATACTTTATAGCTTTGCATATATTTTATAACCTAAAACAATAGTTTTATAACTTTTTTGGTTTTATTCGTTAGTATTAACTGTAAACAATTTTTTTTTTTTTTTTCAAATTAGATGATGAATTTTAAAATTACTTACGCATATCAATAAAGAAAGGCATGTTCCAGAAATTATCAACTTGAAAAGCATACAAGATATGAAAGTATTAACTAAACATGACTTTAGGTCGACTAATTTAACTAATCCTTGTTGAAAAGATAATTTAATATATTTATTAAAAGAATTGCAAACAAAATAATTAACGTTTTGAGGCAAATCTGTATAATGGTTATTGAAATAGAGCCACTGAACCATATAATAACCTTTTTCTATGAATTAAATTATGAAAAGCAAATAACATTTATCTATATGTTCAAGACAATAACAAGTTAAAACATTATTTCATTAATATTATGTTCCTGCTGTTCATTATTTCGTTAATAGATAATTTTCATAGATAACCAAATATTTTTACAAATAAATGCAATTAATGAATATTTAATTTTCTTAATTGACTCGTGTATTTACTATCATTTTTTGTATTTGAGTAATTTTCTTAATAAGAATGGGAAAAAAATTATGAATATGTTTAAGGAGTAAAGATTATATATAATAAAATTTAAATTAAATTTATGCAATCCTTTGTTTATATTAAAAAATTATCGATGCAAAATCAGAAATTTAATTATTACATAGAAATGTTTTTGTCTCTCATCAAGATGGTAACAATGAACTGTATTGATTGCTTAAGATTTGTCTAAATTAGGAAGGTAATTAAGAATTTTCTTTTTGTCTTTTTTGTAACAAAAGAGTATAACGTATTGCTTTTATGAAAAACCATTCGCTAATAATTTTTTTTTTATTTTAACGAATCAAGTACAAATATTGTTGCTGACAAAGCTTTCAAATTTACAATAAGCAATATTCCAATTTCAAATAGTTTAAACGAAGTAAAACTAAATCCAAAGGAATTTATTAATTTATTTCAAAGAATAAATCACTGACTACCAATAAGTATTTGGACACCTGTGATAGAAAAGGAAAACGAACTTTATTCAAAATCAATAGTTGGTAGAGCCTCCACGAGAGGCAATTACAGAGTGAACCATCCGGGGCATACTTTCCACAAGTCTTTGTATGACAGCTAGTGGTATTTTCTTCCACTCGGCTTGGAGAAGACATAGAAGTTCTTTCAACGATTTTGGACGGGTAGTGCACCCCTGAATTCGGCGATGCAACGCGTCCCAGAGGTTCTCGATAGGGTTGAGATCTGGGCTCTGAGCAGGCCAGTCCATTCGATGAACTCCATTGGCACCATACCAAGCCTTGGTTAACGTCGAAACATGACAACTGGCATTGTCGTCCTGAAGGTAACAGGGGTCCAACCCGTAAAACTGCCACAACGTAGGAAGCACATTGTCATCCAAAATAGTGCATTAGGCATCGGCATTGAGCTTACCATGAATGGGGACCAAGGGTCCCAGTCCGTACCAGGAGAAACACCCCCAGACCATAATTCCACCTCCGCCGAACTTGACTGTTGGTACAATGCAGTCAGGCAGGAGACGGTCTCCAGGCAGACGCCTGACCCAGACCCTGCCATCCGAACGGTAAAGGGTGAACCTTGATTCGTCACTCCAAAGAATCCGTTTCCACTGATCTACAGTCCAGTTTCAGTGTGCTTTGCACCACATTAACCAAGCAGCGTGGTTTGACTTTGTGATTAAAGGCTTATGGGCAGCAGCACGACCATGAAAACCCTGCAGATGTGCTTCCTTACGGATGGTATTCATTGAAACAATACTCCCGGATGCCTGTTGAAACTCCTCACGGATGAGGGCCATCGGTTGGGTGCGGTTCTTCCGAATTTCTCTGGTGAGCACTCGTCGGTCTCTATCTCCCAGTTTCGTTGGTCTGCCGACTCGGGGCACATTCCTACAATCACCGCTCACCTTCCACTTCTTAATCACATAGACCACTGTCGATTTTGGGTACTTCAGATAGCTAGATATGTCCCTTAAGGATCGGCCACATTTGTGATACCCGATAATTATACCTTTCTCGAAATCAGAGAGCTCCGAACTGCGCGTCATCTTGCATGCGACTAATGCCGATGCCGTTTCCTACACTATATATACCGGCGGAGTCCGTGACGTACCTCAGGACCGCAGATATCGTCATTTTCATAGGTGTCCAAATACTTATTGGTAGTCAGTGTATAAAGGAATAACTGTATAAAGACTGTATAAACAACAGTGTATAAATATTTTTTTTCTCATGTAATATAATATAAAATTATTCAGCTTATATTAACTTAAATAAAAAAAAAATAATAATTTCTACAACAATAAAAGATGTTTCAAAAATTCACATCTTAAAAAGGAAAATTTTGAAAATGAATCGATTTCTTGACGGATAGTTGCCCAATATCCCACAAAAATATTTAATAACTCATTATTAATATACCATACAAAATTAAGCAAGTCATAAACAGGCTGTAAAAGAGTGTACCCATTTGGATAATTCCAATGAAAATATTTTAAAGACATTAAAATATAATTATCAGTCGATAAATATAATATGGGTTTTTGAATCACATTTTGCCTTTCGTTTTCAATTAATTCTATTAGCTCTCATTCGCCCTATATATATCTTGTTCAAATTTTCAATTGTTAATAAAATATTTTTTATTCATCCACTCAAGTGCAGATACATTATTTATGAACTTGTAGTGGATAACACTTGATGTTAATACAATTTTTTTCAAATAATAATACCTTAATTAAATTTAATTAATTAAAATTTTTTTTTAGATTTAAGTTGAATCTATCTACCAATAGATGGCGCCAGATAAACTTCAAAAAAAAGGAATGAAAATTATTTATAAAGGACATTCTGCAATATAGTGAAAAAAAAGTAGGAATTGACTTTATTTTTTTTTTCTATATATTACTTGTTTGGAATACAAAAGAACATTTAATGATTTTTTTTTCTTCATGCGTAATTAGTGGGCATATTTTTATATTTCCTCTACATAATGAGCTTTAAAATCACAATTGATATTTGCACAGCCTGACATATCTGTAATAAATTCAACTTACCAGAAGCTTGAATAGCTACATGAAAAAAATAAAATTATATTATAAATCATGTATTATAATGCAATAGTATATGCGATGAATATGAAACTATCGTACATAACTTAGACCAAATTTCTTTTCAGCATATTGATAAGGAATTTAAATAGGAACAACTTAGAGAGAAATACTAATATGCTTACTTTTTTTAAAGTTAAAGTAATTTACTAGAAATTGTTGACTTATTTATTAGCATATAAAATCACTAAAAGTATCTGCAACATATTATATTAATAATTAGTTTGTAGCTGTTAAGCCAAATATATTTCTACTATGAACATGTTAGATACGTTCCTCTTTTGAAGTGAACTTACTATGAGATTGAATATTGCCAGTATAGTGTTTTTGCAGTTTGTTGAATCAATAATGATATTGAGTATTACGAAATTATTATTTGAATATTACGAAATTATGGAAGATGTACTTTATTATGGGATTTGAAATGAGAAAATGGAGGAGCTGCTTATGGAATATATACGTTTATACCTTGAATTTAAATATTGAATTATATAATCATTAATATGATATTATATTATTCTTCAGTATAATATATTTCTATTATTATAAATATAATTTTTAGGATTACTTTTATTACTTCCCTCTATAAACTCTTTCAAACTTGATCTTATATTTTAAAATATGCAAGTGAATAATTAATTTATTAAAATATTATTATATACATATTGTACGTTTTAAAAAATTGTGATCTTAAGCGCCTTGCATTGATATCTATTTCGGAATAAAAATTTTAACATTCTTGTTAACAACAACTATTTATACAAAAGTTACTAATTTCATTATATATTATATATTATCATTTTTGAATTGTTGTTCGAGTTGCTATAATTAACGATACTTAAAATAGTAAGAATTATAAAATGTATGCAAAAATAATAAATATTATTCGTCGGAAGATTATTTCATAAAATGAGCCACATGCAGCCTAGAGATAGCAATTTGATTTTCCGAACTGGGAAATTTTGATCATAATCAGATAAGTGAAATGGAACCTGTAAAGAATCATGGCTATACCAGGAATTGTCACGATAAATATGAAGTCAAAAGAAATTCTACAGTTAGATAGTTGGAAGGAAAGTATAAATAATAATATGAATCTCTTCACAGTTTCCTTTATAAATTATGTTCATTTAGTGAGGGTGCATTGAATCAATGCACTAAAGTAATGCGGGTAGTAATAAGAGTATAACAATTTTTTTTTATAAATTCCTAAATTATAACTTTTACGAAGATTGATATTTTTATTTCACAAAATATATAAGAATTTTAACTTTCTACAATTAACCTTTATTTTCCGATATTTATATGCATATGTAGTAAATAAATATTATGTTTATTCTTTTTTTATAGCATACTGTATAATTATCTATTCTTTATAATATAAACTTGATTTCTAATTTTGAAGAAAAATTTTAATTATTTTGAATTGTATAAATCAATTTTTTTAAATTCTATTTTTAAAAGCATTTATTCTATTTAAAAATGGGTATTAAAAATTACACCAAAATATTAAGGCCCCTTTCAGAATTCATTATCATATTTATCAAATATCAAACTATTTTCATAACAATAAAGAAATATGTTTTCAAGGAAAATAAAAAAAAACCCGCATTCATAAAAGCTTTTATATAAATATGATTGTTAGGTGTGCAATCGTAATTATATTCTTGTTTTTCAATCATTTTCAATAGTAGAAATATTTGACATTAATTTAATCAGATTTAAAAATTCTGAATTTTAGGATTGTGTATTGATATTAACAGAAACTGACTTGTAAAATTTAAAAAAATATAATTAACTACTTTTCTTTCACTTTTATTCAACATTTCATAAAAAATATAGTACTTTTTTGCTTTTATTCAATTCCTTAAATATGTGTTCATTAAATTACCTTATGTTATATTTATATATATATATTTCCAATTCCAATTTCGGTTTTGCAGAAATAATTAATTGTTGCTTTAGTAAAAAATAAATTATTGCAGAAAAATTAATGATTCATTAAAAAAAAATTTATCGACAGAATGAATATAAGATAAAAAAAAATCAGAATTTTTATGGATAAAACTTTCACGTTACTTTAATATACATTCTGGTAATTGCTGAAATAAGTGTCTCGTTCTATTTATTACTTATTTTATTGCGTTAAATATTGGCTTACGAGCAATCGGTATAAATACGCAAATCTCAGTCGATTTCTTTATAAACGTATCTATAACTGAGTGCGATCATGGGTTCCACGAGCTGTTGCATGCATTTATTTATAGGTGGCAATATCTTTTAACTGGAAAATATCGCTCTTTTTCAACAGTGAATACGTAAAATAAAATGTAATCGTATTTCTAAACAAATTTATTTCTTACCCCGGTGTGTTTAAGAGGGCGATATTTTTACTTCCAGTGAATGAACTGGACAATAAATGTTCAAATTATATATATATATATACACATCCCTTTTATATATAAGACAATATTGCTATTTTTTCTTCGCATGCGGGTACTAAATGGAAATTTAAATATTGTTTACATTAAATGATAAATTGTAATTTAAGTTCTTAGCAAAAACTGAAATGTAAACAAACAAAATTAGATTATAAAACGTCAATTATTTTATAAAATGATTATATTTGGATAAAATGTAATTTTTAATTCAGAGTGATTGATCTAGTTTACTTATTTATACTACATTAACTTATTACAATACATTTATCCGACTATTTTAAGAATATGTATCTTGCATATGTATAATTTTTTCATAAGCACCTGTAGGTATAAGATAGGTAGGGAGATATAAAATGAAAAAAAGGAAAATATAATTGAAATATTTTATTCACTGGAAAACTAATATTTTACTAACTAATATTAACTAAATAATAATATTTTGCTAACTAATATTAACTAAATAATAATATTTTACTAATAAAAATAATATATATATACATTTTAGACAAGGACTTATAATATTTGAAAAAAAAATGATGAATCTTGAGACTATTTAAAATAATTTTAGCAATAGTTCCCCATTCACCACCACATCCGATAGCAACTTCGTTTACCGAAGCAAATAAAAATTCCAGTGCATTAGTTGTTTCTGAATGATGCAAGCGGAAGGAAGAGAGAGATCCCTAATGTAATAAGGAAAAATAACAAGACAAATGTTTTCTTTTCTGGATTATCAGTATTACTCAATTTCAGAGGAACACAGAGGCCACCGCCATATAAGAAATGACAGTAATTTCTGACTAATTTTCCACCACAAAGGAATCGACGAGCCGGCGGAAACCTATGCAACAAGAACGAAAAGGCTGCCAGACAATCACGTTCAATAAAGTAGCGGAAAAAAGTCATCAATTGCATGGCAAAACCAATCGATTATGTATATTCACCTTTTTTTTTTTTTTTTTTTTTTTTTTTTAAATAAAAACAATTTTTAATATGTTTTTCCGCAAACAGAGTTGTTGAGGCTTCACCGTTGCAGTTTCTGAAAAACATTGTTACCGCTAAGACTGAACTGCTGATAAGATACTGGCTGAAGCTGAAAATAAAGATTATCAATATAAAATGTGGTTTTTGTCGCCAAAGATCGTGATCTAAATAGTTCGGGCATTTGTAAATGCAACAGTTTAATGTAAATTGGCAAAAACGGCATCCTGATGTAAAGGTTCTGAATAACAGCATATCATATATTACTACTAATATAAATATATCCCATAGTATTAATATACTTAAAGCTTATATAAAAATTCCAATGAATTCGTTGTTTCTGAAGGATGCAAGCGGAAGGATGTGAGAGCTCCCTAATGTAATACGGAAAAATAACGAGAAAAATGTTTTCTTTTCTCGATTATCAGTATTACTCAATCTAAGAAAACACAAAGGCCACCGCCATATAAGAAATGACAGTAATTTCTGACTAATTTTCCACCACAAAGGAATCGACGAGCCGGCAGAAACCAATCCAACGAGAACCAAAACGAGACCAGCCAATCACGTTCAATAAAGTAGCGGAAAAAAGTCATAACTCATGGTACAGTCAATCGAATAGATGCTTGGATTTTCCAAGCATTTTTTTTTTTTAAAGAAAACAATTTTTAATATGGTGGTCTTCATACAGAGTTGAAATTGAAATTTCTGAATTCATTGTTCTTTTCTTCACCATTGAAATTTCTGAAAAAAATAGATACCGCAGTTCTACAAAGATAGTGGCCAAAACTATCAAAGATAATCATTAAAAAAGTGGTTTTTAAGACCAAACATCATGATTTGAATAGTTTGCACTGTTGCATTGCAACAGTTTAATGTAAATTGGCAAAACAGATAACGTGATGTGCATGTTCTGAGTTCTGAGTATTCACTTCAGACATTTATACTAATATAAGTATGTATCTTGTGGCATCTATATGCCTAAAGTTTCTGTGCTTCTTTACCAGCTTGGGAATGGTATGAGTGAAATTGTATATGCACAGGATGGAGTTGGCAAGAATAAAAAGAGATGAATGAAATTAGAATTAGCAAAATCAGCGACAGTGGATAAAAGTTGCAACAATTATCTGAATAAGACTACAGCACATAAATTATTCTTAATACAATTCCTAGAGCATTTCACTTAAAATATGTAAAATAATCAATACACAAGATACATTGGTTTGGTTTGTCTCTCTACGATCCTTTTTTGCGCACACTATAGGCTAATTAGACCGGGACCTACAGTTTAACGTGGATTTCGAAGCATTAACAAATATCCATGCCACCGCCAGGATTTGAACCTGCATATGATAAGGGAAGTAGATCTTTTATATAGTAAATTTTTCGAAAGTCATATTCTAATTAAAACAACAAAAATTTTTAAATATTTATTTTGGGTCATCACCATATAATCGAACACAAGGATGAACAGCGATTCTTTTCAGTGGTTCTCAAATGTTTACCATATAATTCTACTTTTATCTCAACAAGGTATTATAAATATATTCAGTACATCTGTAAAACTATTAATTGCTACTAAAGAAGATTCAAATTGTAATGATTTGTACTACAATTAAATATAAATTATTTACTTGAAACATTATTAAACTGTTAAATATCATATTGGTAGCCTGAAATTTTGTATAATAGCTTTTTCGGAAATGAGTCGTCTGTTCTGAAAAACATATTTAATCGTAGATTTCTCTAGTTTAAAAAATACAAAATGAAAAAGAAAAAGGCACTCCAACATATAATTTGAATTAGCAGTGAAAAGAAATCTAGATATTTAAAGAATATGGATTTTAAATGAGAATTCCTTATGAATAAGAAAATTTTGAATATGTTATTTTCCTCGAAGAAATTTCTATAGTTTCCTTTATTTGTTTAAAGCAAGTTAATATTTATTTGTTGCATGCTTTTAAAGGTTAGAATGTAGATATAATGAAGACTGACTGATTAACAAAATAAATGAAATGGAAATTCTTTCAAGGAATTCTAGTTTTTGAATAAAATCCTAAACACAATTTCAAAAGATATATGGAAATTTCATACAAATCAGTAGTGTAAAATGTAATATATCTTGCTCTGAGGCAAACTTTAAACGAAGATAAATTATTGAGATATTTCATGGGTTTCAATAAACTATATACCTCTGAACCTCTGAGCATATGTTTCATATATTTACATAAACAAGCATTCTTTTCATGTTTACGTCAGTGATTTATACAGATTATTTTAACAAACAAAACAAGAACTTATTTTTCTAAGTTATGCAATAATATCAAAGTTTAATTTTGTTTCTTGGAATCATTAAATTGGCTCAAAAGATATACAAAATTTATTTTTTTCTTTGAAGCAAGCTACTTTTTCAGACTTAAATAAAATTGATGGAAAAGTAAAAGACTGTTGTTTGAATCTCTAGAAAATTAATAAATTTCAAAATTCATAATTCTGTAGAAAAATTAAATTCCGACAATAAATTGAATAAAACGATTATTTCCCATATTTAATATGTTGTCTGAAATTTTTTTGTAGATAGTTATATGAAATATGAGATATTAAAAATATTTTCATTAAAAATTGAGCACTATGTACAAGATACATTGTATAACACTATGTATAACACTTTATATATTTTATGTATAACACTTATATATTATACTATATATTTATATATTTTATGTATACTATGTTATATATGTATAACATTTATATATTATACTATATATTTATTATTTTATACTATATATTTTTATATATTTTATGTATAACACTTATATATTATACTATATATTTATATATTTTATGTATACTATGTATAACACTTTATATATTTTATGAATTTAAATAAGTACTTAATATTATTCATATATTTAAATTTTTATCTATTTTGATGCGAAATCGAATTTCTTTGATTCAAGAAATATTCCAATTAATTATTATATAAAACAGACTTTTAAGATAGAGGTAAATTGCAGAACACAATTTTTCTTTGAGCATCCATTCATACATTTCTTCGAAAAACAAACTTCTACAATGTTAGACAGAGATTTGACAGAAAATTCTTATTATTTAAATGCATAAAAATTTTGAACTTCTTTTTTTTTTTTTTTTTTTTTTTTTTTTTTTGAATTTCCAAATTATTTGTTTGAAAATATTATGGAAAGTTTCTCAGCAATAGTTTATGCATTTTTTTGAAAAAGAAAAGAAAGCAGTTATAAATAATTAATCAATGGCAAAATAATTTTTTATGTGCAATACAAAAAAGAAAAACATATTTATTCTATGCCGTAATCTGCATTTCATTTTGATAGAGATAGTTTTATTTATATCTTTTAATAAACAAATACATCAAATTTAACTGTTATATAAGTAAATTTTAAAATTGACTCAGAAAAGAATATGATATTTTTTTAAGTATTGATAATATATTATATACTTTATGTATTTAGAATAATTCTGTAATAAGTTTTGAAAGTTTGCTGATTTTTAAAATTTCTATTTGAGGATATATTTCATAATTCTTGAAATTTATATGAAACACAAGAAGAAAAACATATTCCCTCTATGATCGAATATTTATTTTGTTTTAATAGAGGGAGTTTTATTTGTTACTTTTAATAAATAAATACATCGAATTTAACAGTTATAGAAGTAAATTATAAGGTTGAGCTAGGAAAGTATATCAGCATTTTAAAAAATATAATATATTACATAATTTATGTATTTAGAATAAATCTGTAATAAGTTTTAAATGTTTGTTTTTTTCTAAAAATTTAGTTGAGGATATATTTCGTAATTATCGAAATTTATATGAAATACAAAAGAAAAACGTATTCCTTCTAAGATCAAATATTTATTTTATTTTAAGATGGAGTTTATTTGTTACTTTTAATAAGTAAATATATCGAATTTAACTGTTATATAAGTAAATTTAAAGGTTCAGCCAGGAAAGTATATCAGAATTTTAAAAATAATAAGAATAAATTACATAATTTGTGTGTTTAGAATAAATCTCTATCAAGTTTGTTTTCGAAATATTCCACTTGAGGATATATTTAGAAATACTTGAAAAAACTTCGCTTCTTTCAAACAACAACAAAAAAAAAAAAGACGTAAAATGTATCTTCAAACGGCTTACTACTGAAAAGCAAGCAACCTGTTTTTTGTCTCCTTCAGAAGTCTTATTATTCGAGAAAATGTTATAAAAATGAAACATTGTGTTACTGCTGTTTCACCCAAGTTATCATTTCACATGTAGCTTCAGAAATACGTGCAAAAACTGTAACTTTATTTCACATACATGGAATAGTTTTTGCTTTGCATTTAGTTTTAAATAAGTTTTCAAAAATGTGAAGATATATATATGCTCGAGAATTTGGCCCTTTTGATGCATATTTATTGCTTTGTATTTTACTAATTCCTCATATTTGTGAAATTTTGGAAAAAATAAGAGGGCACTATTAAAAATACAGTAGTTCATGATATAAATAAAATTTAATAAATATTGCCTTTAAAAATATCTACTTCCATGCAAAAACCCTGTTTGAAGCCCAGTAATATCATGAAAGATTGAGGAGGGATATTTGGAGGAAGATTTTTATTCATTTATTAAGAGGGATCAGGTTCGAGTTCACAGAAAAGGTCGCCTGTCTGCTAGGTATTTTGAGGGTATTTTTCTATACAACAATCAAATGCAAATCCCTAAAAATCATCTCAGAAAGCAACATTTAACCTGCGGGTATAATTTAATAGTATATATTGATGTAACCGGTGATCATCAATAAACAATATTGCAGTGCTAGCAACGTTTCTTCTTTACAAAATTACCTTCCCTTCGTTTTTTCTAAGTTGATGTATGGCGAAATTACAATTAAAAATACGTTAGATTGACATTATAATCAGCAGAAATATAATGCTTTTGTTATCATCACACTTCTCCTCGAACCAACAAGAATTGACCAACCTATTGACTGGTCATGCTCATCCTTAGAAACAAAACATGCACTATAAGCTAGATAACTTTTAGTTTTGCTCCTTTGCTAAGCTTCGAAATAAGGATAATTTTAGAAATACTATTACTAACCATCAGGCAGCTAAAGGTCTCAAAAGTTTTGAATTATTGCAATGAATATAACAGGTAAACTGAATATTAACACAAAACTAATTTATTTCTTATAAATTTATTAAAATGATAAAATTTATAATTATAAAAGATTTTTTATGACACATCCTGCATGTTCGCATATTGGGATATCCGAAGTCGACTTAAAAATATTATAGAAAAGGAGAAAAATTGGATTTTTTGTGATTTGATCAATTTTCGATTAAACTAATCAATTTTTGAATTTAAAATCTTAAATTTTTGAAACATTAATCAGGTACTAATTTGAAATTTTAGATTCAATTTCATCATATATTTGATGAAAATCAATTTGTAAGTTTTGCGTTTGGTCCGATAAACACAATATTTTATGTATTAAAATTTAAAATTAATTATAAATACCTTATACTTCCTAAATGTCAAAATTTCATTTTTGTCAAAGTAATGAAGACGAAGCATAGAATTTTATAAATTCATGATTAATAATCAATTACGTGCATATATTCTACAAAATATACATTTAAAGAATCCTTGGTACTTATTCTATGCCGCTAAGTACCAGCTGCAGGAATTTTTTGAGAAAAATTAAATATATATCAAGGCCTAACATTGAAATTTTTTTAAATTTTAAAGGATCAGTTTCATATCGTCCCACCATGAATTCTCACTAAAATAGCAGATAAAAGAACCGGAAAATAGAGCATTCCTTAGTAAACCACAAGGATGTTTTCTTGGTAACGTTGGATCAATCAGGAGACCTCCTGTGTAGAGAAAAAGGAAGTAACAGGATAGAGGAGAGACCAAGGTCTGTTGGTCATCTTTCAAAAGAAGTTGCATAGAAGATTTCAAGCTGGGTTGGTTAAATACAGAGGAACTCAGAAACAAAAAAGAGTTAGATGTATAGAGTCAAATTTAGTTAAATTATCTAAATTTTCAGAATCACATTTAAGTATGGAAACCTCTACTCCAAAGCAAAAAAAAGATTGTGAAAGATTTCAGATGTCGAATATAAAAAATAATGACTTAGTGTTCGTAAAAGATCTCATGAAAAGGCCAGATGAGTTTTCTCAAAAAAGCGAACAAATGTAATAGATTTAAAAAAGAAGCATTTTCAGAACAAAGTTTCAACAGTAAGATAAGTTGACTTTGAATAAATTGCCCAGTATTAAATTGTAATTTTTTGACAATAATAACATACAAAATTATTAAATGTTTTTTCGGAAGTTTTGAACTCACCACCTAAAATGCGTCTGGCCAAGAATAAAAACTATTTATGCCAACGAACGATAAATTTCGGCAAATTAATGAAGATAATCCCAAGAAATCTCAGGCTGAATGAGGAGAGGTGCATATCCCATCCAAAACACTTCCCATCATGTTGGCCCTTAAGAAAAATTGCATCCTTGCCCTTTAGATTACACGCTTGTATTACAAATTGTAAATTTTCGGGAACTGAAGGAAGTAACAAAAAGTTCCACAAGAATTTTCCCATCAAATGCAGAAACACTTAGTAAAATTACAAACTTATTAGCTGCCTACCACTACGAATGTAATTAAACCGCATAAGGAAAGGCCTTTGAAAAAGGTGACGAAAGGATTATATATAGAAACCTCACAACATTAACTCAAAACTAACCTTCATGGAAGAATTTTTAAGTCATCAAAGTCGATGAACTGAAAAAATTCCCAACCAAAGAGCCATCGATTCCCCCAATGTCCAGGACCTCTTAAAAATTAAAAGTCGCTGTTATCCGTTATCCGTTATTTTGACTATTCATGTTCCAACTGCCATGATCAGCCAGATGTTTTAAATGAGGGAAAAGAAGCATATCACCGGATAATGTCCCATAAGAGAATTCAGGAACCTGCATACATCAACTGTCATACTAAGGGTCATGTAACGTCATGGAAAATCTTACTACTTTTCCATAACCGGCACTTAGAAAAGGAAAACTCATTGAAAAATCTACTCAAATTCCTAAGTCATTCAAGTCACATGCTGTCAACACACTTAGATCTTTCGCAAAAAAAAAAAAAATCAGAGGATATCTTCCGACATCATCTATTATAGTTCCGGCCAAAATTGGCATTTATTCAAACACGTAATCTCTGGATCCACTGACATTTATATCTCTGCTCAAAGAAATAAATAACATCGTTGCTGCATTTCCAAGCACTTTCTTTTACTGCCTTTGAAGCCCTTTCAGTGATGTAAAAACTGACAACAACCTGGATAGCCTTAGCATATTCATGAAAGCTCTTCTGGCAACCCCTATTTACGATTGTAGTTAATTTCTCATTTTAATTATCTTGTTTTAATTTAATGAAATGCTAAAAGTATTTGAATAGGAAAATTGAATCCAGAAATTTCATGATTGAACACTCCTCGGATATAATGTTAGTATAAGGAACTTTTCTTAACGTCATTAAACTTTTAGTATTGCAATTACGATTTTCTCTGAAATTGTAGGGCTATTCCCTTAATTTGAAGAATTTTGGTGGCACTGCTATTTTTGTAAAGCATTTTTTTACTTATCATGATGTTCTTACCTCATGATGTTCCTTTGGTAATTCATTGATTTTTCAAATTTGTGAAAGGTGAAGGTGTACAGTACTCCCTATATCACATTGATAAATATCTTTTTAAGATTTTAATTCTTCACAAATATTTAACAAGAAAAAGTTTATCAAATAACGCTATTAAAATAATAGCTATTAAAAATAGCTATTAAAATATAATATATTAAAATAGTATAATATATTATATATATTATATATTATTTAATATATTATATAATATATAATATATTAAAAATACAAAATTAAGTCAAATTAAAAACTAATTTAATCTGATTTACTATGGAAATTTTTTTGAATATATCTATTATGACATTTTTTGACTGCCTGGAAAAACGGCTATAACTATGGAGAATCACTGCCAATTCAGTTAAACGTAAAGTCAGCATTTTCAGAAAAGGTCATGCCTGGTATGAAGAAATTTTCTTTCAACTATCCAATAGACTAGATCAATGAAGTTAAATATCTTAGCCTAACCTTTGACAGTGAGTTAACATCCCAGAAACATTCCCACTACATAAAGACAAAATGCTGAATTATAATACATCTTATTTTACAGTTAATAGGAAAATAGACCACGCTCTCTTTACAAAACAAGACTTTTTTTTGTACAGGCATGTTCTTCGACAAGTCCTAACTTACGTAGCGCCAATATGGGGTTTTGCGGCAAAACCAAAAGAAACAAAGTCAAGACATCCAAAAAATTTATTAGAATAATTGTAGAAACTCTTTGGTTGGTGAGATATGAGCTGCTTCATCATAACCTTCAAATAGAGTCAATAGAATTACGAAGCTTTCAAGAAAATTATATTTTAATATAAAGAACAACGAATATAGCTTAATTTTATGCTGCGCCCACAACGTAGACAGATACAACTACCTATATTTCACACCAAAATGGAATCGTAACTCCAAGGCTATTTTAATTCCTTCAATTGTGTATCTGTAATATTTCCTCTTCAGACCTAGAAGGTTTCCCCAAATTTTGCATTTACTTCTCTAACTTAATAGCAATTACTGCTGTCTGGGGGGAATGGACCTCATTTCTGAATGCACGAAACTCTACTTTGTATTGTCAACTTTTACCTCTCACCAAATCCAATATTTTTGCTTCGTTTTCAGCATTTCAATTATTCGGTCTTTGTCACCACTTTTTTCACCATTTTCTTTCTTTTTTTTTTCATTTTCTTAAATATTTATACTATTTCCCTTTTCCCTCGTCTGCTCACTTTAAATGTTTTTCTTAAATTTTTAATTTCACTTAATTATATGATATTTTTTATCACATGTTTATGAGCAGATGTGACTTACGTATACAGGTACATAACTCTCCAATCCAAAATCTTAGTTTCTATATATTCAAAGCAATCATTCATTTCTTCTTTGTCACCATTTTTTTTTATCAATTTTTGCAAATGAACATCCAAAACCCAATACCAAACAAGAACTTCAATTAATCACAACTTTATTAATTACCGTACTGCCTATAGATGTTAATTAACTGAAACTCTACTTGATTGGTGGAAATAGGGAGGATTAATACGGTCGCATAATTCGTCTCGGTGTTTATCCAGCCGTCTGCTTCAACGGTGATATAATATTACATCAAGTCATTTCTGGAACCACCTAAAACATCAAAATTCATTTAACGAATGATTAGAAGGAAGGCAAGAAGAAATAAATTATGTCTGGGTACACGAAGAGGAAATTTTCCTGCTGTCTAAAATTCAATCCCAAGATTAGGTTAATATTTCTCTTCCCGTGCTCTTGGAAACCCTCTAATTAATGAACATGGTAACAGAAAAATCTATGCACAGTTGAAATAAAGTCTAGAGCGCAACTTAATAAGAAAAGAGCGAAAGGATAAAATGCCACTGATGATACAGCGATGCTGGAATAACTAAGTTTAAAAGGAAATTTATTTGGCTAGTTTCACTTTCGAATAAATAGAAATAGACAGTGTTAATCATGAAGTTAAATTATTATTTTCCTGAAATAAATGTTTATAAATAATATATTATAACATTTTGAGCCTATTAATTTTTTATGCAAGCAATAAAAGACTAAATAAAAATTAAATAAATACTAATAAATCAGTTTATTTATTATAAGAAACATGCATAATTTTAAATAAGAAAAATGCCTTTATCTTAAGAGATAATTTTATCAACATATGACAAAACTCCTAGGTAAAAACAAAGTATCACTAAAAGTAGTATAAATGGACCCATATTTCATGATTCTTTGTAAGTTTTAACTTTTATTTTTAAAATTCGTGATTATAATTTAATTCTTTGCACCAAAAATTTAGGTTCTTTATTCTAACTAATTAATCTTCAAAAATAAATATGAATTCTGCTGCACAACAGTCGCATGGTGGACGAAAATCATCTGCCTACTATTAGTTCGAGAAAAGAGATGGTTTCTTTTTATTAAGGTTTATAGCATTACGCCCACACTTTACAGGCATATTATACCGGGGCCTATTGCTTAAAGTGGATTTCAAAGCCCTACAAATATCCATGGCAGCTCCGGGACTCGAATCACAAAAACTTGAGAAACCTTCATCAGTCACTTGATTGTCAAACCCTTAAAATTGAAATAGTATTATAGAACGAGTTCTTAGAAATTCTGAATCAATTTTTACTTTTGAAAATTTTGTTGGTTTGTAGTATTTTCTCCGGATGTTTGACGGCTGTATTTTGATAATATTTTGCATATTTTACTACATATTCATACACTTTTTAATTCTGGGTAAAAAAGTGGGAACTTCATTTAATAATTAAACAAATATTCTATGTTAATTTAGACGAAAACATATTTATGCATATATATATATTAATATAGAATGATATCATCAAATATAGACAGGTATTCACTAGAAAATAATGGAAATATGTAGTTTTTTGTATTTTTCCTCTTTATATATAGAAGTCTGTTTAGCAAACATGTACGTAATTGCAAAAATTGTTATGAAGAAAAATAATAATACGTTTGAGACCTGTCAGAATGCCGCAATTTGTTGAAAAGACTTTCACAGATTTTTAATTCCCCATTCCTCTTGTGGTTTGGTTTCACTTTGTAGTTAGTTTGCATAATTTTTCTGATAATTTTGCTTTGATATGTAATGCATTAATAATTTTTCTAATTATTAAAATATGTTTTTAAAAATGTGGTGGGCATTTCCTTTTTATCTACCTGCCATAGATAAACACATTTTGCAAAGTGTTTATGGTAAGTATTTTACTTCATGAATTGAAACTTTTTTTATTCATCCGGATTAATTATAATAATTAGTTTTAGTTACTAAATATAATACTGTGAAACAATGTGGTTTGTAAAATTTAATATGGTTAAATTCTTATATAAATAATTAAAACATTTTAAAAATGCATTTATAGCCCCCAAAAAAGTTAAATCTTCTAGCATGTAACAATTAAAATTTGTAAACTGTTTTCATTGATTAGAAATTTTTTGAAATCTTTTTATTTAAACTTTCGACTGGAATTAAACTATTTAGCCTAAAGCCTTAATGTAAATATTGATTAATTAAAATTATCTAATATTAATTATTATTTATATATTTCGAAAATTGGAATTTCATTTTGGGAAACAAATTGTTTCTTTCGTTATCTACAGTAGTCTTTTTAAAAGGTATGGGCGACCTGATGGTCAATTGGCTAGCGCTCTGGCCTTTGGTCCAACAGGCTTCAGGTTCAAATCCTGACGGATGCGTGGATAAGGATAAAATGGTAGTAATGGTTTGTAAGGTACTGTGGGAAAAAAGTTGCTTATTAAGTTACAACCTCTAAAACATGACTAAAATTTGCTTTGTGTTGTTCTTTATTTATTAATAACGTATTATATATTATTCATCGGTTTAAAATAAAATTACTGTAAAGATTATAGTATCGTTTTATTTATTTGAACTTTTCTTATATATTTATAGCCTACACTAAATATTTGATACATATTGTAAATCATATTTTATCCAGCTAGGAATTTTTTTTTTCTGGAAACTGATTCAGATTTGTGTTTGTTATGTAGTCTGATAACGCTAAACATTATCTAGAATACTTCACAAAAGTTCATCCTCCAAATAATGATAAGGAGATCGTTGTTATTTAAATTCAACCAGACATTTTAATTGCCATCATATAGCAAAATCAATGGAATAAATTAATGAATGAAATCATACATAGTGAAAGTACTAATGAGAAAATATTAAATATAGGGTGCATATGTAATGCTAAATCCATATGCATTAATTCGTATTTTTGCTTGAAAGCCTCTAAAAAAATTTATTTTTATCAATTTAAAAAAAGTATTATTTTTTTAACTTATGCATTAAAAGCATAGCATTATTTTTGAAAAATATTACTAAATTGTCTAAAACATTAAAAAAAAAGCATGGAATTTAGATAAAAATTGGAGAAAAGAAATGGCTAGTTAATATTAATTAAATTAAATGCATTCATATATTTTTACTTTTACTATGTATTTTAAGATTTTGAAATTATAAAAATAAAAATGTTTCATTATGTTCATTAATATATGAACATTTATTAAAGACACATACGGATATTAGTACTAGAATACTTCGGTTCATAAAACCTTTAATTTGTTCACAAAAATTAAGACGGTAACACTATGCCGTTGTGTCAACATTTAATTCCAAGTATTCTCATACTGACTTTAAAATCCTCAATCACATTAAATTAAAATATCTTATAAAGTTCATTTAAAAACAGCACTATACTTTGGGAAAAATTATATATCATATAAAAAAACAGGGTGTTAAATCTTTGTAAAACACCACCACTTTTTTTCAAAAAAGAATAGTGACTAAAATTTTAGTCCAATAAGCATCAAAAGATTTGGTAAAAACAAATATTTAAAAGAAATATTAACAGAAACATGATAGCTTTTATTGACAGAAACTTTGTCAATAGGAATAAATGAGTAATGCTAATTTATTATTGCTATTTTAAACACGTTTTTTTCTTAATTCTCAAAGGTATTTATACATTTAATTAATGAAATAAAGAAAGTTTAGTTGAACTGATTCTGTTTAAAGTTTCAGTTAAAAAAATTGGAATTGCAAATTAAAAGTACTACAGTATTTTTTTTGTAAGTAAAAATAACGACTTTAATTTTATTTTTCCCCTTTCAAGTATGACAAAATGATAAAATGAAGTTTACAGTTGACTTCAAAACTAGCTTTACAGACATCTTTAGATAATAATACTTTTTCGTTAATTTTGTACGAGTTGTTTTAATGGTGTTTATGCTGGACGAACTCTGAATCAATATCTTTAATTTTTGTATTTGCATTTAATAAACACTTCGATTCATGTCTAGATAATTTTTGTATTTTATATTTATTTTTTAATGAAGAATAATTTATTCTCTTGCGAACTTAAATGTAAATAAAGATATTTTTTGTCTTGGACATTTCTGAATTTTCTACAGATTTATCGTTATCATTGTCCCTAATGTAAATCAAGAACTTTCAATTCGACATTTGATGGTTTTGAAACTGAGTTGCCCGATTTGCTATAAACCGGGCTTTTTTGACTAATCTTTAAAAAAAATATCGGAAGGCAAATTATTGGGAAATAACAAAAAAAATTGCAATTTTATTTGTAATTTTTAGATAAATTTTTATAATTTTAATGTTTAAAATAATACTCCCGTTGACTTTATAATAACACTTGTACTTGAGGTTTAAATAGCAGGAGATGTTTGACTGTTATTCCATTGTAACATTATTCTATCTTTCTTTCAAAATTTATTACTTTCTATGAATATAATACATTTTCTTTTCAGGTTTTTTTAAAATGAAATTCTTATTTTCACCTAGATTTTTGTTGTTTTCATATTTTTTTTTATTAAAAATTTGGGTGAGTATTGTTTAATTTGTTAATATTTCAATGAAATGGATAGCATAGTTAAGAAATTAATATTTGTATTAACCCAATTAGAAATCATAGAACTCAATATTATAAATATTATTAAATAATGCTGTAAATACATAAATCACTGAAACTAAAAAAAACGCAAGATTTGTTTTTTTAAATGTGTGACATTTCAATATAATACATACAGATTTCTTATTATTAACCTTACAAAATTTTATGTGCTGTAGAATGTGAAACAAATTTTAAAGTTCGAATTCTCAAAGTAAGAAATAAACCCATTCTGCAATGCAGATACAACTGAAGAGTTTCTGTTACGATGTACCAGCAAAGAATAATTGGATCTTTCAGAAGTTAAGTTCTCAAGAGATCTCACTGCAAGATTTGCCGGCGAACATTCACGATTTCATAGAAATTGCACTTCGTATGGAATTAATGGAACAAGCATCAAAATATCTTTCACTTTCTTATGTTAATGAACTATGACTAAAGTGCAGGAAAATAATTGGAATTTGCTTCTCTTTGTGTTTTAGTTAATTTCCTTCAAGGTATGAATATTTTTCTGTTTAATGGAAATGCATACATTTACATTGTTAAATTTGGCATTGATAAATTTGACAAAGGATGAATAATATATGCATGTATATCATTAAAACGTAAATTATTTACAGTTACACTCTTTGTTCGTATTATACAAGTTAATATATTAATGTTAAAAATTTTACAATTTTTTATTCCTATTAAATTTTTAAATAATTTCATTGAAAATTACAAAGGTGAAGAAATGCAGACATTATAATTTCGATACTGGGTTACATATTTTTATTCAATATTTAATTAGAATATATAAGAAAAAAATAATTAGAAGGTAAATATTTTTTTTTTAAAAAAATTTGGAAAGAAATACTTTAAAAAATATATTAGAAAGATTTATGAATATGTTCTTTTTAAAAGAGTCACAAATATTTAATACGTTAGAAAATATTAGAAGTTCAGCAATAGATTTTCTCAAAATTACTTGTGTTAATAAACTAATTTTAATTAATAATTTAGAAATGCTAGTATTAATTCCCTATCTAGAATAATTGAATTTTCCTTAAATATATTTTAATTACTCGCCAGTACCAGCATAGCTTTATTTTATTTTTATTTCTTGTTTAGTAGCCATATATGGATATAGCTTTAGAGACTGGAAAATGAAGTAGATATTATAGAATGCTGAAATCAGAAATTCCTATGTTTGCATTTAAGGGTAAAACAATTTTTAATTATGTTTAAAATAAATTTAAATTTGCGTCCTTGAACAATAGTATTCAAACAACTTTTTAATATTGTGTATCTAATAGCAAAAATAAAAAGTCGAGTTGCCTCTAAAATAAATATTATATCAGGAAGTTACGATATGATATCAAAAAGGGCTGGGCATCAATTCTTTCGGTAAATGTACATTAGAAAAGAGCTAATACACAGTCCAGTCACATTAATGTGACCACCACCTACTTTCGACGTCATCGTGAAATAAACCAATCACAAAAAGCAGGTGGCAGCACATTGCAGTGGAGTGTGTATAAAGGATGTCCTAGGGCATCGGCAAGCATTTAAATCGTTGGCGTAATGCAGAAACGTAGCGATTTATCTGACGTCCAAGAGGGCATGCTTATTGGCTTTCGGGCGAAGGGTGGAAGCATTTCGGAAACGGCTAATTTTCTGAACTATTCGCGTGCCGCCGTGGTAAAAGTATACCGCATTGCGACTGTGTGATTTACCATGATGCTGGTGCAAGTTATATATTTTTTTGAAACCAAAACCATTATGGTAAGCTTTTTTATGGTTTGCGTGAGGTAAAAAAAACATTTTAAAGATGTCTTGACATTTATCAAATTCGATTTTTACTATTTTGAGAGCGGACATTCGTTGTGACATTTCTTTTTATAAGGAGAAGTTGGCGGAAGGGTATTTATATTCCTAAATAATTGGATCCCAAAAGACCTCGCACTACGGACAACTGTTGAATTAAGCTTTGCTTTCTTTTTTATGCAACCTAGAAAAGACGTTCGATCAGTGTTTCTATGAGCTATCCAGTTTATCTAAGATTCGATTCAATTTATCTCAAATGATAAGTTTCCAATTATCATTAGAGTTAAACAGTCCGACTTGACCAAAGAATTTTGTTTTAGTGACAAACAACGAATATATATGAATAATTTTCTTTCTTTCATTTTTTTTATTTACAAGATTAATACAAATTAACAGGGACCTGATAAACGAGTGACTAGCTAGCTGGCACTCTGTGCCGCAGGTTGTCGTTTCGAGCCCAGACGATGCCATAGATGACTGTAGTAGTTCGGAATAAACCTTAAACCGTAGGTCACGGTATAATATGACTGTAGGTCGTAGTACTGACAACCTTACCCCTTACAAAGAAACTATCTGCTGTAGAAATCTTCCAGATCATAATAGGGCTGCTGCACAATGAAGAATCATAATACATATTAACATAATTCTAAAATGTTTAAAGTAAAAAAATAAAACTTAATACAGTATTTCAAACAGATTTAATTTCAACATAAATTTAAATTATATGTTGACACGACATATCTACTGCTTAAAGAAAATAATAATAATAATGTTGAAATAAAAGTTTATCACTCATATTCGTGAATGGTCTGAAAAATTTATTTTCTCATAAAGATAATTTTTTTAAGTCATATGTGATATTTATGATGCCACAGTTTCTAAAGGGCATAGATAATTATGAACACAATATTTTAATACTAATCGATAAACATAGAATGTTTAATTAACTGTCATTTGTATAATTAACTGTCATTAACAGTAATTTGAATAGTTTCATATTTTTTTTTCAGTTTAAGATACAAAGTATATAATATAATATTAACTTGTTCATATAAATGCAAAAACATTTATAAAAACCATCAGGGTAATGAAAAATGAGAAAACCTATTATACTAATGGAATTAAATAGTACCTATTCTTTTATAACTAAGCAGAAAACTATTTGAAAAAAAATATTATAATTACAATATTTATAGTTTTTCTTTTCCATAAAAATAGAATTATTTTACAAAAAAAAAGTATAAAAGGTATTACAATCACAAAAATTTAATATAAAAGCTACATTAAGTGGTTAAATGTTGAATACTGAATTATTATTTTATAGAATTATAGAATTATACATGTGTATCAATAAGCTTTAGATTAAACTTAAAATAAAATTATTTATTTAACTTATAGAATTATTATATCATTATTAAGTTATAATTAATAAGAAATGTGTTCATGTATTTGTTTAAAATAACAATTAGTTTACTCTTTTTGATGAATTATTTAAAAAACATTCTTCAGTATTTCACTGGAAACAACTGTGTGTTAATCAAGCAAATAAAAATCTGGCATTTTCCTTACATAATATTAATGAATTTCCAAGAAAAAAAAAATATCTCCTGGTTTTTCTTTAGTACATTAAGTCAAATTAAAAAGATCACAAGACTAACGAAAATTCACTAAAAAAAGGAATTCTTCTTTATTTTTATTAAACTGAAAGACTTGAAGTTCTTTGAAATTTTGTTTTTTACTGTGTCAGGTTTTATAGTTTTACTTTAGTTGGTTATAAAAATAAATGAAAGTGAAGAGTTTTAATCTCTGCTTGGATAGGAAGCCTAAGACTTTTTTCTATGTAAATCTTAAACATGAGTAAATCTGTCAACATAATTGGATAAATAAAATAACCTTAAAATGCTTATCAAGAAAATCCTGAAAATGAAAAATCGTGCAGCACAACTTTTTTCAAGTAAACAACTTTTTTTTAAGTAGATGAAGTATCACTAGTATTTGAGGAAAAAAAAGATATTTTTAAGTTTCAATAATAATATTTTTTTTTTTAATTTTTATTATTTCAATATAAGTAAGAAGTAGTTTGACATTAGACATTAATATATCTTTTAAAAAATATTTTTTATTTAGTATATGAATACATTTTTTGGTTAATAAGCATTTTTCTTTTACTTTTTTTTAAATCTTAGGTCTGTTTACATTTCCAACATGTTTTTATGTACATCTTAAAACCGATATTCAAATGTTAATGTAGACAAGCTTAATAAAAATTTGATTTTAAAATGATCTAAAAATAAAGAGATTTAACATGATATTTTTTTTTCTACTTTTAAGAATTTAAAAAAGGATCCAGTACTGTTAGTTGTATATAATAAGAATAATAGCCAAAACGTTTTAATTCATATTTTTTTTAAATTTTTAAATTTTATTATTATTATTATAGAAAAGGAAGAAAATGTTGGTTTAATAGGAATATAAATTCCTTACTATTTTATTTTTCAAATAAAAATGGTTCCCTTAATAAAATTTTAGTTTTCAGATGAAAAGAAATTAGTCTAAAGCAATCAAGAAGTTAAAAATGAGAAAAATTCTCAAAGTTAAATAGTTAATACTCAATAATTATTATAGCCTGGTTAAATACTTCTCATAATTATTAAATGTATGGGACATGTAAAAGCAAAGCCAATTATCAGGCATTCTCAAGAAAGAGCTTTCATTAGACAATATATTTCTTATTATAATTTAATATATATTTGAAATTTAAAGAATAAAACATTTTTCTCACATTATTCAATAAAGATATAGGTTCATCAAATTAAATAATAAAATACTCTTATTCATTTCTCTTCAAACAGGAGATAGAAACAACAGGCGAAGAAAGGAAGAAAATTAGAACCTGAAAACCTGAACGGATTTAATTTGAGATAATCTTGTTATATAATTCCCCAGAACTTATATTCTTTCATAAAGGTACTTGAATAATTTTATCAAAAAGGTTAAAAAAGAAAGTCTTCTCTTTTAATACATAATGATTATCATTTATTCGTCAATGCATAATTATTTTCTAGATCAGAAGGCTTTATACCACCACCATTATCATTTCTTCTCTTATTTCCAGCATCAAGGAGCATAAATCTCAAAGTTACAAAGCAAAACAAAACAAGACAAGATATTCATTTATAACAATTTCGGTTTTGGTTTAAACCCTATACTTTTAATTATTATCAAATTATTATGAAATTATTTGAAATCATTGAAATTTCGTTTGTTTAAAAAAAAATTAAGTATATTATTGATTATTAAGTATTTATTGCGAATTTAAAAAAAAATTATTATGCGTAAGAATTAATTAAACATGACTTTAGGTCGACTAATTTAACTAAGCATTACTATACAAATAATTTAATATTTTATGAAAAGAAAAGAATAATATACTTTTAGAGTAAATCTATATTACGGGTATTTAAATGGAACCAAAGAATTCGATAATACCTTTTTATTTTCTTTAAATTGTAAAAAGCAAATAATATTTATCTATATGTTCAAAACAATAACAAGTTAAAACTTTATTTCATTAACATTAGGTTTTGCTGTTGACTACTTCATTAAAAGAAAATTTTCAATGAAAACCGAATCCTTTTACAAATAATTGCAATTAATGACGTAACGTTCTTAATTGAGTCGAAATATTTACAATCATTTTTTGAATTTCAATACCATTTTTTTTATAAGAATTGGAAGGAAATAATGGTTTTCAAATAGTAAAGATAATGTATAATGGGATTTAAGTTTAACTTATGCAATCTTTTGTTTATATCAAAAAATTCTCCAAGCGAAATTAGGAAAATGCTTATTAAATAGAAATGCTTTTGTCACTAATTAAGATGGTAACAATTAACCGCATTGATTCTTTACGATTTGTATAAATTATGAAGGTAATTGAGTATTTTGTTTTTATCTTTTTATGTACAAAACAGTAAAATGTATTGCTTTTATGAAAAGCCGTTCTGTACTCATCGTTTTATTTAACATCTACAAATCAAGAAAACATGGTTGTTGAAAAACCTTTCAAATTAACAATAAACAGTATTTCAATTTCTAAGAGTTACTCTGAAGGAAAATTAAATCTTCAGAAATTTGCAAATTCATTTCAAAGGATAAATAACATTGCTTTGACGAATAATTATCTATGATTTGTTTGTCATTGCGGTATAATGTAAAATTTTTCACCTTATACTAACTTTAAAAAAAATATTTCCAATAAAAGTTATTTTAAAAATTTCCATCTTAAACACTGAAAAAGGAGAATTTTTAAAATGAATCGATTTCACGTTGTATGGCTGAACAGTATCCCTCAAAAATATTTAATATTCATTATTAATATACTATATGAAATTGAACAAGTCATAAACATTCTGAAAAATAGTGTACCGATTTGGATAATTTAAATTAAAATATTTTAAGAAACATTAAAAAATAATTAATTAGTCGATAATTATAATATAAGATTTTTACCACTTTCTGTCCTTTTTTTGGAATACAGGCACCTTCTTTAATACAGTTTTCTTTGTTTTGGTGCGTCTAACAGAGGATTCTGAGACGTGCAACTTTTAGATTCAAAAAATTCAACTACAATTTCACTAATCAACCAATGTTTTCACTTCTACAATTTTTAGGTGTACTTCACAATCCTTATAAAATGAAAAAACTTTATTTATTGAAAGCAACGGATAATTCTTCCATAGTCTATTGCACAACCTGGAATGTCATTCAATTTGCAAGAACCCTGATGACCTCCATTCAAAAATAAAATTATATTGTAAATCACGCAATATAGTACAACAGCATAAGCGATGAATATTAAATTATCTTACACAATTTAGAATAATATTAAAGTACTCTTTAATATATTGATATGAAATTTAAATAGAAACGACTTAGAGAAAAACAGACATAAGTTTATTAATTTTTTTTTAAGTTAAACAAATTTTTTAGGTATTGTTGACTTATTTGTTAGCTCACAATATCATTAAATCTATCTGCAACATATGATATTAATACTAATATTATATTTTACTATACATAGCTGAATAATAGAGATATAAATTATGAAGTTCACATTCATATATTTGTAGCTGTTAAGTCAAATATATTTTTTTATTAACATGTTAGAAATATGCCTCCTTTGAAATGAGCTTACTATGCGATACCAGCAGAGTATTTTTGTAGTCTATTGACTCAATAATGATATTGAAATTTGAGTATTACGAAATTATCGAAGATTTACTTTATTATGGGATTTGAAATGAGAAAATAGAGGAGCTGCTTTTGGTAGGAATAGGTTTATACCCTGAAATTAAATATTAAATTATATAAACATTACTATGATTTTATATTATTCTTTAGTATATTTTATTTTTATTATTATAAATATAATTTTTAGGATTACTTTTATTACTTCCCACTAAAACATCTTTCAAACTTGATCTTATATTTTAAAATGTACATATTAAGAATTATTATATCGAGATATTATTATATATATTGTACGTATTAAAAACTGATATCTTAAACACCTTACTTTGATAACTATTTCGGAATAAAATTGTTAACATTCTTGTTAACTACAACTGTTTATACGGAAATCAGTAAGTTTCATTAATATTATATAGTTATTATAATTAGCATTACTAAAAACAGTACTAACAATAAAACGTATAAATATATATATATATATATATATATATATATATATAGTTATTATTCCTCAGAAGATTATTACATTAATTGAGCCATGATTATTTTTTTAATATTTTTTTATCATTACCCGATAAGCGAAATCGAACCTGAAAGCGTCATGCCTATACCAGGAATTGTCACGATAAATATAAAGTCAATGAAAATTATAACTTTGGATAGGAAAAATGTATGTATAAATAATTAGATTATACTTTTAATATTATCTGTTCTAAATTTTCAATTTTCTAAAGCAACCTAAAAAATATTTATAAATTCCTAAATTATAACTTTTATGAAGATTGATATTTTTTTATTTCACATGGTAATTATGAAATTTAACCTTATCCAATTGACCTTAATTTTAAGAAGTTTACATATATGTATGCATAAAATGAATATTATGTTTAGTATTTTTTATGTCTTCAAAGCATATCTATGATTATCTGTATTTAATGAGATAAACTTGATCCCTAACTCAGAAAAAAATTTTTTTTTAATTGCATATATCAATTTATTTATGCAATTAAAAAAAAGCATTAAGTTTAAAGTTTTAAAAGCATTTCTTCTATGTTAAAAAATGTATTTAATAAATTATACCAAAATATTAAAGCATCTTTACACAAATCATTGTCATATTTATCTAATTTATCGAATGTTTAACTATTAATTTTCGTAACAATAAAAAATATATCTTCAAATAAAATTAAAAAGGACCTATTCATAAAGGCTATTATATAAGTATGGTTGTTAAGCAAGTGCATTTTCTATTGAAGAAATATTTTGCAGTGATTCAATCAGATTTAAAGATTATGAATTTTAACAATGTGTAACGATAATAAAATGAACTGAATTGTAAAATTTCAAAAATATAACTAAACAATATAATTAAACAAAACTTTTATTGAACATATGATTAAAAAATATAGTAATTTTTTGCTTTTATTCAAATCCTTATGCATGTGCCCATTAAATTAGTTTATGATATACATATATCTTACCAAATATGTGGTTCTGAGGATTGATTCAAATTTCTGATTTGAAGAAATAATTAGTAACTGTTGCTTTAGGATAAAGATACATTATTGTAGAAAACTCCTGCTTGTGATACATTAAATAGTTTTGTATTAACAGAATTAATGTAAGATAAAAAAAAAATGTTATTTACAAAACTTTCACGCCATTTTAATATGCATTATAATAATTGCTGAAATAAGTGTCTCATTCTATTTATTACTTATTTTATTGCATCAAATATTGGCTTACGAGCGATCGTTATAAATACGCAAATCTCAGTCGATTTCTTTAAAGGGTATCTGTAACTGAGTGCGATCATGGGTTCCACGAGCTGTTGCATGCACTTATTTATAGGTGGCGATAAACTTTAACTGGAAAATATCGCCCTTTTTCAACAGTAAATACGTAAAAAAATAAATTTATTTGTTACCCCGGTGTGTTGAAGTGGGCGATAATTTTATTTCCAGTGAAAGAACTAGACATTGGAGGTTTAAATAGTATTGATATTCCTTTTATAAAGAAGTCATTGCTATTCTAAGAGTATTAAATGACAATTTAAATTTCGTTTACATTAAATAATATTATATTTTAAGTTTTTAGCAAAAATTGAAATGTAAACAATTAAAGTTGGACTAAATCATAATATATATTTTTTTGGATTTTATAGATGAATATATTTGGACAAAATGTGATTTTTATTGGAGAGCTTTTATCCAGTTTCCTTTTTACCAGCCTTCATTAACTCTTTAGGCGACTGTTAAAGTTTTATATGTAATACAAGTGCAAGTATAAGATAGATACGGAGATAATATAAAATAAAGGAGAATACATTTAAAATATTGTAATATTATAAATTATTTTATTCTCCAGTGTGTTAATATGGACGATATTTTTATTTCCAGCGAAAGAAATTGACAATAAATGTCCAAATAATATATATGTATATATATATATATATATATATATATATATATATATATTCCTTTTATAAAGAAATTATTGCTATTTTTTGTCTTCTGAACTGCACATATAAGTATTAAATGATAATTTACATTAAATATTAAATTTTATTTTAGTTTCTTAGCAATTAGATTATATAATGACAACTGTTATTATTTTTATAGGTAAATATATTTAGAGAAAATGTGATTTTTAATGGTGACCTGTTGATAAAATTTCCTTATCTATATATTTCATTAAATATTTAGCCGCCGATTGAGATTTTGTATCATGCATGTATCAATATAAGATTGGTAGGAAGATCTGATATGAAATCAAGGAAAACACATTAGAAATATTGTATTGACAGAAAAACTTGATTAAGGGTAAACAATAATTATAGACACGAACTTCATAATATTTTTTTAAAAAAAATAAATGAATTTTTTAGTACAGTAGTTCACATTTTTTTTTCACAGTAGTTCACATTTTTTTTTCACAGTAGTTCAACATTCACCACCACATCTTAAAGCATCTTCATTCATCGAAGCAAATAAAAATTCCAGTGAATAAGTTGTTTCTGGATGACGCATGCGGAAAGAAGAGAGAGCTCTCTAATGTAATAAAGGAAAATAATGAGAAAAATGGTTTCTTTTCTTGATTATCGGTATTACTCAATCTCAGATGAATGGAAAGACCATCGCCATGTAAGAAATGACAGTAATTTCTGACTAATTTTGTACCACAAAGGAATCGACGAGCCGGCAAAAACCAATCCAACAAGAATCAAAACGAGGCCAACCAATCACGTTCAATAAAATAGCGGAAAAAAGCCATAAGTCATGGTACAGTCAATCGAATATATGCTTGGATTTTCCAATCCTTTTTTAATAAAAAAGAAAACAATATTTAATATGATGGTCTTCATACAGAGTTGTTCAGGCATCATTGTAGCATTTTCTGAAATTTTTCGACTTAAAATTGTATTGGATTTGCCTTAAAATATATACTTCAACTGTTGCCGCTCTCTATAGAGATAGAGACCGAAACTGTTTAAAAAGATAATCAATAAAAAAGTGTTTTTTAAGGCCAAAGATTATGATCATCGAAGTTAATCTAAAATCATCAAGTTTAATCTAAATTGACAAAAAAAACATTGTGATGTTCAGGTTCTGTGTGAATGTACTTCAGATATTACTACTAATCAAATTGTATCATACCAAACCAATATATCTGCTATGCTCCTTTATAGCTTGGAACGGTATGGCTGACGTTGTATATGCTCAAAATGGTGTTGCCAAGAATATATACAGATCAATTAAAGAGGAGCGAAGAAATTAGAAGTTTCAGTAATTATAGTATTATGGTCAACAATCAACATTGTCGACTATGGCTTGCAAATACAATACACTACCATGCCCAGAGAATTTTATTTAAAATATGTAATATATTCAATAAACAAGATAGTTTCTTTTGCTGCTCTACGGTCATATTTTGCACACTTTAGAATAACTAGATTGGGAAGGTACAGTTATAACGTGTATTTCCAACCATTAAAAACATCCAGCTATTTTCATTCATCCCACTCTCTTTGCAATTTTGAAAAAAACTGTTTCTTTAATAATATTTTTATTTTTTAAAGATTGCAACAGATAGACTACTTTTCAGATAAAAAGTAACTAACATGTATTTAAGAACGCGGAAAAGATTTTAAATATTTAAGCGGAGTCAAAAGATTGGTTTGCCTAAGGTCATTGATGGCAAAGTTGAGCGGAGTTTATTTCGGTTTGTTTATGTAAAAAATCTGTTTGCTATTACTACATTTTATATTAGTTATATATTTGATATTCTAGTAAGATAGTTACTATTACTAGTGGATTAAATAATAATGTACTCAATGGGCTGTAACACTGTTAATTTCACACTTCATCCACTATTATCAGTAGGGCCAGACAGCTCTTCCTAATGCTAACTACAACACATGGATGGATAATGGAGAATAGCAAAGGTAAAAAAATCAATAAGTGCCTAGAGTTTCTTTATTTTCTATGTCTTACTAAGATACACTTGTAAATGGACAAGTGTTCCTCTGATTTTTCTGTTGGAGGAAAAGCTATAATATGCAAGATTTATTTTGGTACACACTTGTTTCACAGTCATCGTGTAAAGAAATCTGGACTCGTCCATTTACGAAATCATCTTGAAAAACAAGGATTCAATAGTCTTTCGTCTCTTCTGTCATTCCAAGAGGCAATGGTATTGGGAGACAGAATACTTCTGCATTATAAAATGCCTTAGCCAGTTAGCCAATTAATTAATAAACGTAATTATAAGTAGCCCATAAACAATTAGTTCAATGGTGCCTTTTTCATGTCAAGTTTTTTTTAAATTTCAAAAATGGATCTACAGCTTATATTAAATAGTGTATTTGGTAAAAAGAAATATTGGAGAAATGATCATCAAAATGTATTTGGTTATTCATAGTAATAAGGTATATTAAAATAAAAAATTAGTGAATGAAATAAATGAATGAAAATTGAAAAAATAAATTATCATGAAATGTCACCATAATTTATATAACTTGAAATCTAAAGATAAATAACAGAAATATTTAATTGAATGACTAAATTGAGGGATTGTAAAAAACACTGAGATAAATAAAAACAACATATTTCTGAAAATATAACTTACGCAAACATGTTATTACAATTTTTTTAAAATTATTAATTATTGTTTTCTTATTATAAAAGCATGTTTAGAAATAAATTATTGAAATTGTAAATAACATATTAACTGATAAGCCCATATTTTTAGATGCCGTTTTATCTTTAACCACTTCTATGATTAAGTTAAAATCTGCTTATTGACTCTATATGATAAGGGAGGTATATTTTTTCAAGTAGTAAATTTTTCAAATGTCGACACCATATCATCAAATATAAGGATGGAAATAAACTATGCCAGAAGTTCTGCGAATTTTTTTCTTTGAATTTTACTTATTTCTTTATATTTAGATATTCAGTACATCTGTAAAACGATTATTAATTGCTACTAAAGAAGATTCAAATTGCAATGATTTGAACTACAACTAAATATCAAATATTTACTTCAAAAATAATTAAGCTGTTAAGTATCACATAAGGTAGCCTGGTGTGTTGTAGAAAGGCTTGAGTGAGAATGAGTAGTCTGTTATGAAAATTTTAATATCTGATATTCAATCATAGTTTTTCCTCTCTCCTTTAAAAATAAAAAAGGCAAAAGAAAAAGGCAATCCAGCATATAATTTGAATTATCGGTGAAAAAAAAATCTAGATATTTAAAGAATTTGGTTTTAAAAAGGGAAATTCCATATAAATAATAAAATTTAAATATGTAATTTTCCTCGAAACATTTTAGTTTTCTTTTATTTGTTTAAAGCAAGTAAATATTTATTTTTTTTTTTTTGCATATTTTTAGCTGTTCCTATGGGGATATAATGTAGATTGATTGATCAACAAAATAAATGGAATGTAATTTCGTTTGGGGAATTCTTCTTTCTGAATAATATCATAAACAAAATTTCAAAAGATATATGAAAATTTCTTACAAATTTACAGAGCAGTATGCAATATATCTTTAGTCATCTGGGACAAACTTGAAACTAAGATAAATTGCTGAGAGATTTCATGGTTATCAATAAAGCTATAGACTAGTTTTGAGAATATGTTTCATATGTTTGGATATGGAAGCATTCTAGGTATTCATGGCAGGGGCTTCATTATTTCAAGAACTTGTTAATCTACGTTATATCATAATATGCAAACATAATTCTGTTTCTTGGAATCATTAAATTAATTCAAAAGATATATGGACTTTCTTTTTTCCTTTGAAGCGGATTATTTCTTCCAATTTAATTAAAATGTGTAGAAGAAGAAAAGGACAGTTACTTGATGCTCTAGAAAATTAATAAACTCTATAAATCAGATTTCAGAATTCAATAAGTCCGATAAATCAAATTCGTACAATAAATTGAATAAAGCGAATAAATTTTAAAAAAAATTAAAATAAATTTTCTGAAAATATTCTGTAAATAGTTATATTAAATAGGAGATATCTAAAATATTTTCATTAAAAAATGAACACTATTTAAAGTATGTGAAAAAATTTCACATACTTTTCAATGCATTTTTTATATGAATTTAGATAAGTAATTTATATTATTCGTATATTTAGATTTTATCTTGTGATATGAAATGAAAAGTCCTTTGCTTCAAGAAATAGTCCAATTATATAACAACAAACGTTTAAGAATCGAGGGAAATTGCAGAATACAATTTATCTTTGAGCATTCATTTAACATTTCTTCAATATACAAATTTCTACAAAATTAGACACAAAGTTCTTATTATTTGAATACTATGAAGAATATTTAAGCTTATGTGAAATTTCCTAGTTGTTTGTTTGAAATATTACGCAAGATTCTCAGCAACAACTTTTTTTTAAAAGAAAAGAACAAATGTTGCAAATAATTAATGAATAGCCAAATATTTTTTTTTATGTGAAATACAAAAAATAAACCACATTTCCTCTATGATGCAATTGTTTATATTATTTTAATACAAGGAGATTTTTTTGTTACTTTTAATAAATAAATACATCGAACAGGAAACAGGAAAGTATATGATAATTTTAAAAATATTAATAATATATTATGTACTTTATGTCTTTAGAATAAATGTCTAATACGTTTTGAATGTTTGCTATTTTCTAAAACTTTTTATTGAGGATATATTTCATAATTCTTGAAACTTATATGAAATACAAAAAAAAAAAAAAAAAAAAAAACTTATTCTCTCCATGATCTAATATTTCTTTTATTTAAGAGGTGGTTTTATTTGTTACTTTTAATAAATAAATACATCGACATCGAATTGAACTTTTATAGAAGTAAATTTTAAGGTTGAGCCAGGAAAGTAAATCAGAATATAAAAAAAAATATTAGTAATATATTACATAATTTGTGTGTTTAGAATAAATCTCTTAACAAGTTTGTTTTCTAAAAATTCCGTTTGAGGATATGTTTCGAAATTCTTGAAAAATTCTTCGCGTCTTTCAAATAACAACAACAAAAAAAAAGATTTAAAAGGTATCTTCAAACGGCTTACTACCGAAAAGCAAGCAACCTGTTTTTTGTCTCCTTCAGCAGTCTTGTTATTCAAGAGAATGTGATAAAAATGAAATATTGTACTCTACTGTTTACCCAAGTTATATCACATGTAGCGTCAGAAATATGTGCAAAAACTGTAACTTTATTTCACATACTTGGAATAGTTTTTGCTTTGAATTTAGTTTAAAACAAGTTTCAAAAATCTGAAGATATATGCTCGAGAATTTGCTCCTTTTGAAGCTTTGTATTTTACTAATTCATCATATTTGTGAAATTTTGGAAAAACAAGGGAGGCACAAGAACAAATACAGTAGTTCAAGATATAAATACCATTTAATAAATATTACCTTTAAATATTACCTTCCATGTAAAAAACAATTTGTAGGCCAGTGATAATGGAAAAGATGGAGGAGGAATAAATAGAATAGGACTAGGATGAAGAAGGAATGAAATTCGTTTATTGAGGGTATCAAATTCACAGAAAGTGGTCTGCTGGTTGTTTTGAGGGTTGTCTTCTAAAAAACAATTAAATGCAAGGCATTTATCCCTAAAAATTATCTTGAAAAGCAACATACACCCTATGGACATAACTAAATAGTATATATTAGTGGAACCGAATGTCATCGATAAAACAATTGCATAACCAGTAAAATTTCTTCTTTACAAAATAACCTTGACTTCGTTTTCTCTACGTTAATTTCTGGCTAACTTATAATTAACAATACGCTAGATTGCCTTTTTAATAAGCAGAGGCACGCGTGGGTTATCACCATACTTCTCCTCGAACCAACAGGAAACTCTGTATCCTAATGATTTGTGATACTCATCCTTAGACACACGAGAACAAACACCAGAAGGATGATAACTTTTAGTTTTGCCCTTCCGCTAAGCATCGATATGAAAATCATTTTAGAAATACAACCAACTAACTAACAGGTTGCTCCAGGTCACAAAAATTTTGAAATCTTGCAATCAATATAATAGGTTTAACGTCATAAAATTCTATAATTTATTTTTTATAAATTTATTAGAATGAATAAATTTATATGATTTAAATTTTTTTTATGACGCATCATACATATTCACATTAGGGGATATCCCGAATCGCTTTAAGAAATATCATAGAAAGTAGAATTTTCTTGAAGCTATACGATTAAATATAATATACTTTAAAAAACTGATCGACTTTTAAAATAAAAAGAGGGCCTGAATGGCCGAGTGGCTAGCGCTCTGGCGCTCGGTACTACAGGTTCGGTTCGAGTCCCGGCGGTGCCATGGTTGCTTGTAGTGGTTCGGAATCCACTTTAAGCCGTAGGTCCCGTTCCTAATAGGATCGTAGAGCGTTGCGGGGGCATTGTTACTCCGCGTCCGTGGCTTATCTTCAAGTTACACGCGCCCCCTCGGTAATGCAAAGTGAGTACGTCTCTGCAGCACTTGCCTTAAGGCATCCAAAGACCAAGCTATCTGTGTTTGCCAGCTGCATTAGAAAGAAAAAAAAACTTTTAAAATAAAAATCTCAGTTTTTGAACATTATGCTTTTTGAAAATTGAAACCTGAGATGTAATTTCATCATGTATTAGGGTAAAAAATATTTATATGTATTAAATAGGTAATTTATAGGTTTTATGTATTAAAATTCCAAAAATTATTATAAATATTTCATACTTCCTAGATGACAAGATTTCATTTTTAGTAAAATAATGAAGGTGAATCATGGAATTTTATAAATACATACAACACTGTATATATAACCGTAAGTATTAGTTATATTCCACAAATATTTTCATTCTTACAATTTTTTGGCATTTATTATATGCCGCAAAAAAAAAAAACCATTCTTGGAATATTTTCGGGAAAATTTAGTTAAAAATTAAAGCCGAATTTTTTTTTTTTTTTTTTAATCTAAGGATCTGCTTTATATTGTCCGAACCATGCATTTCCACAGCAATTATATAGCAGACAAAGGAAGCGGAAAAATGGAACATTCCTTAGAAATTCAAAAGGACGTTTTCTTATAAACTTTGGATCAATCAGGCAGACCTCCTGTGGAGAGAAAAAAGAGTAACAGGATAGAGGAAAGACCAAGGTCTGCTGGTCATCTTTCTAAAGAAGTTGCATAGAAGACTTCAAGCTGGGTTGGTTTTCATAATTACAGAGGGGTTCAAAACCCAAACAGTGTTACATGTATGTAGAGAGCCAAATTTAGTGAAAATGTCTAATATTTCAGAATCCCATCTAAATATAGAAAACTCTATCTCAAAGCAAAGACAAATGTGCTAAAAGATCTCAGATGTACAAATTTAAGATATAAGCTGTCGATGTTGATATATTGTTCGTAAAAGTATTTTTGTGAAAATCCAGAAGAGTTTCTGAAAAATGCAAACAATTATCCAATATACTAGATTTAAACAAAGAAGGAGTTTCAGAACAAACATTCAATAGTGTAAGGTAAAATGGCTTCATTTGTAAATCGCCCAGTATCAAATGCACTTTTTTTTATAATAACAACTTGTAAAATTAGTAAATGTTTCTTCAGATGATTTCAAATCCCTACCTAAACAGCATCTGGCCAAGAATAAAAGTGATTTAGCCAACGAATAATAAATTTGCGCAAATTAATGAAGATAATCCTATTAAAGTACAGACTGCAGGAGAAGAGGTGCATATCCCATTCAGACCACCTCCAATCATGTTGGTCATTAAGACAAATCACATCCTTGGCCTGCCAATTACACACTTAACATATAAATCGCAAATTCCAGGGAACTGAATAAAGTAACAAAAGGTTCCAGAAGAATTTTCTCATCAAATGAAGAACGCCATAGAAAAATTACGAACTTATTAGCCGCATCCAACTATGACTACTATGTAATAAAATCACATAAGAAATTACCTTTGAGAAATGATTACCAATTAGCACAAGATGAACTCAAAACTTACTTTGAAGAAAAAAACTTTTCAGTCATCAAAGTCATTCAACTGAAAAAATTATCAACCACAGAGCCAATGGTCCAGTCTTCGAAATGAAAAGTCGCTGTTACTCGTTAGTTACAATAGAAAATTTAAGTAGACCAAATATTATTGCACGATGTTTCAAATGTAACTATTTCGACTACTCAAATTCCAACTGTCATAATCAGACAGGTGATTTAAATCAGGGATAAAAACATCTCACCGGAGAATGTCCCCTAAGAAAATTGCAGGAACCTGCATACATCAACTGTCATAATAAGGGTCATGCAACTTCAAGTAAAGGCTTCCTGCCTTTCCATAACCAGCAGTTGAAAAAAGACAATCCATTGAAAAATCTACCCAAATTCCTAAGTCATTCAAGCCATAAGCTATCAACACACTTAGATCTTTTCAAAAGCTCTCAGAGGCAATCTTCCGACATCGTCTACTATAATTCCAGCCAAAATTGACATTCATAAAACACATAATCTCCGGATCTATTAACATTTATAGCTCTGCTCAAAGAAATAAATTACAGCTTTACTTCCTTTCCTAGCACTTTCTTTTACTGCCTTTGAAGCTCTTCCAGTGATGTAAAAACTAACAACAACCTGGACAGACTCAACATATTCATGCAAGCTCTTCTGGCAGTCTCTACTTACGATTCTAGTTAATCTCTTATTTTAAAAATGATATTGTTTTAATTTAATGGAATGCTAATATTATTTGAATAGGAAAATTGAATCTAGAAATTTCATAATCATACATAACTCAGATATGATGTTAGTATAAGAAACATTTCTTAACGTCATTGAAACTGTAATTGCCTCAGAAAGGAAAGAGCTATTCACCTAATTTGAAGAATTATGGTGGCACTGCAATTTTTGTAATGTGTTTTATCACTTATCCTAATATTATCCCCCCCCTTTAAAATTCCCCGAAACCGCTATTAATTTCCTAGATTTATCCAACCGGGAACTAATTACTGTCGTTCATGTTTATATCCTATCTGTTCTGATAAGTTTCATTTTACAATAGATTTAGAAAATTTGATTTAACTCTGCCGAAATTTTACATTATGAGGGGATTCTAATGCTAAACGCTAAACATGGAATTGTAATCATAATTCTACTACACTTTCTTTTGAATTTTTTTACATATTTGCTTAAAATATTCAATATATATCCATTACTTTATTGCATAAGGTTTTATGGCAGAATAAACACATTGCATGCTGTTTATTTGCAACTGATTCTATGAAGCCGATCTTAAGAAATTCTAGCAAATAGTCTCGAGCTGTTTTTTTTTTCACAGTGGTTTTACAATATTTTTTTGTAACTGTAGGCACGTACTTATGCTCACAAATCTTACTATGTACAGACAGACCGGGTTTGCTTCGCTTTTATACCTTATGTATTAGCGAAACCCAAAACCTCTTCCAAAACCAAAATCTCCACCAAAAGCTCTTCCAAGTAATCAAGCCCCCTCGTCCAGAAAAGGGTCTCGACGAGAAGACCTCTTTCCCAAGAACAATGACGAACAAGGAACTTTTCCAAGAACAATGGACGAATTCCAAATTTTCCAAGAACAATGGAGAACAATTTTAATTTGCGTCGCCCCTTAGATATCAAATTTCTTATAGTCATTAAAGGATTTCCACGATGCTAAATGTAATAAAAATCTATACAATTTCTATACATTGTTTTTTATTTTTAAGTTTTTTAATTGATTCATTTTTCAAATTTACCAAAAGTTAAATTTTATTGTTTTCCCCATATCACTCTGAAAAATATCGTTAATTCTTCACAAATATTTAACAAAAAAGAGTTTATCAAATCACATTGTCAAATATCGAGTAGAAATACAAAATCAAGTCAAATTTAAAATTACTTTTATCTGGCATACTATCGTCATTTTTTTTAATACAACTATTAGGAAAGTTACTCAAAAGTTAAAACTAGTTTATAGAAAAGTATATCATTATCATTATTAAATATTCAAAAAAATTTTGACTTCCTGGAGAAGTGGCTGACATTTTGGAGAATAGCTGCCAATACAAAAAGCATAGGAGCTTCCTGGTTGATGAGACTTGATGTGTTGCATCATGACCTTCAAGTATAATCAATAAAATTACGTAGCTTTCTAGAGAATTGTTTTTAAATATAAAGCTCAATGAAAATAGTTTAATTAAAACTCAAATATTCTTCCCCCCAATATGGTAAATACTAATACACATATTTTAGTACAGGATAGAAACATAACTCCAAGATTCTTTAATTCCTAAAATTATCTATCTGTATTATTTTCTCTTCGGCTCTAGTTGGTTATCTAGAGCTGAAGAGAAAGTTATCCAAAAAAAAAATATTTTTAATAATTTTAGGAGCTCCCTGGTTGATGAGAAATGAGGTGCTGCATCATGACATTCAAATAGAATCCACAGAATTGCGAAGGAAATTGTTTTTAAATAAAAAGAACCATGCAAATAGCTTAATTACCTGCTTCACTCACACAAGAGGGAATCGTAACTCCAAGCCTTTTTAACTCCTTCAGTTGTCTATTTGAACATTTGCTCTTCAGACTTGGATGGTGTCTCACGGTTTTTTCGTTTTCGTCTCTGCCTTGGTGGCAATTATTGCGGTCTGGGGGAACGAATCAATCGGATTTCAGAATACATGAAATTTTACTTTGAATTATCAACCTTTACGTCTTACCCAATAACACTGTTTTTTCATCGTGTTTTGCATTTAAATTATTTTGATTTTGTCATAACTTAATTTTTTTTTTTATTTTCTTAATTTTCTATATTTTTCAATTTTTTTTTTTTTGTCTTTTTAAATTGTTTAAAATTTTAAATTTTTGTTAATTATATGATATATTTTATTATTTGTTTATGAGCAGATGTAAACTAAGTCTATATGCACATAAGTCTCCTATAAAATCTTTTGGTCACTAAATATTCAAGACTATCATTCATTTCTTCTTTGCCACCGTTTTTTATCAATTTTTGCAAATGAATATCTGAAACCCAATACCAAACAAGAACTTCAATTAATCACAACTTTATTAATTACCGTACTACCTATAGATGTTAATTAACTGAAACTCTACTTCATTGGTGGAAATAGGGAGGATTAATACGGTCGCATAATTCGTCTCAGTGTTTATCCAGCCGTCTGCTTCAACGGTGATATAATATTTCATCAAGTCATTTCAGGAACCACCTAAAACATCAAAATTCATTTAACTAATGATTAGGAGGAAGGCAAGAAGAAACAAATTCTGTCTGGGTATACGAAGAGGAAATTTTTCTGCTGTCTAAAATTCAATCCAAAGATTAGGTCAATATTTCTTTTCCCGTGCTCTTCGATAGCTTCTAATTAATTAGCATGGTAACAGAAAAATCTATGCACAGTTGAAATAAAGTCTAGAGCGCAAATTAATAAGAAAATAATAAAATACCACTGGTGACACAGTGATGCTCCAATAACTAAGGGTAAAAGGAAATTTATTTGGTTAGCTTCACTTTCGAATAAGTAGAAATAAATAGTGTTATAATGAATTTAAATTATTATTAATATATTAATAATTATAATTAATATATAATACAGCTTATAATTAATATATTATAAGATTTTAAGTCTGTTAACTTTTTAAGTATGCAATAAAAAACAAAATAAAAATTAAATAAATCATAATAATAAATAATTTTATATACTATAAGAAACATGCATATATCTTAAGAGATAATTTTATCAAAATATCACATAAAATAACCTAGCTGTAAACGAAGTATCCCTCAAATCATTATAAAGGAGCATATGTGGGCTGTCTTTTATGTGGGCTTTTTTTAGTTTAAAGTTTTATTTTTTGAAATAATTGATTGTAATTGAATCCTTTGCCCCAAAAAATTAGATCATTTACTCTAAAAAATTAATCTTCAAAAGTAAGAATGAATTAGTATTATAAAATGTTTTTCTGGAAGTTCTGAATAAATTTCTACTTTTGAAAATTTTGTTTGGATTTTAGTTTTTTCTGTGGATGTTTGGCGGTTGGGCTTGAATAGAAGTATGCATATTTGCATATCTATTTTTTCTTTAAATTCTTGGTAAAAAAAGGCCAACTTCATTTAATAATTAAGCAAATATTCTAAATTAATTTAGAAGAAAAAATTTTTATACATATAAATACATTAACGTTAAATATAAAAAGATTTTCATCCGAAATTATTAGAAATATTTTGTGCAGGAAAATTTGTATTTTTATTATAATTTTCCTCTTTATTTATAAAAATATACGTAGCAAACATATCCGCAATGGCGTTGTGAAAAAAAAAATAACATATTTGAGACTTGTTGAAATGTTGAAGAGAGTGGCACAGATTTTTAATTTTCCATTTCTCTTGTGGCTTGTTTCACTTAGTAGTGTATTTTTTCTGATGATTTTGCTTTTATATGTAACGCATTATTAATTTTTTCTAATTATTAAAATATGCTCTTAAAAATGGGGTGGACATTTCCTTTTTATCTACTTGTCAAAAATAAACACACTTTGCAAAATGTTTATGGTAAATAATTTACTTAATGAATTAAAATTTTTATTGTCATTCATCTGGAAGTATTAAAATAATTAGTTTTAATTACTAAATATAATGATGTGAAGCAATGTGTTTTGTAAAATTTGATGTGGTTAAATTATTATGTAAACAATTTAAACATTTTAAAAATACATTTATAGCACATAAAAGTTAAATTTTCTGTCATGTAACAGTTAATATTTGTAAAATATTTTCATTGAGCATGGATTCTTTGAATTTCTTTTATTTAAACTTTCACCTGCAATGAAACTGGATAGTCTAAAGCCTAGATATATTATATATATATTAATTAAAATTATCTACTATTATTTAATATTTATATATTTATATAGACAAAATAGTTGATCATTTCATAAAACAAAATGCTTCTTTCGTAGCATTTGTTCATATCTGTTCTTTCATTCTTCAGTAGACTTTTTAAATGGAATGAACAGCAATACTTTCTTCAATGCAATATGCAAAGACAAGGCAATTGGAAATTATTCAGATTCAAATAAAAATCATTGTTAAGATAATTTCGTGTTATTTAGCTTCGCATCTACACAATAGTTTTTTTTTACATGTAATATTTCATAATTTAGTGAATTTCTTCTCTGAATATTAAAGCTAATCCTAAAATTTTTGAGATTATATTGCTTACTTACATTCACAGAAAAATTTTTATATGATCATTACTTTTTAATAATTAATATATATATTGCATTAATATTCATTGAGTTCAATATTTTTTGAGCAAATTGAAGAAGGGATGCAAACATTGAGATGGAACTCACCTTTGGTGAATCTCCTAGTTGTAATAAATAAGTTATTTAACATTATCTCTGGAGATAAAGTGATAATAAAAGTCTAAATTTTATCTTTTTGACTTTCTTAAACGGAACCTTATTCAGAGTTAACAAAACATAACAGTGAATGGTAGAATGCAAGTCATAAAAGAAATCCATGTTTAAACTATGCATAAAATTGCTCAGGATACTCAATGACGAACATGAATTCGAATAAAAATTTTCTGAACAATGCCGAAGTCAGCCGATTATCAACAGCATGCAACTATGCAAGGCACTCACAAAAAAAAAATTAAAAAAATAAAACATTAGGAAATTTATACAATACTGAATTAGTAGACATTTTTTTGAATAAGGAAGGCATTACTAAGTTGGAGTGTATGATAAGAATATTTAGGACCGTTACAGAATGAATTTCTTAATAATAAAATGAATGTAATAAAAAAAGGCGGATTTTTACCACATTTACAGTAATCACATCTGAAAACATATGATATTTTTTTTTCTATTTTTGAAAAAAAATTTGAATACAATTGATGTTTTTAGAAATTCCAGTTATGCGTCATGAATCTAAATTTGAGTTTTTGTTGAAACCTTTGATGCTAATTTCTTTGAAATAGGATAACCATTCTCTGTAAAACAGCAATAACAGTGCAGAGAAGATAGATTGAGGAGATGTAGCTTTCCAACAAATATTTCTCTCTTAATGAATAATAAAGCATATCAATGTTTCAGAATTCTAATTATTATTGCCATGAAAATATTATTAAAAAATTATAAGCTGTTAATTAATATAAGAAAAGTTAAACAAGGGTAAGTATAAATTGCAAAAATAAATGCATTGTCATTTTTATTATTCTAAGTACCCATATTATACATAATAAAGTAATGCCATTCATTTTCCTCCGTATATTACGTTCGCTGTAAGATATGAAGAACAATTTAGAAATTAAATAATTTTTAAAATAACTATAAAAATTATTTAATTTCCATTCTACTTCATTTCAAACTACTGATATATCAGATTCATAATTTACTCTTGCATATTTTTAGTCATAAAACCTTTTTTTTTTTTTTTTTTTTTTATTATAATACTGACTTTTCTTCATAAATAATTTCTGAAGTCACACATATTTTATACTAATATTTCAATTCTTTTTAACAATAATAAAAGATGAAGGAAAGTTCTGAATATGAAAGCTTGAATATAATGAAAGCTCTGAAGAAATATAATATATAATGAAAGCTCGTATGAAAGACGCATTTTATTAAATAAAACTCTATACAATACAGAATTAATTGATCAATGAAAACTAGAATAAAAGCGTTTTATGATACATTCAAAAGATTATTTCCTAGATTTTACACGAAAAAAATAGATGTTAGAGATTCCATAGTACAAATAAATATTCTTCAAAAATGTAATACATATTTGCGTTTTATCATAGAAGATCAAACTCATCGAAATTTTTGGATAGCTTCTTCCACAAAAAAATAAAAAAGTAAATAGCTTATGTTTATCCACAAATATCATATAAAATAGCGTTGCCTTTTATATATGAAAGAAGCAAAAAATCCTCGTTCAACATGAAATGTTTTGGAATAAACTATGAAAGCATACGCAACAGCAAGATAAGCGTGGAATTCAAACAATATGAGCATTCTTTTCAAGTAATGGAGTACAGATAAAGCACTGTGAATGTCTGATTGCATATAAAATATCAAAACGCTGGCAGTCTGAATTTCGCGACGCGATTCCACATTATTCCGGAGTGAAGAAGTCATTTAGCATTGGAAAAGAGTTCTCGGGCTTCGAGTTGGGGGAATTATTTCGAGCGGAATGGAGCGTCGCGTCTGCTTCAACACACCCATCTCTATTACGCTGGAATCAGTTCCAGAAATGCCATTTTCTGCATCTCGAATCCTCGCACTTATTTTTTATGTTTGTTTTGGAAACACGGAAAAGGAGCACTTTCAAGATGTGTATGATTCTCTTTTCTTTTCTGACGTGGGCGTATTGATTTTTTTTTTTTTTTTTAGGGGAAAAGCAAGAATCAACTTTTTTTTTTTTTATAGGAAAACTAAGAAAAAGAAAAGAGATTATCAACATATATTATGAGTAAAACTAATATTTCAAACAAAAATATAAATTATTTTAGGAATATAACTAATTACATGAAAAACAATACAAAAGGTAATTTAATCTTTTTTTTAAATATATGGATTGAATTAGGTGTTCTTTGCATAGTTGCAATATTTTATATTTGCTATATAAAGGTAACTTTCTTTTATTTTAAATTAAAAAGTTTCAAACATGTCTAAGAGTAAAAGGTATAATACAATTTATATTGTTGTCTCATGTTACTTTCGGCTGAAGGGGCCATAAGAAATGCTGGAGCTGGTTTGGTTTGTCTCTCTACGGTCATTTTGCTCAAACTTTGGGCTAATTATTTAGCGTGGATTCCAAACCACTAACAAACATCCATGCCATAGCCAGGATTCGACCTTACGTCTGAGGTACCAAATGCCTAAGACTAGCCAATTACTCATTTGACCGCTGTTGGAGTTGGAATTTATTCTATTGACTTTGCATTATCTTATTCCATTGGAAGGCCAGTGTGAGAAAGAAAATATCTTTTTTTCTGTTGATTCCAGGCCGGCAATTATGAACTTGGCAACTCCTAATCACTGTGTTAAAGATAGATATTCTGTTTAACACTGGAAAATTCATTGCTCTGCAGTGGATTCCAAGCCATTGCGGAATGTATGGAAACGAGCTGGCTGTTATGTTGGCTAAGAATGGATCACAATTGATGTAACCTGATCCTCTTTTGCCTTTGCGTCATATAAGGCGATATATATCGTTGTCTATGAAATATAGACTCCCAATCACTGTGAATGCGTATTTCTAGAAACTGCATAATAAGAAAAGCTGTTGAACAACGCGAAATTCATTGCTCTGCAGTGGATTCCTAGTTATGGCGGGATATATGGAAATGAGCAGGCTGATAGGTTGGGCAAGAATGGATCACAAATGTTGCAATCTAATCCTCCTTTGCCTTTGCTTCATATAAGACGATATATATATTTCTCTATGAAATCCAACCATTTCAATCTGTATAGAGAGAAGGCCTCTGAGAAAAAGTGGAATTCGCTATTGAATAAAGGATCGTGCCCACCGAGGCGAGAAGCATTTAAGAGACAAGATTTGACCAATCACTAGTCTCACCACGCTCACCTGAAACCGGTTTGAAATGCACCGCTTAGAGTTGACCGTGAAGATGCTTTCAACTTGAAGCAGTTGAACTTCCACGCGGCGAACTGCAAAGGCGCCAATGCTTTAGAGTTGACCAATTTCAACTTGACAGTTTCGCTGCGAAGGGGTCGAAAAAATTTTCTTGCCAGCCGCATGTCGCGTCGTTGCTTGTCGCCTCGGTGGTAAGGAGACTTAAGTCAATAAGAATGTTCAGTTCCTTGCCTAAAGTTGTCAGCGTGGCGTGCTTTAGACTTGTCACTTGACACGGACTACTTACAGAGTCACTTGTACAGACACTGGTTGCTACAGATATCTGCCCACTTTGCTGCTATGGCGTGCCCATGACCGGAGAGCACGCCATCGTATACCTACTGTTCTTAATTGTTTCGCTTTTTGTGTTACTGTCAATGCCTTTAGTTATTGTTTTTTGTCGTTCTCTACTGTATTGGGCTACTCGTCGAATAACGCCAGAGACGTCGGAGACGGGCTTAGGATGAAAAAATTGCTACATTTCACCATAATTTAAAAATCAGCTTTCTATTAAACTGTACTCTGTTAAATATAACTACTAGAAACATTTAATTTTATAACCAATCGCAATTTGACATTTGATGTAGGGAAATTAAAATATTTTTTAACTATATTCAAACACATCCCTTCAGTTAAATAAAATATATTTGTTATATTTTAATAATCTTTAAATTTCCTGTTATCTTGAATTATGTCTGAATGACATTTTTGCAATAAATTCAACAATTAATTTTAAATTTCATTAACATCAATAAATTAATTTTGTTTTTAGATTTTTATTACTTGATTAGTTGATTTATTTATTTATTTTGTAGTCACCGGTTTTTATAATATTTTAAAAACATTTTAATTAAAACTGAATACAAAGAAAAAGTAATTGTTATTAGTTTTTCTACCATGCATTATAAATAAAAACTGTAATTTATGTAATAGTAGCAATTATTTATAAGGTAAATATCAATTATAGAAATAAATAACCTAAAACTGCCATCAATCTTCTTTTTGTTTTTCGTTAAAGTTCAACTAAAATAATATCCCAAAAGTAATTTCAAAACTTTCCGTCACTTTTCTGTGCAAGCGGAGAAGTTTTTGCCGTCAAAGAAACGCTCACCAGAAAGAAGATTAAATCCGTTTCTCAAACGGATTTTTTACCATCTCAAGAACTTCAGCAAATTTTCCTCTTTCTGTTTCAGTTTAAAGTGGAGATGAGAGTGGCGATTCGTAAGAGATGCACAATTGATGAATAATTTGCATAACACTTTTAGAACATCTCTCTAAGTTTCTTTTTTTTTCTATTTGAAAAGTAGACGATGAATGATGAGTTCACAATCTTTTTTTATTTTAAGGAATTCAACATTCATATTTTTATCTTATATTTTTTTTTTCATTTATCCCCTTTAATATAATAATCAGTCTCATTTAAAATTAATTTTAAATTTTTAAACTGTATAAGTGAGTTTTTGTTCATATCATTGATTTTAATTTATTAATTACAGAATATTAAAATTTTATTGAGTCATTTCTGAATATTTCTTTTCTATTACTTTAGGCATTCTGGCTTCATGACCAAATCGTATTTTTGTATTTATTTTAAAGAAGCAATGAAGGATTAATGACTTTTTTTAGAATTTCCCTTCTTGCAAATATATATTTTTTTCTGAATGATTTTTTTTATCAGAGGCAAAATACTTTTTCTTTAAGTAAAGATATTTTATGAGATAGAAGTTTTCTTTTCTTAAATACTCCAGTTCTGTGGCAGAAAGGAAACAATACTATTCCTTCAGAAATGACAGAGTACAATGAAGAATATATCAACAGAAATAAAATAGTTCATTCTGTGTTTACAAATATAAATGCAGTTAATACAGATATTAAATAATCTATACAAATACGGTTAATAAATGTTATAATATAACGCATTAACACAAAATTAAATAACACAATAAGTTTTAGCGTATATATATAAGTGCATAATTTAATTTAATAATTCATTGTAAGGATTCATTAAAAATATTAGGATTCGAATGATAAGCGCACCATACAAGTTTTAGGTTATATAAATACGCTAAAATTAATTAAATTATTTTAAAGCGTAATTTAACTTAATAATTTATATCAATGATTAATTAAAAAATATTAGATCTCAAATGATTAGCGAAACATATCAGTTTTACAGTACATAAATAAGTGCATAATTTAACTTAAAAATTCATAACGATATATGATTTATTATAAAATAGTAAAAACCTTAATATAATTTTTAATATGTAGTGATTCAATAAATCCCAACCACGAACTGTCTATTGATACAAATCGGTATAAAACATAAATAACAGCAGTAAGAAAATTGAAGATGCAATCATATACGGAACATGAACGAAGCAAATTGTGAAACATTTTCGGTTATTTAAAATTGAATAAACATTAAATTTATTCACAATTGTAACGAACAATTATCTCCCTTGATGTGTTTCAGAAACATTTTTTTCTACGAGCACATCCTATACATGTATTTAACGGTATAAACAATATAAAATTTAAATTTAGAAATTATTTGTTATGCATGAAAATGGCAATTATATTAAAACATAAAGTTATAATAAAATGTATAAAATAATGATTCAAAGTTTATAAAAAGTAACATCCATTTTTTATTTATCGAAATTAATACAGTCATGTCCATAAATTAAGGATAATGAAGTTCAGGCAAAGAAAGAGACAGAAGCAAAACAAATCTGACTTATTTGTAAAGTCTATTTATTAAACAAAAGGTAAAGAGCAAAAAAGATGCTATATGTTTGACATAATTAATAAAAATTGCGATTTTTACTCCCTGGAGCAAATTTCAAAAAAGAACCTATTTACAAAAAAAAATATAACATGGTTAGTATGATGGTTAATATGGAGTATATCTCCCGGACAATGCAATACGGGCCTTACAACGCCTAGGCATGCTGAGTATCAAATTATCAATCTGATCTTCGGGAATATTACACCACTCATCAAGCAATGCCGTCCGAAGTTCCGGTTGACAGGAGGGCTGCAATTCGTCGGCCAAGAATATCCCACACATGCTCTATTGGATTAGAGTCCGGTGAGTATGCTGGCCAATCCATACGTGTGATATCCTCCAATTGAAGGCATTCGTCTACAATGTTTGCATGGTGAGGACGGGCGTTGTCATCCATAAACAGAAATTCTGCACCCATGGCGCCCCGAAACAAACGTACATGTTGTTCCAGAATGACATCCCGATAGATGTGCCCTGTCATCGTTACACTCTGAACATGCAGGTCAGTTCTGGAACCAAGAATAATTCCGACCCCAAACGAGCCATCCTGCACCACCGTAACGGTGTCGTTCAATGGTGTTCTCTTGATGGTAACGGGTACCTGGCGCTCTCCATATGAAAGTCCGGCGAGAATCAAACTGCAAACTAAACCTGGACTCGTCGGAAAACATCACACCAGACCACTGTTGCGGTGTCCACAATGCATGCTCTCTACTCCAGGTTAATCGCAGGCGACAGTGAGTTGCGGTAAGTGGAACACATCTGACAGGCCTACGAGCATATAGACCAATGTGCCCTAAGCGTCTGTACATGATCTGACTTGAAACTGTGAAAACCGGTAGCTGAAGAGAGCTGACGAGACAGACCTGATGCTGTGCTCCGTATGTTTCTTTCGGCAGTAACTGCTAAATACCGGTCCTCATTCGGCGTTGTAACTCGGGGGCGACCTGTGCAGTAACATCTACTTTGGCGACCTGTGCTCCTCTTACACTCTCGTCATTGTGACGTACTATGCGCGCCATCTGGTGGTTTCCTGTAATTTGCATATTCTTCTTCAAGATGTGTGTGATAATTCTACAGTTGAAATTTTTATTTTAGAGTTCAATTTCTGTGTTATTCTGAATTATCCTTAATCTTATGGACATGAGTGTAATTTTCATTAAATAAAATAAAATTTTATTTCTTTAAATAATAATTTCTAGAAAATTAAAACCCTTTACTTCAATCGAAATGGGAAGAATTTCTAAGCATTTATCATTGTCCATTTTTTTTAAAAACATTTCTAGAATATTTTAAACCTTTTTCCAAATATGGCAACAAAGTTTCCTTAAGCTCTTAGAAAAATGAAAATTGTCCAGCATCACGAGAAAATGGGATAAAATTATTAAATAATAAAGTATATTATTAAAAAAGATATACCTATATTTTTGAAATCCAAAGAGACGAATGAACCTTTAAAATAAAATTATTATTATTAATTTATTCAAATTTCATAATTATTCACATATCCACATGATAAAATAAATATTTATTAATGTTTTTTTAAATGTGGAATGTTCTAAATTTTCTTTTTGAAACGATCTAAATGTGGAATATTCTATTTTTTTTTCTTTGAAATGTTTTGAACTTTTAAAAGATAACAATTTTTTCTTCTTTTAAATTATGTGTCTTGCTTTCTTTTATCTTAGATAAAAATATCTATTGCAGTTAAAAAAATTTTACAATAAGAATTCGATATGACAAACCTCTTATGCAAATTTTCTCGTGGTAAGAAGCAAATGGCAGCAGCATTAGAAAACCTACGGTGTACGAAATTTGAGAATAACCCTTATTCTAAAATAAGCAATATTATTTTTGTTAACATCTTTCGAATAACAAAATATAAATGCACATTTAATTAATTAATAATACTTTCATGTTGAGTAAAATTGATGAAATACCAGATTTTTGATGACTGCGTTAACGTAGGTAAATATTTAAAACGAACATAAAACATTTTATCTTAAAATGTAATTTTTTAGATTATAAAAATTTCACCAAATTAATTAAATGTGACCTCACTTAAATATTTTAAACTTTACTCCATTCCAACCAAAGTCAGTAAGCCGATGTTATGGTACAAAGTTAGTCGTCATTGAACTTCCATTTGGGGAGACTTAACCATCTTTCTTAGACCCACATCTGGTATCAAGTTTTTTTCTATCCAGACATTCGAAGACATTCTGGATGATAAGTGATTCACAAACTACACACCAACTCAAGTAGCTGCCATAAAGTGGTTTCAGAAGCTTGAATGCCCATATGTAACATTTTTTTTCTCAAGAGAAGAGTTTTGGTGTTTCATTCGCAGGAGAGAGGAATGTAGGTTATTGGAAAAATATATAATAATCCAGTCACTCAAATTTGAGAGCAGGCGAGTTTTATTATGGGTTGTTATAATTACATGCATTTAGTGTATATAATATTTGTAAGTATGTAATTTGTGTAGTATATATACACTGAAGTGACAAAAGTCATGGGATAGCAATATGCAAATTTTCAGATGGCAGTAGCATCGCGTAGAACAGGTATAAATGCGCAGTGCTTTCGCAGAGCTTTCATTTCTGTTGAAGTTATTCATGTGAAGAGGTTTTGACGTGATGATGACCACACGACGGGAATTAACAGACTTTGAACGCGGAATGTTAGTTGGAGCTAGACGCATGGGTCATGCCATTTCGGAAATCGTTAGGGAATTCAACATTCCCAGATCCACTGTGTCAAGAGTGTGCCGAGAGTATGAAATTTCAGGCATAACATCCCACCATGGACAGCGCAGTGGTCGACCGCCTGCACTTAACGACCGAGACCGGCGACGTCTGCAAAGAGTCGTAAATTCTAACAGACAAGCAAAACTGCGTCAAATAACAGCAGAAATCGATGTGGGACGTACAAGGGACTTGTCTGTTAGAACTGTGCGGAAAAATTTCTCTTTCTTGGGCTATTCCAGAAGAAGACCGACGCGAGTGCCTTTACTGACAGAACGACATCGCTTGCAGCGACTCTCGTCGGCACGTGAGCATATCGGTTGGTCCCTAGATGAATGGAAAACCGTGGCCTGGTCCGATGAGTCACGATTTCAGTTGGTAAGAGCTGATGGTAGGGTTCGAGTGTGGCGCAGACCCCAGGAAGCCATGGACCCAAACTGTCAGCAAGGCACTGTTCAAGCTGGTGGTGGCTCCGTACTGGTGTGGGCTGTTTTTTCATGGCATGAACTTGGTCCTCTGGTGCGACTGGACCGAACATTGACTGGAAATGCTTATGTTCAGCTACTTGGAGATCACTTGCAGCCATTCATGGACTTCATGTACCCAAACAACGATGGGATTTTTATTGATGACAATGCGCCATGTTACCGGGTCACAACTGTTCGCGATTGTTTTGAAGAATATTCTGGACAATTCCAACGAATGATCTGGCCACCTAGATCGCCCGACATGAATCCCATCGAGCATTTATGGGACATCATCGAGAGGTCTGTTCGTGCCCAAAATCCTGCACCATCAACGCTTTCACAATTATGGATGTCTATCGAGACAGCATGGCTCAATATTCCTGCAGAACGTTTCCAACGACTTGTTGAGTCCATGCCACGTCGAGTTGCTGCACTTCGCCGGGCGAAAAGAGGGCCGACACGATATTAAGAGGTATCCCATGACTTTTGTCACTTCAGTGTATAATTTGTAAATAAAATTTAAAATGATCCCATGAACCTGAAAGTGAAACTTCCATGAAACTGTTCTTGAAGCCGTTGTAGGTCTAGTATAGGAAAAGTTTGTTGCTGTTATTTTTTTTTTTTTTTTTTTAAAGTTTGAAGGAATTGTTTAAGTTGGGTATTGCATAAACTAGTGTTTGGATATGCACAGCGAAAAAGTTGATACAACAATTATACTATGTATCCGTATATATATCTGATGATTAACTTAGGGTCTGATAGATATTGCTACCTTCTTTTTTGTATCATTATAGATTTTAATTTCAATTTAATGAAACTACTTTTCAATTTTGGCAGTTTAAATTCTTTTCAAGTTGCCCATAACTTTTTTCTCAATTCGCTATTTTTGCAACAAATACTCTACTGAAATTTTTTTGTTTGAAAAATAATAATAGGGTTGAAAATCCATCATTGTAAAGTATAAAACTTCACAAAATGTCAAAAACTCAAAATTCATCTCAGTGTTTACGTAGCATTTTATTCTAGCAGAAGAGTTTCATAAAACACCTCCGCTTCACAACACAAATTGAATCCATGAGCGATAAATAGAGATTTCGATTTTATAGATTTAAAAATCCGGATGTCCTATTGAAAGCAAATTTGAATTGCACCTCTGCGAACAATCGTAAAGCGCTCATCCGTCAACATCACTAAAGTTTAAAAGGCCCTCGATCACGCAGCGAGATAGATGTCGCGTCAAATTTTACGTCCTTCCATGTTTCCCCCAACTTTGTGAACCAAAAGAAAACTTCTTAAAGTCTTTTGGAAGGAGGTAAAAAGAAAAAAAAACATTTCTTTTTACCTTTTAGAAGATATTTTTCAAGAAAGTATTGAAATCAGAAAGACTTCCGGAGTACTTTTCTATTGCTTGAATGTTATACAAAGGAATAAAATATTTCTAGTATGTCTGCCATGATGTGCGACTTCTTAGATATTAGAAATAAAAAGGATGTTAGGTTTTTTTTGCAGCGTCGACAGAGTTCACGTATAGGCTCGATCGTTTGTTTTTTTATCTTGCTGCCTAAAATAAAATATTTTTTTTTTGTAAGCTTAAATTCAATATAAATTGGAGGTATTTTTTTTTTTATTTTAAATTCCTTTTCATTTCTTCGTGTCCTATATAGCAAAATGCAATTTATTTTAAGCCAGTACTTTATTTTTATTTTTTTCAAACACTTTTTTGTTTATTTTTCCTTTTTAAGTCATGGACAATTTTTTTTAAATTTGTTCAAAATACTTTTAAATATTTCAAACATTGCGAAAATAAAATTAACACACCATTATTAAATTTCTTAGATGATAATTTTTTATTTCTTTATTGAATTAACTTTCATTTCATGCATTGTGAGAATGTAAAATTATCTCGTTCAATATAATTAATTAGACAACTTAAACAATTAGATAATTAAATTGAATTAATTTTAAATTAAGATAACTTTATCCAGTTTTTTAACATACACAAACACACATATATATGTATGTATGTATGTATATATATATATAATGATTGTAAATCAAATTGAATGTATTCCCATGAACCTAGAAGTTGCCCTCTTCTTGAATCCGATATAGGTCTAGCATAGGCCGCGACGTTACAGTAGAAAAAATTGCTGCTGTTGTTGTTTTTTAGTTTCAAGAAATTTTTTATACGGTGCTTTGTACAAACTACCGTTATACTATCTATCCTTATATATATCTGCTCATGAACTTAGTGTGTAACAGATCTTGTTAACTTATTTTATAATCCATTTCAAATTTGAATGTTTAAATTTCTTTTCAAGCAGCCGATACCATTTTTCTTAATTTGCTATTTTTTCAACAAATAAATTTTTTTCTATTGAATTCTGTGTTTGAAAAAAGACATGGCTGACAATCCATCATTGTAAAGTATAAAACAGCACAATTTCAAAAACTCAAAATTCATCACAGTGTTTACGTAGCATTTTATTCTAGCAAAAGAGTTTCATAAAAGCCTTCGCTTCACAACACAAATTGAATCCCCGGGCGATAAATAGAGTTTTCGATTTTATAGATTAAAAAATCCGGATGTCCTATTGAAAACAACTTTGAATTGCACCTCTACGAACAATCGTAAAGCGCTCATCCGTCGACATCGCTAAAGTTTAAAAGGCCCTCGATCACGTAGCGAGATAGATGTCGCGTCAGAATTTCACGTGCTTCCATGTTTCCCCCAACTTTATGAACCAAAAGAAAACTTTTCGAAGTCTTTTGGAAGACAGTAAGAAAAAAAGGAACATTTCTTTTTACCTTATAGAAGATATTTTTCAAGAAAGCATTGAAATCTGAAAGTCTTCCGGAGTACTTTTTTCTATTGCTTGAATGTTATATAAAGAAATATCTGCCATGATGCGCAACTTCTTACATATCAGAAATACAAATGATGTTAGGGGATTTTTTGCAGCGTCGACAGAGTTCAGGTATATGCTCGTTTTTCTTTTTTTCTTGCTGCTTAAAATAAAATAACTTTTTTTGTAAGTTTAAATTCATTATAAGGCGGACGCATTTTAATTTAGTTTTATTTTGAATTACTTTTCACTTCTTCGTGTCGTCTAGAACAAAAATGCGATTCATTTCAAGTCAGTACTTTAGTTTTTTTTTTTTCAAACTCTTTTTGTTTATCTTTCCTTTTACAATCGCCATGGACAATTTTTTTTAATTTGTTCAAAACTCTTTTAATAATTTAAACATTGCAAAAATAAAATACGCAAGCCGTTATTGAAATTGTTAGAATATATATTTTAATTCTTTATTGAATGGATTTTCATTTAAGCATGTCATTCAACCCAGTTAATTAAATGACTTAAACAATTAAATAAATAAATTTAATTAATTTTCAAGAAATTATGAGAATTTTATCTATTTTTTCAACATGCATATATATATATTAAGAGTGTGTATGTTGAAAAATTAGATAAAATTGTTCTTAATTTACTTAAAATTAAATATGTACAAGTAAAGTTCTGATAATGAAAGCTCTGAAGAAATATACATGCGCATTTAATTAAATGGAATTCTTTATAATAAAAAATTAATTTTTTTTTCAATAAACGCTAGATTATGAGACATTAAAAAAATTATTTCCTAGTTTTTACTTAAAAAAATAGATTTTAGAAGTACAATAAAAAAAAATCTACAAAAATGTAATACACATTTGCGTTTTAAATATAGAAGATCAAACTCAAAGAAAGTTTTTGGATAGCTTCTTCCACAAAAAAAAAAAGCTTATGTTTATCCACAAAAATCATATAAAATAACGTTGTCTTTTATTTATGGAAAAAGCAAAAATTTCTCATTCAACATGAAATGTTTTGGAATAAACTATGAAAGCATCTTTAACAGCAAGATAAGCGTGGAATTCAAACAATCTGAGCATTCTTTTCAAGTAATGGAGTACAGATAAATCACTGCGAATGTCTGATTGCATATAAAATATCAAAACGCTGGCCGTCTGAATTTCGTGACGCTATTCCATTTTTATTCTGGAGTGAAGAAGTCATTTAGCATTGGAAAAGAGTACTTGGGCTTCGAGTTGGAGGAATTATTTCGAGCGGAATGGAGCGTCGCGTCTGCTTCAACACACTCATCTCTATTACGCAGGAATCTGTTCCAGAAATGCCATTTTCTGTATCTCGAATCCTCGCACTTATTTTTTATGTTTGTTTTGGAAACACGGAAGAGGAGCACTTTCGAGATGTGTATGATTCTCTTTTCTTTTCTGACGTGAGCGTATTGATTTTCTTTTTTTCTTTTTTTAGAAAAAAGCAAGAAAAATCAATAATCATCTTTCACATTATATGTGCGAAGAGTGGGCAAAATACACATGGAAAAAATAAGAAAAGCGTTAATCCACATATACCATAAGTAATATTTCAAGCAAAAATATTAATTATTTCAGAAATATATTTAATTATATGAAAAATGTTTCAAAAATGAAATTTAATCTTTTTTTTTAAATATATATATATTGAATTAAGTGTTTTTGCATTGTTGCAGTATTTCATATTTTTTATGTAAATGTACCTTTCTTTTATTTTACATTAAAAAGTTCGAAACATGTCTAAGGGTAAAAGGTATAATACAGCTTATATTGTTGTTTCATGCTACTTTCGGCTGAAGGGGAGCCATAAGAAATGCTGGAGCAGGAGTTTATTCTGCAGACTTTACATTATCTTATGCCATTGGAAGGCACTTTGACAATTTTGATGGGGAAATAATCGCCCTTCATTTGGCCTTAAACGAAATACTGCAGTGTGAGAAAGAAAATATCTTTTTTCTGTTGATTCCAGGCCGGCAATTATGAACTTGACAACTCCTAATCACTGTGAATGGGAGATTTCTAGAAACTGCATAGTAAAGATAGATAGGCTGTTTAACACTGGAAAATTCATTGCTCTGCAGTGGATTCCAAGCCATTGCGGAATGTATGTAAACGAGCTGGCTGTTATGTTGGCTAAGAATGGATCACAAATGATGTAACCTGATCCTATTTTGCCTTTGCGTCATATAAGGCGATATATATCATTCTCTATGAAATATAACCTTCTCAATCCAGTTGAGAAAGGCTTCTGAGAAAAAATAGCATTTCCTATTGAATAAGTCAACAAGAATTCCCAATTCTTTTCCAAGAGCGGTCGACCTTATCTGCTTTAGATAGTCACGGTCGATGACTACTCACCTGTACAGAATAGGACTGGCTGCTATAGATATCTGTCGTCTTTGCTACTATGGCGTAACCATGACTGAAAACGCGTCATCATATGCCCTACTGTTCTTTATTGTATCTATTTTTGTGTTACTGTCAATGCCTTTTGTGATTGTTTCTGTAGTTCTATTCTGTATTGGTCTGCTCGTAAACTAAGAAACAAGAGGTCAGAGACGAGCATATGTTAAAAAAATGTTACTTTTCACCATAATTTAAAAATCAGTTTGCTATTAAACTTTAAACAAAATTACTAAAAACACAATTAATTTTAGAACCAATCACAATTTGACATTTGATGTAGGGCGATTAAAAGTTTTTTAACTATATTGAAACAAATCTATTCAGTGAAGTAAAATCTATTCTTTATAATTTGATAATCTTTAAATTTCCAGTTTTTTTTAACTACGTGTGAATGCAAATTTTCCAATAAATTTTAAATTTAATTAGCATCAATAAATTAATTTTGTTTTAGTTTTTTATTAGTTAATTTTTTTTAGTCACTTGTTTTTTATAATATCTTTAAAACATTTAAATTAAATTTGAATGCAAAGAAAAAGTAATTGTTATTAGTTTTTCTATTATGAATTACAAATAAAAACTGTAATATTTTTGATAATAGCAATTATTTATAAGGTTAATATCAATTATATAAATAATTAACTTAAAACTGCCATCAATCTTCTTTTTGTTTTTCGTTAAAGTTCAACTAAAATAATATCCCAAAAGTAATTTCAAATCTACTCGGAAACTTTCCATCACTTTTCAGTGCAAGCGGAGAAGTTTTTGCCGTCAAAGAAACGCTCACCAAAAGAAGATTAAATCCGTTTCTCAAACGGAATTTTTACCATCTCAAGAACTTCATTAAATTTTTCTCTTTCTGTTTCAGTTTAAAATGGAGATGAGAGTGGCGATTCGTAAGAGATGCACAATTGATGAATAATTTGCATAACACTTTTAGAAACATCTCTGTAAGTTTTTTTTTTTTATTTGAAAAGAAGACGATGAATGATGAGTTTACCATCTTTTTTTATTTTAAGGAATACGGATTTTCAACATTCATATTTTTATCTTATTTTTTTTTATCTATCCTAATTAATATAATAATCAGACTCATTTAAAATTAATTTTTAAACTATTTAAGTGTTTTTTTTTGTTCGTATCACAGATTCTTAATTTATTGATTACAAAAAATTAAAATTTTATTGAATTATTTTTCATATACTAGTATCTTTTCTGTTACTTTAGGCATTTTGGCTTCATGACCAAATAGTTGTTTTTTAAAAAAGCATTGAATGATTAATGACTTTTTTAAGTTATTCCATTTTGAAAAAATATATTTTTTTTTCTAAATGATTTTTTTCAAGGCAAAATATTTTTTTTTTTAAGTAAAGAGTTTTTATTCGATAAAAGTTTTCTTTTCTTAAATACTCCAATTCTTTGGAAATTATGAAACATTACTATTTCTTCAGAAATAGTACTTACAACTCTTACAACTTCCAATGAAGAATATATCAACAGAAATAAAATAGTTTATTCTGTGTTTAAAAATATAAATGCAGTTAATACAGCTATTAAATTAAACACAAAATTAAAGGAAACAATAACTATTTTGAATGAGAATAAAAGGTTATATGAACTCGCATGATATGCGAACCATATAACTTAAGCATATAATATATATATATATATAAACAAGTGCTTAATTTAACTTAATAATTCATAACAATTTTTATAAAAAATATTAGAACTCGAATGACAAGTGAACCTTATAATTTTTAAAATATATAAACAAATATGTATTTTAACTTATTAATTTATGACAATGATTAATTAAAACATATTAAAAGTCTTAATATAATATGTGACGTAATTTCGTGAGTCAATAAATCCCAACCATGAATCGTTTATTGATATAATTATTATAAAATATAAAAAATAACAGTATGAGAATTGAAGATGCAATCATATATGGAGCATGGAAGAAACTAATTGTAAAATACTTTCGGTTATTCAAAATTGAGTAGACAGTAAATTTCATCACAATTGTAACGAACAGTTATCTCTATTCTTACGTTTCTGAAAAAATTTTTTCTATTAACATACCTATGTAATTACTTAGCTGTATAAACAGTATAAAATTTAAATTTAAAAATAATTTTCTTATAAATTAAAACGACAATTATATTTGAAAACAGAGTTTTAATAAAATCTATAAAATAATGATTAAAAGTGTGCAGGAACTAGCAATGATTCATATTTTATAGAAATTAATAATTTTGATAAAATAAAATTGATTTTTATTTGAATAAATATTTTCTAGAAAATTAAAATATAAATGGGAAGAATTCCTAATAATTTATCATTGCCCATTTTTTTTTCTTTCTAAACATTTCTAGAATATTTTAAATCTTTTACCAAAGATGGCAAAAAAGTTTCCTTAAGATCTTAGAAAAATGAAAATGTCTAGAAAAAATAATAAAATTTTTAAATATTGTTAAAAATATATACCTATATTTTTGAAATTCAAAGTAATACTCCCTTTAAAATAAAATAAAAATTATTATTATTAATTTTATAAAATTCCATAGTTATTCACATATCCACAAGACAAATTAAAATATTTATTAATGTTTTTTTTTTAAATGTGGAATATTTTAAATTTTCTTTTGGAACATTCTAAATGTGGAATATTCTAATTTTTTTTCTTTAAAATGTTTTGAAATTTTAAAAGATAACTATTTTTTTATCTCATGTATTTTGCTTTCTTTCATCTTAGATAAAAATATCTATTTCAATAAAAAATGCTCATGCAACAAGAACGTTAACTGTTATGCATATTTTCTCCCTGGTTCGAAAGAAGCAAGTGACGACAGCATTAGAAAAACAACGCTGAATGAAATTTGAGATTATTCTTTATTCTAAAATAAATACATAAAATTTTTGTTACTGTCTTACGAATAATAAAATATACATGCAATTTTAATTAGTTAATAATTTTATTTCATGTTTAGAAAAATTAATGAAATACCAGATTTTAGATGACTACGTTGACATAGGTAAATATTTAAAACGAACATAAAAATTTTGATCTTGAAAGGTCATTTTTTGGATTATAAAAATTTGACCAAATTAATTAAATGTGATATTACGTAAATATTTTAAACTTTACTCCATTCCGACCAAAGTCAGTAAACCTTAAATAGTCGTTTTGAAATTTTTACTTAACTATTCCTACCAAAGTCAGTAAGACATTCCATGAAAGTTATGGTACATAAAGTTAGTAGTTATTGAACTTCCAGTTTTGGTGGGAGAGAATTTAGGTTATTCGAAAAATATATTTCTCAAATTTGACAACAGACAGTTTTATTGTGATAGTATCGTGTAAACTGAGGAAATTAGCGAATGTCTGTGCGACCTTCACAGGTCGAAATAAATTACAAATTGAATATCAACCAATTGATACCATGAGTTGTTCCATCGTGGTTGGAGATAGACCACGGGCTGAGAAATGTCTACTCAAATGTGAAGTGAGGGAAGCTGCCCCCCTTGACTGATTGTCTTCAAAGGAGATTTTTGGTAAAGAAGAGTGGATTTCTGAGACGAGTCGACCAAAAGTGTTGCTTTTTCTTTTTTTCTCTGAAATAACTGAATAGATGGGAGTTTTTTGCCTGTTTTCAAAGTGAGCCCTCTATGGTTTCGTGAATCAAGCCGCTTGATAGTTATGGTTTCTCGCAGACTAGTTGTTTAGATTCGTCGTAGACTTGAGGGCTCTGAAAATATCTGAACTTGGAGTAAACTGCACTTGTGTATCTAATTTATATCCTGTTCTCTCTCTCTCTCTCTCTCTATATATATACATATATGATTGTAAATAAAATTGAAAGCGTTCCCATGAACTTGGAAGCTGCCCTCTTCTTGAAGCCGATATAAGTTGCTGTTGTTTTTAGTTTAGAATAGTTCAAGACGTTATAACCATAAAGGTTTTGCTGAAAAAAAGCTATTATTTTTTTTTAGTTTGGACAAATAGTGTTTTATGTTTAGTGTTTGTACAAACAAGTGTTTGGATAAGCACAGTGACATCGGCACTAACGTCATACTATTCTATCCGTATATCTTCTCATAGATAAGATCGTGACAGATCGTGTTACTTTATATTTGAAACCATTCTCTTTTTTCATATCAATTAAATGAAACTGTTTTTCAATTTTGACATTTTAAATTTTTTTTAATCAGCCAATTTCTTTTTTTTCAATTTGCTATTTTTTCAACAAATAAACGAAACTCTGTATTGAAATTTTAATGTTTGAAAAAAAAATAATAACATTGACAATCCATTATTGTAAAGTATAAAACATCACAAAGTCAAAAACACAAAATTCATCTCAGTGTTTGCGTAGCATTTTATTCTAGCAGAAGAGTTTCATAAAACCCTTCGCTTCACAAAGCAAATTGAATCCACGGGCGATAAATAGAGATTTCGATTTTATAGATTTAAAAATCCGGATGTCCTATTGAAAGCAACTTTGAATTGCACCTCTGCGAACAATCGTAAAGCGCTCATCCGTCAACATCAGATAAGTTTAAAAGGCCCTCGATCACGCAGCGAGATAGATGTCGCGTCAAAATTTCACGTCCTTCCATGTTTCCCCTACTTTGTGAACCAAAAGAAAACTTTTTCAAGTCTTTTGGGAGACAGTAAAGAAAAAAAGAAACATTTATTTTTACCTTTTAGAAGATATTTTTCAAGAAAGTATTGAAATCAGAAAGTCTTCCGGAGTACTTTTTCTATTGCTTGAATGTTATATAAAGGAATAAAATATTTCAAGTATGTCTGCCATGATGTGCAAACTTCGTACATATCAGAAATAAAAAGGATGTTAGGTGATTTTTTTGCAGCATCGACAGAATTCACGTATATGCTTGTTTTTTTTTTTTTTTTTCTTGCATCTTAAAATAAAATAATTTTTTTCGTAAGCCTAAATTCATTGTAAGTCGGACGTATTTTATTTTAATTTTTATTTTAAATTCCTTTTCACTTCTTCGTGTCCTATATAGCAAAAATGCAATTCATTTCAAGCCAGTACTTTAGTTTTATTTCTATTTCAAACGTTTTTTTGTTTATTTTTGCTTCTTAAGTCATGGATATTTTTCTTAATTTATTCTAAATATTTTTTTTTTTAATATTTTAAAAAACCCAACAATAAAATTCACAATCCGTTATTAAAATTCTTAGAAGGTGATTTTTACTTCTTTATTGAATTAACTTTCATTCCATAGATTGTGAGAATGTAAAATTATTTAGTTTAATGTAATTAATTAGACAACTTAAACAGTTAAATAAATAAATTGAATTAATTTTAAATTAAAATAACTTTATCCAGTTTTTTAATATACACAAACACATATAGATATGTATGTATGTATATATAAATAATGTTTGTAAATAAAATTGAAAGTGTTCGCATGAACATGGAAGTAGCCCTGCTCTTGAAGCCTTTATAGGTCTAGCATAAGCCGAGACGTTACACCAGAAAAGTTTGCTGCGGCTGTTGTTTTTTACTTTGAAGAAATTTTTTATATGGTGTATTGTACAAACTGGGGTTCGAATAAGCACAGCGGATACATTGACACTATCATTATACTATCTATCCTTATATATATATATATATATGATCAAGAATTTTGGGTATGATAGACCTTGTTACCTTAATTTTTGTAACCATTCTCTTTTTTCATATAAGTTAAATGAAAGTACTTTGCAATTTCGGCTGTAAATTTTTTTCAAGCTACCTATATATTTTTTTTTTCTCAAATGGCTATTTTTTCAACAAATAGACGAAATTCTCTACTGAATTTTTTTTGTTTGAAAAAAAAAATAATATGGTTGACAATTCATCATTGTAAAGTATAAAACATCACAATGTCAAAAACTCAAAATTCATCTCAGTGTATATGTAGCATTCTAATCTAGCAGAAAAATTTCATAAAATACCTTCGCTTCACAACACAAATTGAATCTACTGGCGATAAATAGAGATTTCGATTTTATAGATTTAAAAATCCGAAAATCTGAAAAGAAAAGAAAAAAATATACATTCAGCGCATACCTGTAATCTTCCTTCTTTGACTCATAACAGGGTAGGTGAAAAATTAGGACATGATAGGGGACGTGAGGTCTCAGAGACCGCGCATCCTTATAAATTTTTAAAAATCGTTTGATTAAATTATCATTCTGATTTTTCACGTATATGTCCTTTGAACTTTTAATAGTCAGAAAAAAATATATACTTTTACATTTTAAAGTGAAATAAAACATTTCAGAGAAAATTTTGCCAGAGACTTAGATTTTTCGATGAAAATTACATGCTGCAGTAAATTTTATAGAATTAAGAATGAAAACAAATTTATTATGTATGAATTATTTATTTAATATGTAAAATAAATTTCAATAATTCATTCAATATAGCACAATACAATAAAATTTTGACAGTATCTCACAGATTGTAAATCCTCGTCTTCTTTAGTACATTCCCTGCATAAATTTATCTGCATTCCAAACAAACAGTGTTTTGGCAAGATAAACATAAATATGCTGTCTTTCGTTTTTTGCTTGAGGGCATAAAGGGCATGTTTTCCTTGATTTTAATTTTGTTTCTTCTACGCACTGCTTCCCATTTTAAGAGTCCTCTTATCCTAAAATCCTTTTTATCCTCAGGTTCAATTCGTGATTTATGCTTGTATTTTTAATTCTTGTATGTGATAGAGGTAGAACTAAATTTCTCAGTAATGCTTTCAAAAACACTATACTGTTCATAAAAAGGTTGTAGGAATAGCCTTGGTGCAAAATGTATTTGGTAATAGTGCTCATATTCACTAGCCTGTAGAAAAGAGCTATATACCAACTCGTTGTCCTTCTGCTGCATAAATGAATAGAACAGTTTTTATATAATACACCAAATTCGGTTTTAGTTCTATTGTAAAATGCTAAAGCTGATTCTGGGTCAAAGAAATCATTATCATCAAAAGATTTGACAGTGGAACCTTTCGCAGACAAAATATTCTTCACTGCCATCTTCTTCACTAAAACTCTTCCAACTTCATCTAGAATCTTTTGCAGCTCTTCCGCATAACTTGAATCTGACGGATGACTGATTCTCCTCAAATCTAACTTCAGAGCCATGTGTGCTTCTGCCGAAAATTGTAACACTGAAAAGGAGGTGAGATCTCACAGACCGCTTCTGAAGAATGCGATAAAATAGTAATGATGGACTTAGTTATAAGATAAGGTTACGTTTAAGGTTGCAAAACAGAAAGCTACAATAAGAATCTATTCTATTGGACTAGACATGTAATATGAATGTGATGGGAGGAATGCGGTGAGCGATCTTTGAGGCAGCAATTATTTTGCCTTAATTTTGGGTTAAGCAAATAAATTACAACCTTTATTTTGGGTTATGCAAATGAACAGTAAAACAAGACGAGCAATTTTTGTTCTTTTATGTTTCTATATTTGTCTATATTTTAAAATACGGTAAATAATGTAAAACTAAGTATAAAATGTTTTAAGTAAATCGCATTGGAGCTTAAAATTATAATGTTTTTAATATTTTTTAACCAACATGCATAACATGGACATTACACACAGAAAGTTATGATAATGACGTTTAATATCAAAATGAATTAATGCAATTCATTTCAAGGTGATTTTATGTCAGCAAATTAATTTCAAGAAATTCGAGCAACAGAAGGTAATTCGGCATCTGCTGCGATTCTCTTTCCATTATCTCAAAATTAAAGTCAGTTCCATCGATGGAGTATTCTTGGATTCGAAAATTGCTTCAAGAGTGGGATAATTTACAAAAACGATTTTAGCTAAGAAATCGAAAAATGAAAATATTTTTAAAGAAATGCAAATAATTTTCAGTTTGGAAAGCAGTTTAATATAATAGTTTAATATATTTTCCGAATAGTTTAATGTACTTCTCTAAATCTTCCTGACATATGACTACTTGTGTCATTCATAAATTAAACTTCAGTTTTTTGGTTTCATACGTAAATGTCAGAAATAAAATAAATGGAAATTATTTCAAGTAAGAAAAATAAAATTTCCAATTAAATTTAAAGATAAAATTTATTATATTTAGAAATTTGTCAATACATGCAATGAAAATAAAATTACAGTTATTGAAAACAAGATCTTTATTTAATAGCATCATATCTTCCACTATAAAAGAATGAGTCTTAAAAATTGATTGATAAATGTTAGGAAAACCATGTGGCATCTTGGTTTACATGTAAAAGAGTTATAATTTATTCCACAATATACAATTAAGATTTACTGTAGTCGCAAATGTTTTCTCAACGTTATCAGCACGGATACTTTACACAAAATGTGTTTCAATCGCTATTATAAAAAATTATCTCAATAGATAATACGAAATATTCTGATAATTTTCACAATAAACCCTAAAATAATTCAGAATATGTAGCTCCAATCAACCAAAACTGTCAAAGAGAGCATTTATAACGTACATATTATGACATGATATGTATGTACATCAACAGAATTTTATTATTTTAAACCATATCTATCATAATGGAATACTTCAGTGTGTTTTTGGTTCCATTATTGAGACATGGAAATTATTTTGAACATAAATAAAGATTATTTAATCAATTTAATATGGAATTTGAAGGTTAATTAATATCTTTAATCATGGATATGTTGCATTTCCGTACAATTGTTATATGCCAATAATTTTTATAGAATATGAAGATAATCGGTAGATCTGTCTAAAATATAGCTCTATTCGTAAAGAAAAAAAATAACAGATTCAATATTCAGCCGACTTAAAAGTTTTATGCAGAAATAATAAATCAGCAAATAAAACAAATAAATACCAAAAAATATAATATATTATATATGCAATGCGTTAGTTGACCTCTAAACCATATACAAGCTGTTACCTGCTTGTTATTGATTCGCTAACTTCGCGGACCCTCCTTTCGCTTATTGAGTTAAATTGGCGTGATCCTCATGGTTGGCAGCGCCTGCTAATTAATGCCAACTTATTACCCACCAAATGTGCTGCATTGGGAGTGTGGTTGGGATTTACTAGACCAAGAAAATATTTGAGAAATTCGAAAACAATTAAAAGAAATTATTCTTGCATGAGCACAAAATTTTTGGGGTGCCATGAAAAGAAGGCCAATACAATGGGGCATAGAATACCATCGAGTAATTGACATATTGTAGGTTAGCATGGGTGACAACCACAAAAATGTGGGTATCAAGTGTTATGGAATCTTAGACATGGTGGCATGCGATTATAGTGAATAGCAATCGACTTCTGTCCTGCATGTCTTCGATTTTGTAATCAAGGCTGAATTAAATGCAATGCCTATTGCTGCAGAGAAATTCTACACAAATCAAGAAAACTGCTCTTGATGAAAAAACATTTTTCGGCAGACATTGTTGAGTGGTAGTCAACTCTTTGTGACCTCTTCTCCGATTTTTTAACACTAATCGGTTTGGCTACTGGTTTCTGATTACCTGCGAATTGTTCATAATAATCATGAATGAGATGCTGGTCACTTACACTGTTCTCATTTTATGTGGTCTTCTTAGGTCACCCGCTCCTATCTCGACAATGTATACTACCATATATCAATCACTTTCGAATGGTGGATTTGCTCCTATTCAAATTTCAAGCTAAATATAGATATTAATATGGCTTTACTGTTTCTTTCAGTCCTCTTGCGTATACTCTTTTAAAAGCCTAAATATGCTCATACTGAGCTCGAATATATATGTTAAGTAGTGCAAAGTCAGCCAGAATGAAATTCAAATGATATTATGCTAAAGAATTGAAATTTCCTTTGTTACAAACCATCCCAAGTCAATATTGACCTGGATTAGAGCTGCTATAGTATAAAGATTTACCAAAATTTAATTTCTTGAAAGTTAGATCGTAAATATTTTTTGTACAAATTCCGTTACAATCAGATGAATTCTTCCTAGAGCATCAGATTTTTCATATCAGTATATAATAGTTATGATAATATAATTATCTAATTCTATCATACAATTATTATTTATCGCAAATTGGGTATCTCAAATCATTAATCATAACCGCAATGTAATCATAGGCTAGAAAGAGAAAATATTTCAGAAATTTAAAATTTTATTTCGTCTTTTATTTCCTATTTGAAATTTTCTTCTATTATTTCACGAATTGTTTTACCCTTACAATATACAAAACAAATATTTGTTAAGCAGGGCAAATTTGAAAAAGGAATTTCTACAAAAAATACTGCAGTCTTCAACGCACATATATCAAGTGAAACATTTTTCTCCTTTGCAGTATTTTCCTTTGTCTTCTTTGGCCCATGTAAGGGCGTGTTCATCCTTCACTGACTGTGTGACCCACACACTGACGGGAAATTCTGACTCTGAGGTGAAGGAAGGACTTTGAGAAAAAAAAAACTTCAGGGAAAATCTTTTCTCATTTCGTATTTTTGCTCTTATTTTCAATGATCTTTTTTCTTTGCGTTTTGACCCCACAGTTTCGAAAGAGGTTTAATTTTTTTTTTTTTTATCGGAAAGAAAGAACGTCTTCCCTATACTAGTTGGAAATGTCTTTGTTCGAATCGCTACGTAAAGGACTTAGTTAGTTTATTGTCTCTCTACATTGTAATTCGTTTATCTATAAGAAACTAATAGTAGCTGCAGTACTTTATTTCGCAGTTCTGTTTTTAAAATATCATATTGTTTGTATATGACTATTCATGCTCTATACACAGTTTCAAACAATATTATACTCTGAGGTAAAGGAAGGACTTTGAGAAAAAAGAAACTTCAGGGAAACTTCCCAGAGGTGGATCTGTTCTCATTTCTTATTTTTGCTCTTATTTCCAATGATTTTTTTTCTTTGCATTTTGACCCCACAGTTTCGAAAGAGGTTTCCATTTTTTATTGGGAAGGAAAAAAGGTCGTCCCCTTACTAGTTGGAAATGCCCTTGTTCGGAATCGTTAAGTAAAGTTCTTAGTTGGATTATTGTTTATTTATATAGTAATTCATTTATCTATAAGGAATTAATAGTAGATGCAGTTCTTTATTAAACAGTTCAGTTTTTAAATGGCCATATTGTTTGAATACCATTATTCATGCTCTACACAGAATTTCAAACAATATTATATTATAGTATTGTATTATAAAATAGTATATATAGTTTCAAACAATATTATATTATCCATTACATAGTAAATCGACAATATCTTAAAAGATGGCATTGTAACTGCATACTATTGAAAGCGATACCGAATTTTTTGCAGAAAAATTATTTTATTCTAAATTGCATTCCTTTTAAAATAATATTTTTAAATTATGAAGAAATAATGAAGCAGTAGCAGCTGTTAAAATGGGCAAGGTTTATGCAATCTTTTTTTTAAATAATTGTTTCTGTAGTTTAGTTTAATAAACGCCTGGCAAAAAAAAAAAAAATATTTTAATTAATAATTAATTTACATTATTTTAGAATTAATATACAATTATACTCTCAAATTTAAGTTATCTTTATTATCAATCTGAATTTTATTAGTTTCAATATGTTGAAATTTTATTATAAGGCGCTTCGAATTTTTTTATAAAGTTAAAATAAATGGGATATCAATATTATTGGTATTGTAAATATCATAAAATATAAATTTCATATTAACCATCATTAATATACATTTCTTCAAAAAATATATTGTCAGCAATTTAAATACGTTTTATAATTTTTTTTTTTAAATTAAAAAAAAAAATATTTTTTTTATCAAAATTTGTTTTATAAAAAACAAAATAACTCTTAAATGTATCACAAGATTTTTTTTACCCAAGCTAAAATCAAAACTTTTTAAATGTTTACTTTTGATATTCACAATAATTTTTAAATAATTATTTATATATATATAATTTTCTATTATAATCCATTATTTAAATTCAATAAGACAAAATGGAATATAAAGGAATTTAGTCAATTGAAGAAAAATCGGGTTTATGTAGCTTTCTGTCAGTGTTATTTATTACAACATTCATATTGATCATTTCTTTCACAGCAATCTCATCGTAACATACATTTTTTTTTTTTTTTTTTCATCTAGTAGAAATAAATTCCTTTTATACCTTAAAGTTATTGCTATTTTATAAATTTTTTCTTCAACTTTTTGAGATTTGTTACAAAAAGAAATAAGAACAGAAAAAAAAAGGCCGACACAAAAAGAATTTAATGACAAGAGACTAATACAAAATATTTAATCATTGAATATTGTGTCAATTATTTTTTAAGCTTCAAGAAACACAAAGATATCCAGCCAAAACTTGGTTTCCAATGCTTTTTACAAATTATCATTCTTTTGGGAAATAATAAATTTAAGTTTCTCTCGTAAAAAGAACACCAGAACAGGATTAGTTTAACATTATTGGAAAGCTTATTATCTTGATAAATAAGGACGAAAATACTTTGGAGACAGAATCACAAAATAAAAATAAAAAGTTGCTGTATTTTAAAGAGTATTTTTCAAAATTTTTTTTTTTTATTCATCATTTTCGGTTTTTTTTGCCGAAACCTGTCTGTGTGGAAAAAATATGGTATCATTATTATAGCTATCATATTAAAATATTTATTTTACGCTGGATAAAACACAAGGCATCATTATGGAAACGTAGAAAGCATACTTGAAATATTTTTAAACTTGTTCTAAAAAAAGTTATGTTAAATTCTATCAATTTATTAACATATTTAGTATTATTCGAATCCAACATAATGAATATTTTACAGTTTTTTACTAATCTTAGTAGATTTTTAAACAAATATGTCATTGAAAATCATATCTGTATTAAATATAACAAAAATTACCCTTTTTTCTAAAAATGATTTATTGGAAATATGACAAATTTAATTACTTAACTTCTTCTATTCACAAATATTCTATATAAAACATATATATAAATATATTATTAAAGCAAGCTAAACGATCCTTTCAAAATTGAAGTAACGGAATTAATATATTTCCAAATTCGGTTCATTTTTACCGTAAAACATTCTTTACTTATTTCACTTTTTAATAAAAATGATTGAATTGAAATATTACCTAAAATTTAATTACCTAAAATTTTCTATGTACAAACATTCTCTCTCTCTCTCTCTACATATATATAGGCTGATCAGCTATTCAAGTTGAAAGAATGTTTCAAAATTGAAATAACGGAATTAATGGGTAATATATTTCAAAATTCGGCTCATTTAGAACTTAAATCCTTCTTTGCCAGAACCTCAGATTAGCTGATTCTGCATTAACTTACATGTACCACATGGAGCAAGTTGTGATTCACCCACGCTGTGCCATCGCAGTTTGAAATGGAAACCTTCAAAGGTGAGATGTGAAAGTTCTGCAGTCTTCTCACCGCTTCTTTGATCCCCAAAGGAATTTGCGGATTGCAAATCTATCATGTCTTTCTTCGGCAGAGAGACGCGAGCTTACGGTTCAGTTCTGAGGTAAGCAGATGATTATCCTTAAGAACATTGTCTGTTTTAAGATCAGAAATCCATTGAACTAAATTTCCACTACCGCCCTCGTAAATTGAAATAATTAAATGAAATATTTTTCAGACTCACACTAGTGCGTTTCATTTTAATTTTGTATTAAGTTAATTAGAATATGTATATTTAATAACGGGGTTAAAAGAATAATTTTTTTACTTTTGTTTGTTGCATTAAAACTATCCTTCTTGTTTAGTTTGGAAAGCAAAATATACTTTTTGTATAAAATTAAAATTTATTCAAACAGCGCTGATAATTAATACACAAGTTACAATTTGAAACTATATTTACAGATGTAAATTGCTTACACTTTTATAAAATTTAAAAACAGTAAAAAACTCAATTCCATATATTTATTTCAAAGTCCAGAAAATTTTGAGTATTCTTCTACTAATATTGTGATGCCTTTTTTATATAGGATCTCTACCAGAAAATTCCTTCAGTTAATTTTTCATAATCTTAAACAAAGTTTCTCGCCTTTATATTGAGCTTTTAAAATAGGGGAGCAATATTAATATTTATATTGAATAATTGAGCAATAATAATATTTATTTTTATTCTTTAAATATTTTTCTCAAGACTCTTTAAATAACGGAACCCTTTGGACACTGGTAGATTCCGATATTTGATCACACAATACATCTTCAATCGCAAATTGAATAATGTACATTTTTACGTGTTATTTTTATTTAAAGAATTTATTCTTATGGAGGTTTAACAAAATAATTGTGACAACTGGAAAAAGTTCAATAAAATTCAATTCAATACTAAAGTACATGTAGAAAGAAATGCAAATTTCAATGGCTTTTCTTGTTTATAAATAAATTGTAGAGAGAATTTTGAAAATAAAAAGAGTATTTTGAGAATGTTCAATATGTCATATTAAGTTATATGAAATAGGAAATGTAATTAAATTCAAAATTACAAATTTAATTCTTATTTATTAATAATTTTAACATTGTAGAGATAACTTTAAAAATTAAATTTTCTCAAGAAAAAAAAATATTCAATAAATTATTTTACATAAAATATATTACATAAAGTATATTACATAAGTTACATTCAATAAAATATATTACATAAGTTAAATTCAATAAATTATATTGCATAAGTTAAATTCCAATCTACTATTTGATTTTAAATCGTTTAAGTCAGCATTTATATTTCGGTGAATATTTATTAAAAGCTAAACTGTTTTTACGTTTTTACTCACTATTTCCTACATAGAATTTCAGCTTTAGTCACTTTGAAAAAATTTTGGTATTAACGCATGTCTATAGTGATAAAAATTTGTTAATGAACAAAATAGTTTAGATACAATAGTTAATAGAGAATTGATGGTACCACAATTTAAAATTTTTTTTCTTGTATATTTACAAAAATATATAAAATCATGTAACTTTGTTTCTCTTAATTTATTATTACTTGGGAAAGTTCATCGCTTTTTCAAAATAATTTTTTGTGATAAATAAACTTTTCTTTCAATTGGATCAACAATTGATTTA
>BPLQ01012826.1:0-155599 GCA_021605075.1 Caerostris darwini
AAATCATGATGTCCTTCAAAAATTAATTAGTTTTCAAGACTCAATTAAAAATCATCCAATTAAAGTATCATTGAACGTCGCTCTAATCGGGTGTAAATAATCAACATAAAATGTGTGAAATCACCCTTAAGAGCCCGTATTAAACCCTATTAACTCAGTTGAAGTACCGAAAGTAAAGAACTTCAAACTGAAAGTCACGAAAACTTGAGATATTTTCTAATTTTATACCACGCACAAGAGTCATGTCCTCGACAACTGCAGGACATGGTGAACGAAACAGTTTGACGTGAGGCAATTAAACCTCCTTTGCCGAGAAATCAAGCATGTCAGTCGAATACATCGTTAGGAAATAAAACTACAACTTTAATTATTATTTCATTCTCAATTGCGTTAAGAAAATGCGAAAGATTTCCAACGAATTCCAAAATCATTAAAAGAGAGAACAGTCGTAATTTTTAATGTATTAAATAACGAGGACGCAACAGACAGTTCAGTCGTTGAATAATAATTCTCCAGAAATAAATGGGAAAAAGTTGAAAGGGATCAGTTTAATCCTTCGTTTCCACACTTAACGAGGGAATTTAAGTTCTTACTGTTTGGAAAGTATAATCGTGTCAGTTAGAAATGAAACAATTATAATCCAAAGAACTGAAGATCTCAAAATATGCTTATATTTCCATCTTTATTATTTTTTGAAGAGTGGAAGCTGGGATTTTTGAGATCAGTATTATGGGTCACCCGTGTGTTTCCCTCTGCATTTTTTAAGTGTTCAGGTACATTAGTTATTGCTAATGAAGTAGGGAAATATTTTGCTTTATTTCAATTTATTTCGTTGAATTTGAGATGCAGTTCTGACTAAGTAATTGCCGATCTTATTTGATAATAAATCAGCAAAATATAATTGTATTTTCTTATTGACGAGATAGATTAAATCAATTTCTTTGTTTTATGTAAATATAGCAGTAGACCCCATTATAGTATAAAATAAAAAATTCCTTATATATTAGTGTTGAAAATATTTTTATTTGGTGAAAATTGCTATATGGCGATATATGGATGATATATATATATATCACGGAAACAAATTTGCTTTATCACATAATATATATATATACAGATACAGAACTCGAGGTTATTATTCCATCATTTTCAAAATTGAAAATATAAATTTTTTGTAACATAGATCAGTTTTTTCAAAGTTCCCCGAATCTACGCTTTCTATATCTGGTGGATGTATAATTTTTACGGAGGATGCACGAAACCACAAGGGGGCTCATTCTTGCTACTATATTTTTTATTCACGCAATAGATGGAATAGTTTTATATGCAAAACGTTGCTTTTTCTCCGTACACCTTAAAATATACTATATAGTAGGATATTTAAATTTTGATGACACAATTTTGGTCTATCGTCTATACCTTCATATCAGGTGATGTATGTATTTTTACTGAAATTGTTTGCATTTGAAGCAAACAAATTATCACATATAATTTACGGATACAAATAAAAATAAAAGTAACAGCAAGTACTAGTAAAAATAATAAATAAAAGTTTTAAAGATTACCAATTAAAAGGGTCATTTATTAAAATTACTTTCAAAATTTGTAAATCAAATATGCCATTTCCGAAAAATTTTAAACCATCCAACACAAAGTAAATTCTTAACAAAATCACTTCAACATGACCGAAATTCTCAGCTCAAGTAATTTTGAAGTTTTACGGATTTTTCTGGAGTTAAAATGCAATATTTTTCTTAATTTTCCATAATTCTGCCATTAAAATATAACGTGCAATTTTAATACTATCCATTGAAAAACACAAACACGTTATCCCATATATTACTTTATGCAGCCCTTTAAAAATTAGATTTCAAAGAATTGCGTGGCTCATGGATGACATTAATATATCCCTTTCGAGATTCTAAAGTGCCTCAAGTAAATAATCCGCCACAGTGAGTTACGCTCAAAGCATATCCATATTCTTAACAAAATCTTCGCCCCACATACATTGTTCAGGCTGATTATTCTTTTATCCAACTGGCATTCTCCTGTAAATCTTCTGGCAGAAGCTAAACTGAAGAAATATTCAATGAAAGTATCCATTCATTATTCATTTCTTAATTTTCCATAATTCTGCCCTATAAAAGAAGGTCTAATCTGCAATTTTAATACTATCCATTAGAAAAGCACAAACACGGTCATCTTATAAACTGTTACTTTCAACACTTTACAAATAAGATTTCAAAGAATTAATGTCATGGATAACTTAAAGTCCCAAAATATGTTTCATTTGAACATGCTACTATATCCTTCAGATTTTAAGTACCTTATGTAAATAGAGTTTGGTCAAAAGCATATCCATATTCTTAACAAAATTAGCCCCACATACTAAGACATACATTGTTCAGGCTGATTATTCTTTTATCCCACTGAGCTGTTTCCTGCAAATATTCTGCAGAAACTAACCAAAACGAAGAAAGGTTCAATGGAAGTATCTATTCCGGAAGCATGCCAAACAACCCTGATTGAGGTAACACCATTAACTAATGAAAGCCGGCCTTATCTCTGTTGTCCGGTAGAAAGCGCCAAACTGCAGCGTTAACAACAGAGGGAGAAAGAGTGAGATCTTTTCATTCTCAGGATAGGAAGCAGACATGCGTGAGCGCGAAACAAGACACTCTTTCCTTCCCTACCCTAATCCCCCCACCCTCTTCCCCCAACAAACACCAAAGCCCCTCGATTCTCAAGATTCCTTTTCCGTAAACGAGGTGCATTGGGTTATTAGAGCTGAGAAGTTAACCCAGACTCGCCTGCAACCCTTCCCTTTCGTCTGCCCGGACTCGTTGCTTTGAGTTGCTTTGTGGCATTTTCTGAATGCAATTTGATACGCCTGAAAACGCCAGTGAAAAGGGGGAGTGGATATTAAGCACACAGTGTGTCGTAGAAGTTGCAAAATTAAGTGAGGGTGATTTAAATTTAAACCTGTGTTGCGTTAAGCAGAAAAGTCCGTAATAAAACACTTGAGAAGGGGTGTTCTATGGCTTTGGAACAAAATTAGATTGTGTTTGTTAAATTTGGATGTGGTGTAACTTGGGAGCATTAATGAGGTACTGTAGAGGGATACAGATGGATGGAGCGTCAAAAGTTACAATTACATATTAGTTTAAATTATTTCTCTCTTAAAAGTAATTAAATAATTGCTTGGAGAGTAATTACTGGTTATGGTTCTATATACAATGGATGATACTATAGCACCACTCAAGAAATTTAGAATAATGTTTGCTTTGATTTAATAAATGGTTGGCAATTAAACCAGTAATAAATTCGTGTTACTTGAAAATTAAGATACGAAGTACAGAAATCAGAACAACGAACCAAAATATAAAATACTATAAATCAGTGATAGTAAGTTGTATTATTGCAAATGCTCCAGTAATGAAATAATAATCAAAAAATAAGTTTCCAAAGAAGTTGAAATTTTTTTTAATTAAATTTAGGGAAAAAATGTAATCCATTTCATAGCAAAAATACTCTTTCTAAAAGTCCTATGCGGTGCTATTTACTTAAGTCTATTTTGATTGTAATTCATAATTATTATCAGTTGTAATTTAAAAAGTATCAGTAGTATTGGTATTAGAGAAAATTAAGAGATTAATGTGTTAAGCTTATTTTTTTTTTAATTATAAAGCAAATATCAAATAGTTTTTCAGAAATTATAGCAGTTTTTAATATTTAGGTTATACATTTTATGTATTTAATTACGTTTTTGGAATTTCTTTGCTTTTGTTCTTATACAATTACGAAATGGCAGTTTTCTACGCTTTCTAGAAAAATTTACTTTCGTACTGCATCTATTATAGGCGGTTAGACTACATTTATTAGCTATGTTACGTAAGGCACATTACAAAAACTGAATGGCACTTTTACATTCCCAGAAGACTCTGCTTCAATCTATTTCTGCAATAGTTTGACAATTTGTAGTAGAAACTGTCAAATAAATTAATTCGAATAAAATACATTTTCTCTGCCCAAAGTTGTCACGGAAGGTCTCTTCTTACTGACCTCCCATAACACAATCAATTATCTAAAAGTAACTTATTGGGAATACCTAGAACTAGTTAATTTCTAGAAGACCATATTGTTTTATTGACCCGTAGTGCTGATCTTTAAACTATTTCCAAATTAGGCAACAGGCGGTAGGTCGATTAGTTATCTCAACAGAATATGACCCGATAGTGCAAGGCTACAGAAAAATCAAAATTCTTAATTAAATTTACTATTATTTATTAAATAATATTAATAATATTTTATCACTAGTCACATTTTCTTCTAAAGAAACAAACTAAAATTATTAAAAATCAAATAAAAATTAAAACTTATTAAAATAGCATACAAAATAATAAAACATCACGGAATTCATGGATTAAAAGTATTCATGAATATATCTACCATCTTAAAGTTATAACTCACTTTTTTTCGTATATCCCATTAAATTCTAATTCTAACAAGCATTCTAAAAAAAACTAATTCACGAGATTTTTTTCCGAGATTTCGACTATTTCGAGTTTTGTTTCGGTACATTTAATAAAGAAAAAAAGACTAGTGCAAGGAATCAAAAGGAAATATCTATCATAGATGCAAAAACGCTGCTAGCTATTAAAATTGTGAAAAATTTTACATTTAAAAATATTATAATTTATTAATTTTCTGACAATTTGGGCGATTAACTTTAATTTAAGCAGTTAACTTAAATATAATTCATTTTCTATCAATTTACGTAAATTAAAAAAAAATACTTATTCAAGCCACTAGATGACCACCTAAAAATGTTTTTGTTTCATTAAAAAAGAACTAATGAGGATATGTTCGTAGTTTTTTTGTCTAGACACAAGGGTAGAGGATAATAACTCAAAAGAAAAAAAACATTAGATCGTTAAGTGTTATAGTTTTTAAATTACATTGTAGGACCGTAGATACATACATTCTATTTGTCATGCAATCTATAAGTCAAAAAGGAATCCTTTAATTACTTATTCTAAAACCAAATATAAAAAGATTATCGACTAATTTACAAATTGATTTTGCATTTACACCTAAACCATTATCCAAAGTTATATCTTTTTCTTATTTTATTGATATCCATCGATGAAAAGGAAAAGAAGACAATTATTTTCACTGCTTTCACACTAAAATTATTCCTTCTTCAGGTTACATTTATGCTTATCCAACACTAGTAGAAAAACCTCAGACAAAGAAAAAAAGCATCAAGAGGAGAAATAGCTAAGTCAAACAAAAATTCCCTTAGCTATATTAAGGATGGTAGCGATTTTTCTGTTTTTAAAAATTCCTATCATTTTTCTCGAGAAGGATAGTATGTCACCCTTGGCTAAATAAATTCATTATAAACTGCTGTGCTGCAGTAGAGACACACTGTAGAAGATCAGCGTTCCCCTGGAGGAACACTGAATCTGTCATACTAATGATCGATAACCTCAATTCATTGTCACCATCATTTAAAAACAACGAGAACTTATAAGTAACATACAGAAAATAAATAATAATTCATATTAATCAAGAGAGGCTCTCTATTAAGAAAAGAAAAAAGTAAAAGTCATATAAATAAATAGTCATATCTCATTCTCTTGAAAGGAGAGAAAGGAGAACTGACCACATAAATAAAATAGACGAATTGACATTCTTAAAACCCAATAAAAATTCAAACTCACTAAAATACCTTGCAAAATAATAAAACATCAATGATAATGAAACTTATGATCATTAAATAAGCATTAATGATCATTAAGTTAATTTTGAATGCTTGTAATATATGAAAGAAAATTAGATAAATTTTTAAATTAACAGATGAGAAAAAACTATATATGCACCTTATTGACAACTTTTTAAAACGATATAAACTACTTTTCTTCTATTGCGATCTATTTAAAATAAATCTTTTTAAGCCTGAAATGCAATATATTGATTCAGAATAAAAACAACAATATTACCTATTATAATAATGGAATAAATTTACTAAGCTCCTAATCTCACAAGACACCTCATTGATAAATAAATTATAATTGATAATTGAAGGTATTGAAAAATATTCATAGACATAATAAATAAATATCATAAGTGTATCTAAGTGTCATAAATCTTCTACTAATAAGTAAATAAGTTTAATCATAACTATTGAATCATAAAAAAATTTCATTTATTTGATTCACTCGAGAAATTCTTTAGATTAAAGCCTTAATCTTCTTAAATAAAATAAAAAAGTAAAATTGAAATTCTTGCTCTCGGTGCCACCATGTTGGGCTATTGATATTATATTCCAAAGAACACCTAATGATGAACACGCTATTGATATTACATTACAACCTGCACACTACAATGTTACATTGTAGTGTGCAGGTTGTGCAGCTGGATTGTAACTGGTGCGGTTGGATCGAGACTTCAGACATAGGTTTGAGAACTCACAACTTTATATACTCAAACATAAACGCAACATACATACAATTTACGACAATATTTAACATATTTAAAGACATATAATTATACATTTTTTTGAATTATTCATCTTTTAAGTCGATAATCCGATACTGAAGTACACGAGGGATGCGTGAAATATACTTAATCTCTGGGTGAGACTCTGTAAGCCAACTATTAGTTGGTAAAATATATTTCCTCTTGGGATGAGAGATTATAAACTAAACGTTTCTCAGTTGGAGGGCAAGTTGCACTGTACTTTCACTCTGGTGAGAGTTTCGAGGCCTACTGGCCATTTCTCCTGAACTCCACAAGGGACCCTCCTGCAAAAGGAGTAGGAGTAAACATGATTACAATGTGATATTAATAAAAATTTGATGAAAATTCTTCATTTATTTTTTCCCCATTGTTTTGTATGTTTTTCTTTTAAAGTGTAATAAATAATCATACTTTAACTACAAAATTATAAAATGCCTGGCCTGTTCGATGGTAACTTATTCAGATTTGAATTCATTGGTGGTGTGAATGACAGTGGCGGTTTCAAAAGACAAGGCTCACTATCGATTGCAACAAGGTGTTTAAAATGTTGATGTCCATGCTGCCTCATGGAAGTTTTCTGGGTTTTATCTTGTCCGATAAGCAAAAAAGGGTCTGTTACTTTTAAACGTCCTCCAGGAATTCAATATCCTCCTTTTTTAATTATCCATCGAAGGACATAAAATAAAAAGAAAGACGATGAGGATAATGAGACTCCATGCCTTTAAGGTCTCATTATTACCATCTTCTTTCCTTATTTGGAAAGCCAGATAATGAAGAGATTATCTGCAGACAATACCAGACAATGAGGTATCAGTAAAAAACGAGGCCTTCCAAAGATTAACAGACAAAATTAAATAACTATACTTGCTAGAGAAATTATTAATAGTTTTAGATATTTCTGCCTTCAATAACTATAACGTTGAATGCTGAATTTAATGTCATTATAATGTTTATATATTGGATTAATTTTTCTCAGAATATAAAATAAAGTCATGCAGTTATTCCAGTAATAATATTTGAATATTTACGCTTTCGATGATTTTGTTGCATTGTTATACTAATTAAACAAATTATATTTATTAGCATCTTTTCCTTAAATCAACTGCATACAACGTATTTAGTTCAATAACTTCAGTTGATAAGCCTAGAGAAATCTGCACAAAATAATAACAAAAACCAATTATATGCAGAAACAAACACAATGTCAAAAAACAATATCAACAGAGACAATGTCAGAATTTGAAATTATCTTGTTTCGTTACTATGTACACTCGTCGAAATTTTAATCTATACTCTTATGAATTAATATTCTCCTGAATTCATTAAGAGTGTTTATAAAAGCTGAATATCGTAATAAATGCTAAGGTAAATATCGCCGAAAAGTGATGTTAGAAATATAATTAAGTTAGCATAATCTATACCAGGGATAAATATTAATTTCTTCTTCCTTGCGATAATAAAAGAGAAATTCCCCAACTACTTTCTTTTTCTACTATTTTTTTTTTCTTCTAGGGTTTAAATAAAGCATGTATAATTTTCCACCAAGCAATAAAAGTGTGCAGACGCTTACAAAAAAAACAAACTCAATTGTGCTTAATGCATGCAGGCAGTTTTTTTTAGTTTAATTTTTATATTGTAACATTTTCGTTTCACTCGTGCTTTACTCGTGTTTTTTATGGGTTTCTTTTATTAATAATTCGTTTGTAATCCTGTAATTTTGTAATTGAAAATATTATTATTGTTCTACATCACATTTTTATCTGGTAGGGGACTACTAAGCCCAAAGTAAAATCTCTAGGGAAAAACAAAATTTCTCGTAATGTTGAGGTTAATAGTTAGTATTGGCTAGTGGCCTAGTGGTTAGCGCTCTGGTGCTCGGTGCCATGGATGTTAGTAGTGGTTCGAATCCATTTTAAACCATATCTCCCGGTCTAATATGATCGCAGAGCGTTGAAGAGCTAGTGTTACTCGCATCTGTAGCATATCTCCAAGCTCCTGCGTATGTCATAATGATAACTGTATAAGTACTTGCCAGCTATGTACAAAAAAAAATAGTTTGCATTGGGATCATTTTTGTCTCCCGGAAGACATTATCTTCTTTCATTACACAGTGGGCTGTTCGAGTTATATGCAAGGTCTACTAATGTTCCACCCATGATGATTACTGATACTCTCCATGTACTGATGTTCCATGTTTTCGAACAATGTATGGTTAAAATAGATTAGTTGACGTCTATAGCATTGCCCATTGACAGTGCCATCCAGTTTTAACTGCTCATGGTACACGAGTGCACCTTCTCTTCATTGTCGAAATCGCCACTTCTGAGCGTTTACACCAATCTTCATGGGTAGTTTTTGATGCAGCATGTTCGCCGTAGGCCTCTTCAAGCTAACGGGTTGTTAGCCTGTTGTTGTTGAAATGTGTTTTCAATATTCTAAACATCAGTAATTCATATTACAAACAAAGAATATTTTGAAGGAATTAATGTTTTGTATATAGAGATGCAGATTAATAAATTACATGGTTAGCAATATTTCAACTATATGTCATATAAAACATTATATATATTTTTAAGAACTCTCCATAAATCGATTCCATCTTCAATCTAAAAGAAAGAAATAATGTAATTAACGTGCCAGTCAGTCCCCTATCTTCGCCGTAAAATACAAAAACCAATATGCGACCAGAAAAATATTTTTATTTTTATCTCAACTAACTGAGCACGTATTCCTGATAAAATGCTCTAAATATCGGTAGCTCACTGTACTTTTAATGGCAGACTGCCCTCCTCCCTACCAGAGCTCTGGAAACGAAATTATGATGACTTTTCCACTACTATAACAATGTGGAGAGAACTGGATCGTATATGAACAGAAAATGGAGGCAGAGCCGGAGCAAGAAAATAAAGAAAGTGAGAAAGTATAAAAGGAAGGAACCTCGAAAAAGTCATCGATCAATGTCACAGAACGTTTGGCATCGTTTGTCAAGACTCAGTAATTTCGAGCAGAAAAGATAAATCGGTCAGCATTCTTAATGACAATAATTTTGTCGACATGGTCAACTGATGAAATAATTTACTTCGGTAATCTTGCCTTTTTTTTTTTAAAGTTCAAACAGGAAGGCACGTTTGTGTTGAACAACTGCCAAAAGCATTTAGGAGGAAAAAAAAGAGCAATGTTTTATCTAATTTGTGGATATTCTGTCAAAATCAATTCCAAATTATATCTGTATGATAATAGCTTATATTTTTGAAACAGACTTGCCACTTAAATTGTGATTTGATTTATTTTTGACAATGTTCCCCAAAACAACTCTTAATTCTGTGTTCATTGAAAAGTTGAGTTTGGATTTTTAAGTAATAAAAAATAAAGCAATTTTATTGATTAATAACTTCTGAGTTAGAGCTGAATTCTTAATAAAGCACTTATTTAATTTCTGGCAAAAGTCTTCTATTAGATTTATCTGCATAAAACAAATAATTAATGTCCTTTATTAAACTGATTTCGCAGATATTTGCTGTCTCAAGTAGGCAATCCAGCTACAAAAATGATTTCATTTTGGTTTTTTTTTTTAAACTTAATTTATCATGCAAACACAAATTTTTATATTTAAAAGTGTTATAAAGTGGTTATTATATTGAGTGCAAAAAAATTGATTAAATAAACATTTTCTTACATTGATACTTTATCTTAATTGAAAAAAATCAATTTTCTTTCATTAGTTTTAAATATTGCTATTTCAGGTCTGTTTTAATATTCAATTTGCACGAAGTCATAATAAAATGTTCAAAGTTTGAAACTTTATCTGCTGTTGTCCTATTGTTTTTATTTTATTGAATTTGTTCTCATACGAACTTTTGCAAAATTATCTTAAATGTAACTTAAAATAACACTAGAAAACCATAATCAGTTTATTTTCGGTTTAAAAACACTAAAATTTAATATAAAAATGATTATAATAATTTCTTAGTTATCATTTTAATATAAAAAAGTAAATTTGTGTGGCAATATTAAATAAAGTAACTTGACGTCATCTGATTCTGTAAAATGATGTATTGTCCAGATGCATAATTGTATTTTATTCTAATCTAACAGTCGAATAAATTTTTTAAAAATTAAGAAATATGAAATAGTTGTAAGAAAAGAATAATTCAATTTTTTATATTTTTAGCACCAAATTATACAATTTATTTTGAAGTAAATACTTAAATTAATTATAAGTAATTGAAAATATAGATTAGATAAAACGGCCAAAGCGCAAAATAGAGGTCGTTGGGATTTAGCGAATTTTGCTACGCCGACTCTGTGCTAAGTCGGCAAATGTGCACTGTTTGCAATTCATATCTCTTCCAATTGTCTCTTCCAATCCATCATTTAGTGTGCTTTGGCGAAAAGGCATTTTGACGCCAAAGAATATACATTCCTTTCTAATGGAAAATAATTCCACAATTCTTCGCGTGAAAAAATGCTACAACACCAACAACATATTTTTTTTTTTTTTATATCAATTGGATATGTATTTTTAAGTGGGAAACGAAATTCCTAGTGTATACAATAATTAATAGCCTGCAGAAGAACATTCGATTGACAATTATTTTAACACTACCGTAATTGCTGTATATTTATGAAACAGAAAATTTACTATAACATACAAAATCAGACAAACCATATTTATTATTATGAAATAAATCCTATAACCCCAAATACACATTCACACATTTAAAAGTCAAATTTGTAAAAATCTGTTTTTCATGCATGCAAAAATGTTTTTACAATTTCAATAACTGAAAGTTTCTGTTTATAAAAACAAAATTGTGTTTTTTTGTTATATGACAAACAAACGAAAATGCATTTCAACTAGATCTCTTTTTCAAGTACTTTCTCTTCACATTTTTTTAGACCCCATCCATCCATTTTTTTGTAAACCTAATAAAAAGCAAAGAAACATTCCCCACAAAAAAAGCATTTTAATGTCAGAGAATTTTTTTCTTTATTTCGATATGTATTTCAGTTTATACAAGATGCCTTTGTCAAGGATATTGAATGACAACTAGGCAATGAGAGAATACGCCTCTCAAAGTTGCATGCAAAAATATTCGTTGCATTACCATTCCTCGCCTCGATATTCAAATTCCGTACAGGGCTTCGATTCCATTTCAAACCTAAGTCGCTCGAAGCACACACATTCACTATGTAGAATGCACGTAAGCTGCAAGTTTTGGAAATATGCTACATTTTTTATGCTTACATCATGTCATAAATACACTTTCAATTTCTCAGCCACCTTAACAGGTTATTTCTTTATTTTCGAAGTTAACTTATATTTTTCTAGTCCCTTTTTATTTTAGTGACGTTTAAAAATTTTATTTTAACCGGAGTGCATTCAAATTCAAATTTTTCTCAAATTTCAAAAATAGATAAAAACGTAATGTCTTTACTAGATGAATACGGAATACAACCCAAAGAAATTGTGCCGCTCATTGAAAAAATTTTTGTATCATGGACATAAATGTTAAAAAAAATTCACTAAATGTTTTCTGTTACTGTTCTTGACCTTTCACATTACCATCATACTATGCTTTGCTTCAAGGAAGTTAGGTTTGACATGCAGCTTATGCCATGTGTCAATTTGAACAGCTAAACTAGGAATGCTAATAGATCAATATAAACGCATTTACACATGGATTGTAAACAAAGTGAAAATTATATGAAATTATGAAAAGAGAAAGAAAAAGCTTATTTTTCAAGCAACAGCTGTATGATATAATTATTGGCCAATTTATTATGTTAGTCCATCTTTCTACGTAGAATTATTGTAGATAGTTTGAAATTCGATAATGATATCAGTTTAAAATTTTAATGAAAGGATTCCTACTATCGCAACCGAATAAACAATTGAAAATTAAGGGTTGGACTGCTTCGTGGCTAAGACTTATGTCAAATCTTTTTTATCATGGGGCCACAGTAAGATGTGTGTGTCACAGCACAATGTATATAGTTTGATAAATTGATGTAGTGGGTGTGTCACCGGTAATTCAGGATTGGCTCTCTTGCACTACTACTAAAAGGTGGTCATTATCCATAAACCTCTAAAAATCTAAAGTGGAATTTGCAGCCTCTAAAATTAGTATTTATTTTTACCCTGCACTCTTTTGATGACACTGAATGTAGTTCAAAATGAATTTCTTCAAACCACTTCACTTCTGATGTGCTAACCGCCAAGCAATCCAACATTTAATTTTCGTGTTTCTTTCGTTGTGATAATAAAAAATTCTTAATCCATTAAAATTTTGAACTGATATCACTACCGAATTTCAAACTATCTACAATAACTCTACGTAGAAAAATGGGCTGTAATATAATAAATGTGTTAAAAGATTCAATCATACAACTGTTGCTGAAGAAATAAGATTTTCTTTTTTTTAAATATTCGTGTTTTTAAAATAAACACAGTTTTTTGTATTTTTTATAGTTTATGTAAAATATTAGCGCAATTATCTGCCAGTAGGCGAAGACGGCTTTGACACACCATGGGCTGTTGCGCCAATGAAGAAGCAGTGTTTATAATTGATGAATTTTTCACTTAAATGATTATGAAGCGTATGGTATCATGGCCATTTCACTCATTTACTCATTTTCTTTTAAGTCCTATGATTTAACTGAGTTATAGGTTTTATTTTACTATTCAGTGTGCTCAGATCTGTTGAAATTTTAATAAGGAACAAATTTTATGGAAACTGAACGTTATGAAAGAAGATTGATTTTTGTAACAATTTTTAAGGGGAACTCATTCAAATGCAACTTTTTATACAAAATAAAAACGAGAAAAAAGAAAATTTTCAATCAACAATCAAGATTTGATGCAGCTGTTATGGAATTTTACTTGCATGCCGTAAAACAAATTGAAACTTACCAGTATCTGAATCCGGCAATCTTGTTTTAAGAAATAAACCTCGTTAAAAGAAGTATTTTTATTATTAATTTGGAATACTGGCAACAATTCAAGACTAACATGATTGTTTGATTGTTTTTCACATCCAGAACCTCACGCATTCCCAATCATAACTCTGCATAGTCCTTGATGGATGGATTAGATTAAATGGATCCCTAGGAAACTTTCCAGTTAATCGTATCCATATTTTTTGTGTATGGGTTTAAATGGATCCACGAATACTTTGAGTTAATCGTGCTCCTTTCCTTATTGTATGGGATTAATGGTTCCCAGCAAGATATTCAAAGTTAGTCTTGCCCATTTTCTTATTGTATGGGATTAAATGGATCACAGGTAGATTTTCAAAGTTAATCGTGCTAATTTCGTATTGCACACGGGATAAAATTGGATAACTTGAGAATTACGGATAACATGTTCGTCTTCAAATTTCATTTAAAACAAATTAAATGAGGTATCACAAAAAAAATAACTACAAACATTTATTTATGCTCTTTGTATATTAACTTTTACACAAATTAAATGAATAAATTGCTTTCACGGAATGCAGAAAAATTTCTGTTAACATAAGTAAAATGGTCATTATTGATTTAGTGCGAAAATATTTTACACATAACATTAAAAAATGCTACATGAAATTTAATTTCTGAATATTTGTATACATACAAAATTTTTATTAGTACAAAAATATATCAAATTTATCATTTTCTAGAACATTGCTTATAAACATTTAAGCATATTATCCATAAAAATCAAGGAAAAAATTTATTTTTCCAAAAACACCATCATTTTTAAAAAAAACCCTCTGTGTACTGTCCGTCTTTAAGTAAACTCATGCGTAGAAAATGTTTAATACTTTTTAGTTTTGTAAGAAATAAAGCAGGGTTTATAAATTCAGGCAACAAAAATCCACTATGTAAATCCCACTGCGTAAAGTTTGAAAATACTACAGCCTTTGTCCAAAATCACAATAGTTGAAGCAAAACAAGGAAATACAAAATGTCTATTATATCTTAAAGTATTTCTTTAATAAAAAACATTTTTATAGAAATATGGACAGCTCAATTTCAGACACACACTTAATTTTCTTAAAATAAAATACATTCATTATTTTCATCTATATATTGTATCAGTCTAAGCTAAAAAGTATGTGCTTTTCTTCATATAGTTCTCTTAACTGTTATTTACTTTAGATGGATATACAATTTAATACAATCTTTTATGTTTTTTTTTTTTTACTTTAAAAACAAAATATTTAGTTGGAAAAACAAAAATCATTGAATAATCATATTATGTATATCGGTACCCTTGTGTTCTAATGTAAGCCCTGAAAAGAACACCGATAAAAATGGATTATTTTATGTATAATTTCACGAAATTTTGTGAATCGTAAAAGAGAAGAAAATAAGAAAACTCAGGCAATGAATGCGTTTTCACAATTGCTATAGAGTCTCCATATTTCTGATAACAGTGACCACGACATAAACCAGAAGTAGACTGAATCTGTCAACATCTGTAACCAACCAGAAGTAGACCAACTGCCAACATTTAACTGCATCGTACCAAGGTAGTACAATTATATAATTTATCATGAACAGCGAATAAAGTCAAATTTAGACAAATGTTTATAAATTTTATGGGGAGTACATGAATATATTGAAGTATAAACTTATACAAATGCAGCAAGACAAAAAATAATAATAACATTAAATATCAGTTAGTAAAACTTATTCGACGTAGAAAAGAAGAAACTATCTTAAGTCATAAAATATGAAAAGAAAATTATTTATTCTCTGCGGCAATATATTCATTAAAATAATTTTTATTAAAAATAATAGATGATATGCTTTACTTTCAATATGATACATATAGCATACACCACTTGAATTTGATTCTAGAGTCATTAGAAATCGTAATACAATTTGCGTAATCACAAGGTATTAGGACAATGATTTCATGTATTTAAAACTTTAAATTGAATTTCTGAAATTACATTTTTGCTACACCACCATAAGATAACAGAAATAATTTGCAGAATCTAAGGAAATTTTAATTAATAGTAACTTGACTTAATTTTAGCTAATCTTTAATAATGTTATTTATGCAAAATGGTTTTCAAAATATATTCATATACAAATGAGTTATGAGCATTTATATTAAAAATATTTATTTTGCTCTAAATTACTCGATTAGTTGTAACTCGACTATATTTTTAGAATAGTATAACAATACTATTAGCTCAATATATGTACATAATGAAGGATATATATATATATATATATATAGGGGATATTTTTACATATTTTTAATTAGGAGTATTTAAAATAAGATTCAAAATACAAATTTTGTTAATTTTTACCAAATTTTGGTAATATATCTATATACATATATATATATATATATATATATATATATATATATTAGTGGTATGTTTGTTTAATGTTTTATAACTCAATATAACAATTTTGTCCACCAAAAATTTCCGTAAAATTTCCTTTTCCGTTATTTAAAGTTTCGAATCCTTACTAATATAATAGCGGCAAATAAAAATAATATTTTCTCTTGATTTTAAGAGATGAAATAAGAACTTTTCTGAGTTTTAGCATTATTCGGCGTTAAAATCAAAGCATTATTATTAATAGCAGCAGGGCTCAAGATCTTGTAAAAGTTACCATAAATTGAAAGTTTAAATTTCTTCGAAATTAATATTTTTGAAAGCGATGGAAAAGGAAACTTCCTTTTAAGGTAAGATAACTCGACTGCTGTATAATATTTAACTTCAGAAAATAATCATCTTTAATCAGTAGAGTTTCAACCTTACTGATCTTATGTTCGATTATTCTTGGAATGGCTTTTATACACTTGCTAACATCAAAATAGAGTACTTGTAATACACAGCAAAAAACAGGTTTCATTTCCATCATATAATAGTTTAATTTGTTCGAAGAGTCTAAACTTAGAATAGGATATAAATTTCATTCTTTATACTTTTGAAATTGTTAAAATTGACTCTCCTGCCGAATATAATACAATAAATAATAATAATTGTTTCATCATCTCGATAAGTAATCAAGCTTTATAATTATATGGTTTGGATTTACAATTGTACACTTAAAACAGTTACAAAAGTGTTGGCTGTAGGGAGTGATTTTCCAAAGAGATGTGTAACAGGAAAGCTATTCATTGGAAGACAAAAGAAATCACGATGTCCTTCAAAAATTGATGACTTTCAAGACACCATTAATAATCACCCCAATTAAAATGTCATTCGACCTCACTGAAATCATTATTAAATAACCAACATAAAATGTGTGAAATCCTTAAGTGATCGTATTAAGCACCATTAACTCAGTTGGAGTACTTAAAAAGTATGGGACACAAGCTGAAGTCGAAAACAGGATCGACGCTGTAATTTTACCCACGCACAAAGAGTCCCATGTCCCCTCGGCCTACTGCAGGACACGATAGACAGAAACGGTTTGAGTGAGTGCAATTAAACCTCTTTTGCTTAGAGAAATCCAAGCATGTCGGTCAGATACATCGTTGGAAGTAAAACTACAACCAATTATTATTTCATTCTTAATTTGCATTAGAAGATTTTTGAAGATTTCCTACAGATTAAAATCATTAAAAAAGAGAGAACAGTCGTAACTTTAATGCATTAAATAAGGGAAGAAATCGTAACACAGCAGACCAGTTGAGTGTTCAGATAATTCTCCAGAAATAAATGGGAAAAAGTTGAGTGGGATCAGTTTAATCCGTTCCACTTAACAGGGAATTTAAGTTCTTACTGTTTGGAAAGTATAATCATCAGTTGAAATGAAGCAATTATAATCCAAGGAGCATGAAGATCTCAAAATATAGCTATATTTCCATCTTTTTATTTTTTGAAGAGTGGAAGTTTGGGATTTTGAGATCATTATATCCGTGTGTTTCCCCTCTGCATTTTTAAGTGTTCAGGTACATTAGTTATTGCTAATGAAGTAGGGAAATATTTTTATGAGTTTCAGTTTATTTCGTTGAATTGAGATGCAGTTCGGAATTAAGTAATGCGATTTTATTTGATAATAAATCAGCAAACTATAATTGTATTTTCTTATTGACGAGATAGATTAAATCAATTTCTTTTTTTTATGTAAATATATATATATACTATATATAAATTCAGTTACAAAATTATTCCTTATATATATATAAGGAATAATTTTGTAACAATTTATATATAATGTCATCACGACCCATATTAGCCTGAGGGGCCGCTTCCAAGTTCACGGAAACACTTTTAGTTTTTATTTGAAAATCATTATATATCTACAGATACAGAACTCGAGGTTATTATACAAGAAATGAAAATTGAAAATATAATTTTTCTCAAATGCAATTAACTCCAAGATCAGGAGTTTTTCGAAGTTCTCGAATCTACTTAAGAATCTAATTATTAGGTCGGCGCCCGACCGTAATTATCACGCAGGTGATGCACGAAACCACAAGGGGCTCACTTTGGAAAAAGGGCAAAAACTCGGCCTATTCAGTTACGAAGAAAAGAGAAAACACGCTTTGTCGACTCGCCGCAAAACTATCTCTTTTCTTCTCCAAAAATTCCCTTTAAGAAAATCCGTCAATAGACGGGTCAGCTTTCCTCACTTCTTATTGGAGTAGACATTTCTTAGCCTATGGTCTATCGTCAATCACGATCGAACAACTCATGATGTAATCCATATTCCATATGTAATTGTTCGACCTTTGAAGGTCAGACAGACAATTGTTAATTTCATGAGTCTCATTATACATGGCACTGAATATCTTCTATAAATTTGAGTCCATGTTATTCTCATTAGTACAAACCACTAATTATGTATTATAACTACACCTGGCACTGCTTATATGCTGTCAAATATGAGTGGTGGGTTGTTATTATGTACATGTATAATATAAATAAATCAAATAATATAATATCAAATATATAAATATCAAATAATATACGTTCCACTCTGCTGGAAATGCGAAAACACTACCCATGACATAATATATATATATGTGTGTGTGTGTGTGTGTGTGTGTGTGTGTGTGTGTGTGTGTGTGTGTGTGTGTGTGTGTGTGTGTGTGTGTGTGTGTGTGTGTGTGTGTAATATTTCAAGTTTTGGAGACGTTAGTTCCTGATTTAAATATATTTTCTTAATTTTGACTTCACTCTGCCATTTAAAAAAGTCTAATATGCAATTTAAATACTATCCATCAGAAAAGCACAAACACGGTCATCTTATAAACTATTACATTCAGCACTTTAAAAATAAGATTTCTAAGTATTAATGTCATGGAAGACTGAAAGTCGCAAATATATTTCATTATTCATTCTTCAGATTCAAGGTACCTCATATAAATAGAGTTCGCTCAAAAGCATATCATCCATATTCTTAACAAAATTCGCCCAATATACTATGCCATACTATCCATAGCATTGTTAAGGCTGATTATACTATTATCCTTCTGAGCGGTTTCCTATAAATCTTCTGGCAAAAACTAGCTAAACCCAAGAAATGTTCAATGGAAGTATCTATTCATTATTCAATTCTTAATTTTCCATAATTCTGCCTAATAAAATCTTACTTTCAACACTTTAAAAATAATATCCAAAGAATTAATATCATGGGTAACTTAAAGTCACAAAATGTTTTATTTGAATATGTTAATATATACTTCAGATCAAGGTACCGCATGTAAATAGAATTCGCTCAACAGCATATCCATATTCTTAACAAAATTCGCTCCACGTACTATGTCATATATTGTTCAGGCTGATTATACTTTTATCCTACTGATCAGTCTCCTGTAAATCCCCTGGCAGAAACTAGCCAAACCGAAGAAATGCTCAATGGAAGTATCTATTCCGGAAGCATGCCAAACAACCCTGATTAAAGGTAACACCATTAACTAATGAAAGCCGGCTTTATCTCTGGTGTCCGCCAAAAACGCCAAACTGCAGCGTTAACAGCAGAGAGAGAGAGAGATCTTTTCATCCTCGGAATAGGAAGCAGACATGCCTGGAGCGCCAAACAAGACACTCTTTCTTTCCCCTTACCCTATTCCCCCTACCCCTACCCCCAACAAACATCAAAGCCCTCGATTCTCAAGATTCCTCTTCCGTAAACGAGGTGCATTGTAATATTAGAGCTAAGAGGTCAATTCGGACTCGCCTGCAACCTTCCTCTCTCGTCTGCCCGGACTCTTTGCTTTCAGTTGCTTTGTGGCATGTCTGAGTGCAATTTGATACGCCCTGAAAGCGCCAGTGAAAAGGGGGGTGGATATTAAGCACACAGTGTGTCGTAGAAGTTTTAAAAATTAAGTGAGGGTGGTGAAATTTAAACTTGTGTTGCGTTAAGAGAAGTCCGCAAAAAACACTCGGCGAAGGGATGTTGTATGGCATTTGGAACAAAATTAGATTGTGTTTGTTAAGGTTGGATGTGGTGTAACTTAACATAGAAGCATTAATGGTGTTGTAGATGGACCTAGATGGATGGAGCGTCAAAAGTTCAAACTGCATATTGGTTTAAATCAATTCACTTTTAAAAAATTAATTCAGTTACTTGGGGAATAATTACTTTGGTTATAGCTCTACATATAATGAATGATACTAATAGCACCACTCGAGAAGAGAATAATTTTTGTTTTATTTAAATAAATGGCTGGCAGTTAAATTAGAAATAAATTTGTGTTACTTGACAATTAAAATGCGAAGAATAGAAATCAGAAACAACGAACAAAAATATAAAATACTTTCGATCGGTGATTATAAATTATGTTATTGAAAATGTTGTAATAATAAAATTGTAATAAAATAATGATCACCATGTACTCCAATTTTTAAAAAAAGTGATAGTTGTAGAAAAGAAAATTTTAGATTGAAAAACATTTAATTAATTTCACAATAAAAGTGTCTGCTTATTTAGTTCTAACTGATTGTATCAGTTGTAATTTAATAAATATCAGCATTATTTTTAAAGAAGATTACAAATGCCTTAATTTGTTATGGTTAATTTTTAACTTATAAAGGGGGAAATATTTTTTTTTTTTTGAGAAATTATAGCAGTTTTTAATATTTATGTGCTGCATTCTGTGTAAATATTTTGAAATTTTGAAGTTTCTTTGCATTTTTTTTTAATATACGAATAAGGGATGATCGGTGTTCGGCGCTTTCAAAAAAAGGATATACTTATGTACTACATCTATAACAGAGAGTTAGACTGCATCTATAGCTCTATGACAGAAAGACACCACATTACAAAGATCGTATGGCAATTTATATTCCCAGAAGACTCTACTACAAATCTATCTTCTCCGAGGGATCTGAAATAGTTCCACTATTAGTAGTAGAACCTGTCAAATAAATTAATTCGAACAAAATATATTTTCGTGACTTAAAGAAAAGGAAAGTCCCATCTAAGGTTAAGAGGAAGGTTGCGCCAAATCACTTTATTTTCTGTTGTTTCCCCACTCAATTCTATTTTAACATTTAATTAAGTTAGTTAAAATTTTAAGAACATTTAATAACATTTAATAAATAACATTTAATAAAATTTTAAAGAGAAATATAAACCCAACTTTTAATAACCCTATAAATAAAATTTTAAATAGAAAATAATTCATGAGAATTTTTCGAGATTTGAACTATTTCGACTTTCGACAAAGGAATCAAAGATCCTACATGTAAAAACACTGCTAACTATTAAAAATTGTGAAAAATTGTGTATAAAATATATTAGAATTTTATTAACTTATTGAATATTTGGACAATTAACTTAAAATTAAACAATTAACCTAAATTTAATTAATTTTTAGCAATTTACTTTTTAAATTAAATAACATTTCTTATTCAAGCCACCAGATGACACTCAATGGCAAAAAAAAATTTTTGTTTCGTTAAAAAAAAGAGCTAATGGGGATATGTTTGTAGATTTTTGGCTAGAGGATAATAACTCAAAAGAAACAATTAGATCGCTCAGTGTTATAGGTTTTAAATTACATGGTAATACTGTGCATACATACATTTTGTTATCCATTATTTTCCTATTAAAAAAGTCAAAAAGAATTCTTTAATGACTTATTCTACATCCAAATATAAAAAAAACTTATCAACTAATTACAAATTGATTTTGCATTTACACCTTAACATTATCCAAGTTCTATCTTTTTCTTATTTTATTGACATCCATCAATAAAAAAAGTAAAAAGACAAAGTTATTTTCACTGCTTTCACACTAAAATTATTCTTACTACTGCTTACATTTATGCTTATCCAACACTGGCAGAAAAACCTCAGACAATAAGAAAGGACAAGGAGGAAAGAAAAAGAAGAAGAGAAATAGCTAAGTCAGACAGAAAGTTCCCTTGGCTATTAAGGAGGGTAGTTTTTTTATTTCTAAAAAATTCTATCATTTTTCTGGAGAAAGGTTGCATGTCACCCTTGGCCAAATAAATTCCTTTATAAACTGTTGTGCTGAAGTATGGGCATACTGGGGAAGATCAGCGCTCCCCTTGAGGAACACTGAATCTGTCATACTAATGATCGATAACCTCATTCCAATGTCTCCGTCATTTAAAAACAATATGAACTTCCAAGTGTCATACAGAAAATAGAAAAGGATTCATATTATTTCGGATATGCTCTCTATCAAAAAAATAATAGTAAAATAGTCATATCTCATACTATTTTAAGGAACTGACCGTACAAATAAAATAGATGAATAGACGTTTTTAAAACCGAATAAAAATTAAAACCTACTAAAAATACCATGCAAAATAACAAAACATCAATGATATGATTTATTAAGTTAATTTTGAATGCTTGGATTATTAAAAATAGATTGTATATATTTTTTTTAAAATAAATTTTTAAATTAACACGTGAGGAAAAAGTACATGCCTTTAGTACATACCTTATTGACAACTTTTCTAAGCAGTATAAACGTCTTTTCTTTTATTTCCATCCGTTTAAAAACAAATATTTTAGAAATAAATCAATATGCTTTAAGCTTATATTGATTCAGATTTCTAATTACCAATTATTCAGATTAGCAATTGATTCAGATTACAACATTGTTAATAATATTACCACTATTTTACTGAGCTCCTAATTCCGCATAACTACAGGTGGATAACTACAGGTATTAAACAATATAAATAGTATAATAAATCTTTGGCTAATAAGCAATGAGTTTAACCACATTAATTAATGATAAAACAATTCATTTCTTTTTCACCCCTGAAATTTTTATTTTAAAGCCTTAATTTTATACGCCTGAGCTGTACTCAACTTATTAACTTATTAATTTGTAACTTATATAGGATTAATTCTATTGGTGGTCGGAATGACAGTCGCGTTTTCAAAACGAATAGACTCATTGTTGATTGTAACAAGGTATTTAAAGTATCGATGTTAACGCTGTCTGGTGGAAGTTTTCTGAGTTTTGTCTCGCTCTGCACGCAAATATGGGCCTGTTACCTTTAAAAAGTATGCAATATCCTCCCTTTATTTATCCATCAAATGCCAGAAAATAAGGAAACACGAAGAGGACAATGAGACTTTGAAGACATGGAGTTTGTCGAAAGCCAGATAAGGAAGAAAAGGAAATATGCCAGACTATGCGTCATCAATAGAAAACGATGCCTACAAAAAATTATCAAACAAAATTAAATAACTATATTTTCTAGGTTAAATATTAATAGTTTTAGATAATTATTATTTGAATAACTTATACCATTGAATGTTGAATCTAATGCCATTATTGCGTATTTATATCAACATCTCATTATCAATAGCAAGATAGCCAAGAGTGGGCCAACGCTTTCCTTTGAAGAGATTTCCATGATTTCCTCTGGGTAACAATGATCCTGCAATTCTTAATCTTTAGTACAGCAAAATCTTTTTCAACTACATGTATCCATCCCAGCTTGGGTAGTCCTCTCTCCTCTTTATCTTTGTGGCTTTTTCCCAGATAAGCCTTTTTTACAGAGTTTCAATTATTCATTCTAAATATAAGAGCAGCCCAGTTTAATCTATTGATATTAATAAATTTTATAATTTCTGAGCCTTTATAGCATTTATAAATTTCTGCGTTGTACCGTGTTCGCCAACAATCATTTCTCTAACACCTCCAAGAAATGTATTTATAAAGGATTTCTTTTTCCCAGTACGTAAATAAAGTTATGTAGATATTCCAGTAATAAGATTTAGATATTTACGCTTTCGAAGATTTAAAAATTCAATTGTTTCATTGTTATCCAAATTAAACAAAATGTACTTATTAGCATCTTACTTCTTATATTATGCAAAAATTGGTAACTTCCTTTTTACAAGCCAAATAAATATGAAACCAATACATTTGGCACAAAATAATTACAAAGACCACTTTATGCAGAAACAAACACAGACAATGTCAAAAAGACAGTATCAACAGAGACAATGTCAGAGTTTGTTTCTGCTACTATGTATACTCGTCGACATTTTAAACTAAACCCTTATGAATTAATACGAGGAATTAATTTGCCCATGAATTCATTAAGATTGCTTTATAAAAGCTGAATATCGTAATAAAGGCTTAGGTAAATATTAAGCCGAAAAGTGATGTTAGAAACATACTAAGTTAAGCAGAATCTAATACCAGGAATAAATATTAATTTCTTCTTTCTTACGATAATAAAAGTGAAATTTCCCAACTACTTTTCTTCTATTTTTTTTTTTTTTTTTCTTCCTACGGTTTAAATAAAGCATGTATACCTCCACCAAGCAATAAAAAGTGTGCAGGCAACTTGAAAAAACAGTGGTGCTTAATGTATGCAGGCAATTTTTAGTTTAATTTTTATATTTTCCACCAATTTTTTTTTCTCTCCTCTTTCCGTCCCATTGCCGCTGATATAACGAGATTACCCGGACGGTGATTGCGGAAGGGTTTCTTCTGCTTCGAGCTTCAGGCGAAACTCATAGTAGAAGTGGGATTGATATTATTCATGACACTCTCGATCCAGAAAAAGTTATCACATTTTAATCAGATTTTTATAGCTCTTTTACACATCGTCAATCCACTTTTTTTAACACAAATATAATCCTCAAAGTGAGCACAGACTTAATCTTATATAAGCTACTCTATATGGGTTTTTTTTAGTTATTTTTATTTCCCAGGACAATGCATTTCTCCACAGAAGAAAGAATCCACATTAAAGATGTTTTGTCTATTTAAACTTTGAATTTATTGTTTTAATGTAAATGTCTGGTACTAGAAGGTTACTCAAATACTTTATTGGAAACATATCGCTTATATACATTAGAGACTTATCGCTTATTATATATCATTAGAATTTATAATCCTGTTATAGTCATACATTATAAATCTGTGAGATTTTACCTTCAGCTTTAACTCAATTAGTTTTAGCTCATGGTTTAAGCGGCCTGTTGGCCCATTGTCAGCTCTCTGATCTTTCGTACCGGCTTTTCAAGTTCGAATCCTGTCAGTGGCAGGAGATGTTCATTAAGGGTTTTAATACCCGTTAAACTATAAGTTCCGGTCTAAATGGCTGGTGTGGCAAAAATTATCGTTGAGCTACGGAAATAAACCAAATACCGTTAGCTGCTAGGATTTGATACATCATTGGTGGACTTCCAGTTCAACTAAGCTCAGCATCATTATTGCCGCCAGGCTTTGCAAACATCGGCTGCACGCATGATGAGCAGATGCATCATTATTCATGGAAAAGTAGAGTATGCGGATACGGTACAAGTTATTCAGAATCCTGCATTATAACATTTTCATTTATGTGTAATATTTATGTTAGTTACAAGTACCACATGGTATATTTTTATGCAATATGGTTCATTTAATCCTGCAATTTTGTAACTCAAAAGGAGTTTTTAATTTTTATATTTATTATAATTATTCTAGCTCACTTTTATAGTTGGCCTGACAGCCAATTGGCCAGCTCTCTGGCTTATTGGTACCTCTACAGGCTTGGTATCCGTAAGTCTTCATGTACCATCAAACAAAATTAAGTAATTGTACATTCTAGTTTAATATTAGTTTTTAGCTATATCTTCCTTCAATAATTTATATCATTGAATGTTGAATCTAATGTAATAATTATGTAGAGCTTAGTACATTAGTCTTTTCCAGTAAATAAAATACAAAACGTGGAATATTCCGGTAATAATGACGAAGAATCATAAAAAGTTTTCTTCGAAGATTTTTAGTTTCTTTCATTGTTATCCTAATTAAAACTATACTTATTAGCATATTTTCTTTAAATCAACTGCATACTATATGTTCAGTTCAATAACTTCATTTAAATAACAAAATGCAAAATCTGCACAAAATAATTACAAAACCAATTATATGCAGAAACAAACACAGACAGCTGTCAAACCAGTCATCAACAGAGATAATCAGAGTTTGAAATCTTGTTTCGTTACTATGTATACTGTCGAAATTTTAATCTAAAACCCTTATGAATTAATACGAGGAATTAATTTTCTCGTGAATCATTCAGTTTGTTTTGAAAGCTGAGTATCGTACTAAATGCTTAGGTAAATATTGCCGAAAAGTGATGTTGGAAATATAATTAAGTTAGCAGAATCTATACCAGGGATAAATATTAATTTCTTCTTCCTTACGATAATAAAAGAGAAATTTCCCAACTACTTCCATTTTTCTATTATTTTTTTTCTAGGGTTTAAATAAAGCATGTATAATTCTTCACCAAGCAATAAAAGTGTACAGATGCTTAAAAAAACGAAAAACTCAATGGTGCTTAATATATTCAGGCAATTTTTTTTAGTTTAATTTTTATATTTTCCAATTTTATATTTTTTTTGCTCCCTCTTTCCGTCCTATTTCTGCGGATATAACGAGATTACCCGAACTGTAGTTGCGGAAGGATTTTCTCATACTTCCGAGCTCCAGGCAGAAAACGCATTGTAAGTGGAATTGATATTATTCATGACACTCTCTCGATCCAGAAAAGTTATGCATTTTAATCGAAATTTTTTATAGCTCTTTACACATCGTCGGTCCACTTTTTTAATACAAATATAATCCTCGCAAAGCGAGCACAGACTTAATCTTATAAGCTACTCGCAATTTTTTTTTTTTTAGTTAGTTTTATTTCCCGGCACAGTGCATTTTAAATCTCCATCCAGAAAAGAAAAAAGAGATGTAATTAAAGATGTTATTGTCTATTTAATCTTGGAATTTCTGCTTAATGTAAATGTCTGGTACTATGGTTACTCAAATACATTGTGTAACCATATCGCTCATATATATTAGAGATTTATAGTCATATAGACTATAAATCTGGGAGAATTTCTGTAGCTATAACTCCGTAGTTTTAAGTGGCTTGTTGGCACATTATCTAGCGCTCTGGTCATTGGTACCGCAGGGTTCAGGTTCGAATCTTTGCAGTGGCAGGGATGTTTGGAATCTACATTAAACTGTAGGCATCAGTCTAATTAGCTCAAAGTGTGCAAAAAATTAGCGTAGATTGACGAACCAAAACAAGTCGTTGTTTTTTAAAATATGTGCATGTTGGTGGAATATCAGTTCCATTTAAACTTCTTCCGTCTATACGTGTATACATGAATACATCCATCTATCCGTGAGTGGTGAATATCAGTTGCGAATGTTGTCGAAGTAGAACTGTCTCATTATGCATGAAAAAAGCAAAATATTTTTCTGCGTTGCGATATGAGTTGATATTGTGACTGATTATTGTTGACAGATGTGTAGACTATAAAAATATACAATTCCTGACAGGTAAGTTCACTACATGTGCTTTTAACGCTATCTACTTGTGAAACCCTGAAAGGTAGTTTATGGAAAGAAGTATATGGAGTCGAAAACTATATGAAAGCATATGGAGTATATTTGATAAAATATACAGACAAAAAATTTTTGTTTGTGAAAAGAAAATATATGGAAAAGTATATCCCATATTTGGAGTATATTTTGATACAATATACATACAAAAATTTATGTTTGTGACTTTAGAAACTGTGTACTCAAAGTTATTTATTATCGATCTGTATTTCTCGGACTGTGGTGTTTGTACTGGTGACTTCTGTCGCAATAAAATGTGTTTTCTCAATGTTCTAAACATCAGTAACTCCTATTACAAAAAAATTTCCAGTTTTTGAAAGATGCCAGTTTATTTCCATATTTGATACGGATTGAAGGGAAATGGCTACGGTCAACAATATTTCATTTATTGCCTTGTCATGTTATAAAAACATTACATATTGAAGTCTCCATAAATCGATTCCATCTTCAATATAAAAAGCAGGAAATAATGTAATTAACGTGCATGTCAGTCACATATCTTCGCCGTAAAATACAAAAAACCAATATGCTACCAGAAAAATATTTTTATTTTTATCTGAACTAACTAAACACGTACTCCTACTAAAATGTTCTAAACATCGGTAGCTCACTGTATTAATACTTTTAATGGCAGACTGCCTTCCTCCCTACCAGAGCTCTGGAAACAAAATTATGATGACTTTTCCACTAGTACTATAACAATGTGCAAAGAACTGGATCGTATATGAACAGAAAATGGAGGCAGACCAGGAGCAAGAAAATAAAGGAGAAAAAGTATGAAAGGAAGGAACGAAAGAACCTCGAAAAAATCATCGATCAAAGTCACAGAACGTTTGGCATCGTTTGTCAAGACTCGATCATTTCGAGCAGAAAGATAAATCGGTCAGCATTCTTATGGCGCCAACCAATTTTGTCGCCATGGCAAACTCATTAAATAATTTACTTCGGTGATCTTTGCCTTTTTTTAAGTTCAAACAGGAAGGCACGTTTGTGTTGAACAATTGCCAAAAAGTATTTAGAGGAAAAAAGTAGTGTTTTATCTAATTTGCGAAATTGTGTCAAAATCAATTCCAAAAAGATATTTGTATGATAATAGCCTTGATGTCATAAACAGATTTGGCACTGAAATTGTTATCTGATTTATTTGACAATGTTCACCAAAACAATCTCTTAATTCTGTGTTAATTGAAAAGTTGAGTTTTAATTTTTAAGTAATGAAAAATACAATAATTTGATTAATTTATAACTTCTACTTTAGATATGAATTCTTGATAAAATATTTATTTAATTTCTGGCACAAGTCTTCTTTTTGATTTATCTGCATTAATCAAATAATTAATGTTCTTTATTAAACTAATTTCTGAGATATTTGCTGTCTCAAGTAGGCAATTCAACTGCAAAAAATATTTCATTTTGAATTTTATTTGTAATGAAACTCAAATTTTTATATTTAGAAGTGTTATTAAATAGTAATTTTTATTAAAGCAAGAAATTGATTGAATCTTTTAAATAAACATTTTTAACTCAAATCTTATCTTGATACTCGATTTTAATTGAAAAATTCAATTTGATTTGTTTAGTTTAAATATTACTAGTTCTGATCTGTTTAAAATATTCAATTCGAACGAAGACAGTAAAAATATTCAATGTTTGAAACTTATTACTATTGTTCTATTGTTCGATTGTTTTTATTTTTATTTGAATTCGTTCTCTTACAGTCTTCATTGAAAATCTGTTAAAATGTAAAAGTAACTTAAAAATAACACTAGAAAACAATGATCAATTTATTTTTGGTTTAAAAAATGATTATAATAATTTCTTAGCTGTCATTTAATATAAAAAGTATATTTGTACAGCAATATCAAATAAAGAATACTCTTATATCATCGGATTCTGTAATGGTTAAATTGTCGAATAAAAATATAAAAAAATTAAACAAATATGAAACAATTTATCCTATCTGAAATAGTTGTTAGAAAATAATAACTGAAATTTTATATTTTCTGCACAACATTATAAATTTTTTTAAATAAATATTTAAATTAATTACAAGTAATTGAAAATATAGATTAGTTAAAAATGGCCAAATCTCAAAATAGAGGCCGTTGGGATTTTGGCCGAATTTTGAAACAGTACACATTTGGCGTCTTAGCATCTAGTTTGCGCTCGCAAAAATCGTAAAATCCCAAGATGCTATTTTATGGTTTGACTGTTTTAACTAATCTATACTTTCAATTATTATCATTAATTTAAACATTTGTTTTAAAAATAAATTGCATAATTTTGTGCATAAAACAAAAAAATTAATTATTCTTTTCAAGCATTTATTTCAGATAGAATGAATTGTTCCCTATTTCTTTTTAATTTATTTTTTTATATTTTTACTGACTGCTAGATTCAAAGAAAATATGATTTATGCAAGTGAAAAATCTAATCAGATGACGTAAGAGTACTTTATTTGATATTTTTATACAAATATGCTTTTATATTAAAAAATACTAACCTAAGAATTTATTATAATTATTTTTACAATAATTAAGTTTTTAAGCCGAAAATAAACTGATTATGATTTTCTAAGTTACTTTTAAAATATTCTTTTCAGTTATTTATATAACAAAAAGATTTTGTAGAAGAAAATTTCAAATGAAAATAATAACAATGGAATAATAACAGATAAAATTTAAAAAATTAAATATTTTTACTATGCTTTTGTTTGAGATTAAATACTTTTAAAACGGACCAGCAAGCGTAATATTTAAAACTAATGAAATCAAATTGATTTTTTTCAATTAAAATCAAGTAAGACAAAAGTGATTATTTTAATTCAATTAATTTCATGCACTCAATAAAAATTAGTATTTTATAATACTTTTAAATGCAAACATTTGTTTTTGGCATAACAAATTAAATAAACTTAAAAAGCAAAACAAAATATTTTGCAGTTGAATTGTCTACTTGAGACTGAAATTTCAGTTTAATAAAAGACATTAAATATTTGATTATGTACATAAATCTAAAAAGACTTTTGGCAGAAATTAAACAAGTATCTTATTAAGAATTCAGCTCTAAGTCAGTAGTTATGAATTAATCAAATTATTTTATTTTTTAATACTTAAAATTCAAACTCAACTTTTCAATTAACACAGAAGTAAGAGATTGTTTTGGTGAACACTGTCAAATAAATTAAATAACAATTTAAGCTGTTTATAAAAGCTGTTATCATACAGATATCATTTAGAATTGATTTCGACAGTATATCCGGAAATTAGATAAAACATTACCCTTTTTGTTCCTCTAAATGCTTTTGGCAATTGTTCAACACAAACGTGCCTTCCTGTTTGAACTTTAAAAAAAAAAAGGCAAAGATCACCGTAGTAAATTATTTAATGAGTTTGCCATGGCGACAAAATTATTGTCATTAAGAATGCTGACCGATTTATCTTTTCTGCTCGAAATTACCGAGTCTTGACAAACGACGCCAAACATTCTGTGACTTTGATCGATGACTTTTTCGAGGTTCTTTCGTTCCTTCCTTTCATACTTTCACCCTTTCTTTATTTTCTTGCTCCGGCTCTGCCTCCATTTTCTCTTCATATACGATCCAGTTCCTTCCACATTGTTATAGTAGTAGTGGATAAGTCATCATAATTTCGTTTCTAGAGTTCTGGTAGGGAGCAGGGGCAATCTGCCATTAAAAGTATTATACATTGAGCTACCGACGTTTAGAACATTTTAACAGGGATACGTGCTCAGTTAGGTTGAGATAAAAATAAATATTGGTTTTGTATTTTTACGGCGAAGTTAGGTGACTGACATGCACCTTAATTGCATTATTTCTTGCTTTTTATATTGGAGAGTTGGGTATATTGGAATCTTGCTTTTTATATTGGAATCGAGTTATGGGGAGTTCTTATGCAACATGTAATGTTTTATATGACGTGGCAATGTAGTTGAAATATTGTGGACCATGTAATTTATTAATCGGTTCATACAAATATACAAATGAACTGGTTTCCTTCAAAAATAATTTTTTTTTATAATGGGAGTTAATGATGTTTAGATCATTGAAAACACGTTTTTGCATAGAGAATCACTTAATGTAAACAACATAATCAAAATAAAGGGCGATTATAAAATAACTTAATATATAGGTTGTCTATATGAAGTGAACTTTTGAGTACACAGTTTTTAAACAAACAGAAATTTTTATATATATTTTATAAACAAAACCCCTCCATATACTAGGTGTGCAACTAAGTTTGAGAGTTTCACAAGTGGATAGCGCTAAAGACACATGTAGTGAATTTACATGTCAGAAATTGTGTATTTTTATAGGTTATACATCTGTCAAAAATAATGAAGCCGGATGGCCGAGTGGCTAGCGCTCAGGCGCTCGGTACCACAGGTATCGGGTTCAAATCCCGGCGTTGCCAAAGATGTTTATAGGGGTTCGGAATCCACTTTAAACCGTAGGTCCCGGTCCCAACAGGATCGTTGCGGGGGCGTTGTTACTCCGCGTCCTGGGCTTATCTTCAAGTTAAACGCGCCCTCTGGGTAAAGCAAAGTGAGTAACGTCTGTGCAGCCCTTATGGCATAAAAAAGATCATGGTCTATTTGCCAGCTGCATTAGAGAGAGAAAAATCAGTCACAATACCAACACATATCGCAACGCAAAAATATTTTTAGCAACGAAGATGTCGAGTTTTGTGCCTAATAAACATCATTTGCGGGAAGTTTTGATGTTCTGCTTTAATTTAAGAATATTCAGCTGAAGCAACTTGCTAGCTTGAGGAGGCCTACGGAGAAAAATTAGCACGCTTTATTTTCATTCATAATGGGTACATCTGTTTCGAGAACATTTGCAGCCGATGTTCACAGCTCACGCCTGTACACATGGATAGAACTTAAAGTGGAACTCAGTGTGGTCTTAAGTGGTCTCATATTTGTAAACTTCGTGACCAACATGAGACCACAAATATTCAAGGAGGAAATAAGTAAAACTATTAATAACCAATCTAGAAAGTATTGTTATTTAATTTTGTTGTAGAATCTGTGGTAGGCCTCGTTTTCCACGGATGCCACAATGTCTGGCATTGTCTTTCTTCGCTTCATTATATGGCTTTCCATAGACTGCATGTCTTCATCGTGCTCCTCGTCTTTCCTTTTTTTCTGGCATTTGGTAGATATTGAATTCTGGGAGGACTTTTTAAAGGTAACTGACCCGTATTTTCGCGAGAAATCTCAGAAAACTTCCACTAGACAGCATTAATATCGATACTTTAAATATCTTGTTACAATCAGCAATGAGTCTACTCATTTTGAAACCTGCGACTGTCATTCACACCCACAATACTAAATAAATTACCTTTAATAAACCTTTATAAATTTTTAATAAGTTAACTAAATTAATAAGTTAATAAGATGAATACAGGTCAGGCATTTTATAATTTTGTAATTAAATTATGATAAATATTTATCCCACTTTAATAAAGACACAAAGCAATGCGTAAAAAACAAGAAAATAAATAGAAAATTTTCGTCAAATTTTTATTAATATTTATTAAGAATATAATAGTACTTGCTTTTTAAATATTTTTAATGTAAAATAGAAACATGATGTTAGTGTTTCAATTTTAATTTTTATTTTATTTAGTAAGATTAATGCTTTGAACGAAAATTTCTAGAGTGAAAACAGAAATGTATTTTTATCATTAATTAGTGAGTATGGTTAAACTTATTTGCTTATTAGTCAAGGAATTTATTATACTATGAATATTGTTTAATACCTGTAATTATCCATTATAGTTTGTTTATCAATGAGATGTCTTGTGAGATTAGGGGCTCAGTATAGTAGTTGCAATATTATTAACAATTCTGTAATCTGAATCAATTGGTAATCTGAATAATTGGTAATTAGTAATCTGAATCAATATATAGTAAACTTAAGGCTTATATTAATTCATCTTAAAAGAGATTTATTTAAACAGATGGAAATAAAAAAACGTTTATATTGCTTAGAAAAGTTTTCAATAAGGTATGTAAATAGCTTTTTATCATGTGTTAATTTATAAAATTCTATTTTTTTTTAATTTATTCAATCTATTATTTTATAATTCAAACATTCATAAGTAACTTAATAAATCGTATCATTGATGTTTTATTATTTTGCATGGTATTTTAGCAAGTTTCAATTTTTATTTGGTTTTAAGAACGTCAATTCTATTTTATTTACACTGTCAGCTCCTTACGAGGAATGATACATGACTATTTTCTTTTACTTTTCTTAATAGATTTCGTCTACTGAATAATATGAATCCTTATTTATTTTCTGTATGACACTTAGAAGTTCTTGTTGTTTTTAAGTGACGAGACATTGAAATGATTATTGATCATTAGCGTGACAGATTAAGTGTTCCTCAAGAAACGCTGATCTTCTACAGTGTGCCTATACTGCAACACAACAGTTTATACCGGAATCATATATTTAGCCAATTGTGGCATGCAATCCTTCTCCAGAAAAAATGATAGGAATTTTTAGCCACAGAAAAATCGCTACCATCCTTAATGTAGCTAAGGGGAACTTTTTGTTTTGACTTTGTTATTTCTCCTCTTGATGCTTTTTTTTTTCTTTGTCTGAGGTTTTTCTATCAGTGTTGGATAAACATAAATGTAAGCAGTAGTAAGAATAATTGTAGTGTGAAAGCAGAAAATAATTGTCGTCTTTTACTTTTTATTGATGGATGTCAATAAAATAAGAAAAAAGATAGAACTTCGGATAATGGTTTATAATGGTCCTCTTTTTTGTATTTGGAAGTAAAATAAGTATTTTAGTACTTTTTGATTTTTTTAGTAGGAAAATAATGGATAACAAAATGTATGTGTAAAAAGTAATTTAAAAACTCTGTCTAATTTTTTCTCTTAAGTTATTATCTTCTTGTGGTTTGAATCAGTTAACTAAAAAGAATTCTCTGTCATAGCCTTCTTGTGGTTTGAATCAGAAATTTTCTTTAATTTAAAGTAAATTGCTAAAATATTAATTAAATTTAAGTTAATCTTTCATATCTTCAAATTTTGTAGCTTATGTGATTATAATATTTTAAAATATATTGTTGTGTCTTTAGAATATTTTATATAGACTTATTTCTTTAAAATTCTTTAATAAGATTTTTAATTTTCTTTAATTTTAATTTTCTTTAATAAATATTTATTCAAGAATAATTTTTTCTCTACAATTTATCAAAATTTTTAATTATTAGCAACATTTTGCATCTATGATTGATAATTCCTCTTGATTCCTTTGCACTTTTCGCCCTTTATTTATAATAAATTGACCAAAACTAACGTCCAGTAATCGAAATCTCGAAACAATTATCATAAACAATTTTTCTTTAGAATGTTTTTTTAAAAATAGAATTTAATTGGAAATACGAAAAAAAAAATATATAAAATGACTTAGAAATTTAAGGTGATGTATTTAATCATAAATTGTTTTATTTCATGAATTCCGTGATGTTTCATTATTTTGTATGTTATTTTAATGAGTTTAATTTTTTATTTGGTTTTAAGAGCGTCAATTCGTCTATTTAGTAAAAAATGTGACTCAAAAATAAATATAAGTAGTATTAGTAAAAAAAATATTTTTAATACTACTTAATAAATAATAATAATTTTAAGTACGAATTTCTGATTTTCTGCAGCTGTATAACACTGGGTCATATACTGCCGTTATAACTAATTGACATGCCTGCGGTTAGCTACTTTGTATTAGTTTAAAGGTCAGCACTACGAGTCAGTAAAACAGTATGGTCTTTTAGGAAATTAGCTAGTTCTGAGTATTCCCCATTCCCCAATAAGTAACTTTTAGGTAATTTATTGTAGTTATGGGAGGTCAGTGAGGCAGGGGTCTTCCTTTACAACTTTAAGCAGCGAAAATATATTTTGTTCGAATTAATTTATTTCACAGTTTCTATTACTAATTGGCAAACTATTGTATATTGGAGAAGATAGATTAGTAGCAGAGTCTTTTGAGAATATAAATTGCCATCCGATCTTTGTAAATGTGGTGTCTTCCATCATAGGCTAATAGATTCAATCTAACTCTATGTAATAGATGCAGTACATAAGTGTATCTTTCTAAGAAAGCTCAGAATACAGACCATTCCTTAATTGCATAACAACAAAAGCAAAAGAAACTTCCAGAAAGGAAATAACTTACACAAATGTAATACCTAAATATAGAAATTGCTATAATTTCTGTACAAACAATATACAATATAATAATATATATATATAATTGCTGTAATTTCTGTACAAGTAGTATTTGCTTTTAGGTTAGAAAAAAATGACCCATAACCATATATTTGTGATTTTCTCTAATACCAGCGGCCTCATCGCCAATTTGCTAGCTCTCAGGCTTTTTGGTACCAATAATGCTGATACTCTTAAATTACAACTGATACAATCAAATAGAATTAAATAAACAACTCATTGCAACTCATTTTTTTATGAAATCAATTATATTTTTCTATCTAAAATTTTGTTTTTATAACAGTGCATTTGTTTTGAAGGGGTGTGGGGAGCATCATTATGTTCTGATTGTAATTTTATTACTGTAGCATTAGCAATAATGCAATTTATAATCACTTATTAATAGTATTTTATATTTTTGTTCGTTATTTCTGATTCTTCATATTTTAATTTGCAAGTAACAATTTATTACTGGTTTAACTGTCAGCCGTTTATTTAATTAAAACAAACATTATTATCGCTTTCCCAGTGATGCTACTACATCATTGTAGCCGTAACCAGTAATTATTCCCCAAATAATTATTTAATTAATTTTAAAATGAATTAATTTATAACAATATGTAATTTTAACTTTTGACGCTCCAACCATCTATGTCCCTCTGCAACACCCTCATCAATGCTCCTAAGTTACAACCCATCCAGCTTTAACAAACACAATCTAATTTTTGCTCCAAAACCCGCCTACAACACCTCTTCGCCAAATGTTTTATTGCAGGATGTCTCTGCTTAACGCAACACAGGTTTAAATTCAACCCCCCTCATTTAATTTTGTAACTTCTACGTCACGCTGTGTGCTTAATATCAACTCCCCCTTTTCACTGGCACTTTCAGACGTATCAAATTTCACTCAGAAATGCCACAAAGCAACTCAGAGCAACGAGTCCGGGCAGACGAAAGGGGAAGGGTTGCAGGCGAAGTCTGGGTTAACCACTCAGCTCTAATAACACAATGCATCTCGTTTACGGAAGAGGAATCTTGAGAATCGAGGGAATTTGGTGTTCGTTGGGGAAGGGGGTGAGGAAGTAGGGTAGGGGAAGGAAGAGTGTCTTGTTTGGCGCTCCAGACATGTCTGCTTCCTATCCTGAGGATGAAAAGATCTCTCTTTTCTCTCTCTGCTGTTAACGCTCCAGTTTGGCGTTTTCTACCGGACTACCAGAGATAAGGCCGGCTTTCATTAGTTAATGGTGTTACCTTAATCAGGGTTGTTTGGCATGCTTCGGAATAGATACTTCCACTGATGAGCATTTCTTCAAGCTTGTGGTTTCTGCCACAAGATTCGCATGAGACCGCTCAGTCGGATCCCAAAAAGTATAATCAGCCTGAACAATGTATGCCATAGTATGTGGGGCAATTTTGTTAAGAATATGGATAGGCTTTTGAGAACTCTATTATTTACATGAGGTACCTTTGATCTGAAGGATATATTAACATATTCAAATGAAACATATTTTTGTGACTTTAAATTATCAACCACATTAATTCTTTGAAATCTTATTTGTAAAAAAGTTGAAAGTAACAGTTTATAAGATGAACATGTTTGTGCTTTTCTAATGGATAGCATTACAATTGCATATTAAAAAATTTTTAAAAGGCAGAATTATGGAAAATTAGAACTGAATAACAAAAAAGATACCTCCATTGAATATTTCTTTAGTTTATCTTTTCTGCCAGAAGATTTACAGGAGAACACTCAGTAGGATAAATGAATAATCAGCATGAACAATGTATGTTACAGTATGTGGGGCGAATTTTGTTAAGAATATGGATATGCTTTTAAGCCAACTCTACTTAGATGGATTATTTACATGAGGTACCTTAGATCTAAGATATTTATAACATATTCAAATAAAATATATTTTTGTGACTTTAAGTCCTCCATGACTTTAATTCTTTGAAATCTTATTTGTAAAGTGTTGAAAGTAACAGTTTATAAGATGAACGTGTTTTGTGCTTTTTCTAATGGATAGCATTACAATTGCATATTAAAAAATTTTAAAGGAGAATTATGGAAAATTAATAACTGAATAACAAAAGATACCTCCATTGAATATTTCTTTAGTTTAGCTAGTTTCTGCCAGAAGATTTGGAGAACGCTCAGTAAGATAAAAGAATAATCAGCATGAACAATGTATGTTACAGTATGTGGGACGAATTTTGTTAAGAATATGGATACGCTTTTAAGCCAACTCTACTTAGATGGATTATTTACATGAGGTACCTTAGATCTAAGATATTTATAACATATTCAAATGAAATATACTTTGTGACTTTAAGTTATCCATGACATTAATTCTTTTAAATCTTATTTGTAAAGTGTTAGTAACAGTTTATAAGACGACTGTGTTTGTGCTTTACTGATGGATAGTATTAAAATTGCATATTAGACTTTTTTTCAGAAGGCAGAATTATGGAAATATAAGAACTGAATAATTAATAGATACTTCCATTGAGGATTTCTTCAGTTTAGCAAGTTTTTGGAATGCATCCTGATTAATGTATGAAGAGTTGTTGTTGGAGCAAATTTTTGTTAAGAATATGGATATGCTTTTGAGCGAAGTCTACTTGAACGGTATATTGCATGATTATGAGGATTTACGTGATTATTATTTACAAGAGGCAGTTTGATCTGAAGGATATATTAATACATTCAAATGAAATATATTTTGAGACTTTAAGTCATGCATGATCTTATTTTTAAAGTATATATATATATATATATATATATATATATATATATATATATATATATATATATATATATATATATATATATATATATATATATATATATATATATATATATAATCCTTTGAAATCTTATTTTTAGAAGTAGATAGATAGATAGATATATAATAATGGGGCCTGATGGCCGAATAGCTAGCGCTCTAGCGTTCGGTACTACAGGTATCGGGTTCAAATCCCTGACTTTTGCCATGGGTGTTTGGAATGGTTTTTGGAATCCCACTTTCGGAATCAGGGTCCAAAGGATCGTAGAGCGCTCCTGGGGCATTGTTACTCGCGTCGGGCTTACCATCAAGTTACACGCGCCTGGGTAGTGCAAAGTGATGGTGACCTCGCTGCGGCCACGCGACGAATCACGGTCTATTTTGCCAGCTGCATTAGAAGAAAAAAATATATATAATAATAATTTTACAGTTGCATGATATTTATGATTATTGATTTGGATGATACTGAATATAATAATAATAAATATATATATATATAACACTTGAATAGTTTGAGTGAAACTTAAAAACCATATTTATGATAATGAGTAATTAAGAGTTTTAATGATTCTTGAATAGGGCGAAGTAAAAAAAGGACTATAGAGAAATCGTTAGAAGACGAAAAATTGAGTAAAGTAAAATTAATTACCGAATTCGACCAGACTATACAATTATTCATGTTTCGTGGCTTAGTGGCAATTTGCTACGCTGGTGAGCATAAGGCGGAGATTCAATTCATTGGCGTTTTTTGTTGTAAACACTGTTTCAAAAAACAAGGAGAATCGATGGAATTTGTGATGCCTCTTTAGTCGGCTACTTAATTCAGAATTTTCAGGGTTTTCTCCCATAAGATAACGCAAATACGGAGTAGTTCCCTCTAAAAGTCCTCCCGGAAAGCACCGACCTCCTTCTTCAGAGTCACAGAGCCAAATAACTTCTACCACGGGAACATACATCACAACGGAATCTGCCTTCCCCCGCCTTCCATCAACAACTACTTACTGTAGAATTTCCTTTTTCATAGAAAATTCAGATACAGAATGAATAAATCTAGCAATTAAAAAAAACTCAGTTTTTCGAATTTAAAGAAGTGTCGGGTTTCTCAAAAATGCGTGGTAGTTCTCCCTAAACGTCCTCCTGGAAGTATCACAGTCGTCCCTTTCTCCGCGACAGGAAGAAAGTCGGCCTTCTTCCCTACGGGTGCTGGATAAAAAAATAAGAGTTGATCCCCTTCTTCCCTCCTTCCATGAGAGATAACAACAACAACATATTACATATACATACATATATATATATTCACTGACCTTAATTTTCGCACAATTAATAGCATTTTCTACAATAATATGATGGAATTTAATTGTGTATACAAATATTTACATCGTTAATAAAAACTATTCAATCTATTTCGTCAATAAAAAAAATTAAATTTTCGCCAATTTATTATCAAATAAAATCTGCAATTACTTAATTTCGAACTGCATCTCAATTCAAAGAAATAAACTGAAATTCATAAAAATGTTTTCTCTACTTCATTAGCAATAACTAATTCACCTGAACATTTAAAAAACGCAGAGGAGGTGCCACGAATACAATGTGATTTCAGTGAAAATGTACCCCCACTTGATATAAAGTTATAGCGTTCAAACCGACTGTTACTAAAAATGTAAACATAATTTTAAAAATAATGGGATAATTATGAAAGTATATAACATATACTTCCACAATTATTCAGACTCGATTTAGTCTATACAATTCCAAATTCGACCAGACTGCACAATTATTCGTGATTCGTGGCTTAGTAGCAACGTGCGACGCTGGTGAGCATTAAGGCGGAGATTTAATCCATAGCCGGCTTTGTTGTAAATACTGTTTCAAAAAACAAGGAGAATCGATGGAATTTGTGATACAGTATTGTACAGTATTTTGCCTCTTAAATCGGGCTACTTGGAAATTTTCCGGGTTTTCTCTCTCATAAGATAACGCAAATATGGGGTAGTTCCCACTAAAAGTTCTCCCGGAAAAGCCCACCCTCCTTCTTCAGCTTCACAAAGCCAAATGATTTCCACAACGGTGTTCCATCACAACGGAATCTGCCCTCCCCCCCTTCCATGAGACCACATGGGTTTTGGACTTGATCTAGATGTTTGGTGTCTACTAAGTGGAATAAAAAACAACAACTATTTAATGTAAAATTTCCTTTCATAGAAAATTCACATACAGAATGAATAAATCTCGAGATTTATAAAAGTTTCGCTTTTCCCCCATACTATACGCAAATCCCGGGTAGTTCACCTAAAAGTTCTCCCGGAAGACAATGCTCTCCTTCTTCAGTGACCGTACCAAAAGTCAGCCTTCTGCCTAATGTTAATTATTGTATACAAATATTTACATCGTTAATAAAAACTATTCAATCTATTTCGTCAATAAAAAAATAAATTTAATTTTACCGATTTACTATCAAATAAAATCTGCAATTACTTAATTTCGAACTGCATCTCAATTCAAGGAAATAAATTGAAACTCATAAAATATTTCTCTACTTCATTAGCAATAACTAATTCACCTGAACATTTAAAAAACGCAGAGGGAAACACAAGAGATATAACGATCTCGAAAATCCCAACTTTTCCTCTTCAAAAATAATAAAGATGGAAATATAAGCATAGTTTGAGATCTTCAGTTCTTAGGATCATAATTGTTTCATTTCTAACTGATGATTATGCGTTCCAAACAGTAAGAACTTAAATCCCCTCGTTAAGTGTGGAAACGGATGAAGCTGATCCCACTCAACTTTATCCCATTTATTTCTGGACAATTATTCTACGACTCAACTGTCTGTTGTGTCATGCGAGTTCCCTTTATTTAATGCATTAAAAGTTACGACCGTTCTCTCCTTTTTTTAATGATTTTGGAATTCGTAGGAAATCTTTCGCATTTTCTTATCGCAATTAAGAATGAAATAATAATTAAAGTTGTCGTTTTATTTCCTAACGATGTATTCGACCGACATGCTTGATTTCTCGGCAAAAGAGGTTTAATTGCCTCACGTCAAACTGTTTCGTTCACCCTGTCCTGCAGTAGTCGAGGACGACTCTTGTGTGTTTTATAAAATTAGAAAATATCTCAAGTTTTTCGTGATTTGCAGTTTGAAGTCCTATACTTTCGGTACTTCAACTGAGTTAGAAGGGTTTAATACGATCATTTAAGGGTGATTTCACACATTTTATGTTGATTGTTTACACACGATTCCAGTGATGTTTAATGATACTTTAATTGGATGATTTTTAATTGTGTCTTGAAAGCTAATTAATTTTTCAATGACATCATGATTTCTTTTATCTTCCAAAGAATGTCTTTCCTGTCACACATCTCTTTTAAAATCACTCCTACAGCCAGCATTTTACATAATGTTTTTTAAAAAAGAATGATGATGAAATTTGAAGACGAATTGTCAACATGTTACCCTTAATTTTCGAGTTATCCAATTTTATCCCATACAATAAGAAATTAGGCACGATTAACTTTGAAAGTCTTCTGTGATCCATTTAATACCCTACAATAAGATAATGTACAAGATTAACTCTGAATATCTTCTTGGAAACCATTTAATCCCATACAATATGAAAATGGGCACGATTGACTCAAAGTCTTCATGGGATTCCTTTAATCCCATATAAGAAAATGGGCACGATTAACTCAAAGTCTTCCTGGGATCCATTTAATCCCATAGAATAAGAAAATGGGCACTATTGACTCAAAGTCTTCATGGGATCCATTTAATCCTATACAATAAGAAAATGGGCACGGTTAACTTTGAAGGTCTTCCAGGGAACCATTTAATCCCATACAATAAGAAAATGGGCACTATTGACTCAAAGTCTTCATGGGATCCATTTAATCCCATAAAATAAGGAAATGGGCACGATTAACTCAAAGTCTTCATGGGATCCATTTAATCCCATACAATAAGAAATGGGCACGGTTAACTAAAAGTCTTCCTAGGATCCATTTGATCTATCAATCCATCAAGGACTATGTAGGGTTATGATTGGGAATAAGAGTTCTGGATGTGAAAAAACAATCACACAATCATGTTAGTCTTGGATTGCTCAGTATTCCCAATTAATAGTAAAAAATACTTCTTTTTTTAACGAGGATTATTTATTAAAACAATATTGCTAAATTCAGATACTTGTAAGTTTTTAATTTGTTTTATGGCATGCAAGTAAAATTCAATAACAGCTTCATCAAATCTGGGCTGGCTGATTGAGAAATTTCTATTTTTTTCTGTTTTTATTTTGTATAAAAACTTGAATTTGAATGAGTTCCCCTTAAAAATTGTTACAAAAATCAATCTTATTTCATAACGTTAGGTTTCCATAAAAATTGTTCCTTATTAAAATTTCAACAGATCTGAGCACATTGAATAGTAAAATAAAACCTATAACTCAGTTAAATCATAGGACTTAAAAGAAAATGAGTGAAATGGCCATGATATCATACTTCTTATAATTATTTAAGTGAAAAATTCATCAGTTATAAACACTGCTTCTTCTTTGGCGCAATGACTCCATGGTGGGTCAAAGCTTTTTGCCTACTGGCAGATAGATATAAGCACATTTGACATAACTTATAAAAAAGTTAAGAAAACTGCTTTTATTTGAAAATACGAATACTTTAAAGAAAAGAATATCTTATTTTTTAAGCAACAGCTGTATGATTGGAATAGTAAACAAATTTATTATATTGCAGCCCATTTTTCTATGCAGTGTTATTGCAGATAGTTTGAAATTCGATAGTGATATCAGTTCAAAATTTTAATGGATAAAGAATTCTTCATTACCATAACGGAAGAAACACGTGAAAATTAAGAGTTGGACCTGCTTGGTGGTAAACACATCAGATGTGAAGTAGTTTGAAGAAATTCATTTCGAACCCTATTAAGCGTCATCAAAAGAGTTATGGCAAAAAAGAGCACATTAATTTTAAAGGTTGCAAAATTCCATTTAAGAATTTGAAAGGTTTTATGGATGATGCCAAACTTTCAGAGTTAGTCAATGCTCCGTATCGCTGTCACACACCTACTACTGTGGTGTATCCTATTGTGGTCACATAATGTGATCCCATAATAAAAAAAAGACTCACATAACTCTTTTGGTGACAATTAATAGGATTCGAAATGAATTTCTTCAAACTCTTCTGATGTGTTAACCACCAAACAGTACAACCCTTAATGTTGACGTGTTTCTCCTGTTATGATAGTATGGAATCTTTAATACATTAAAAATTTAATCTGATACCACAATCGAATTTCAAATTATCTACATTAACCCTACATAGATAAGATGGACTGTAATATAAAAAATCAGCCAATATTGCCATCATACAGCTGTTGCTTAAAAAATAATATATTTTTTAATTTTTCATAATATTTTCATCATTTCATATAATTTCATTTTTTTTACAATTTACGTGAAATGTGTTTATATTGAGCTATTAACATTCCTAGCTTACATATTCAAATTCGACGCATGGCATGAGCTGCATTTCAAATCTAAGCATAATATGATGTTAAGGGGCCAGCGGTCAAGAAGGGTAAAATGTGTAACAAAAAATATTTAGTGACTTTTTCCTATTTATATCCATGATATATAATTTTATTTTTTCAATGCAGTAGCACAATTTCTTCGGGTTTTATTCCGCATTCCTCTAGTATGGGCATTACGTTTTTATCTATTTTGAATAAGAAAAGAGATGCATTATATATGTGTACATAATTCAGTTTTACGGTTGCGTATCAGCGTAAAACTAAAGACAGAAATAAAAAAAAAGAAAGAATTTTGAATTTGAATGCACTTCGGTTAAAATAAAAATTTTAAACGTTACTAAAATAAAAGGGGGCCAAAAAAAAAAGCAAGCCACCTTCGAAAAATAAAGAAATAACCTGTTAAGGTGGCTGAGAAATTGAAAGTATTTTATGACATGCATGTAAGCATAAAATATGTAGCATATTTCCAAAACTTGCAGCTTACGTGCATTCTGCATAGCGAATGTGTATGCTTCGAGCGACTTAGGTTTGAAATGGAATCGAAGCCCTGTATGGAATTAGAATATCGAGGCGAGGAATGGTAATGCAACGAATATTTTTGCGTGCAACTTTCGGAGAGGCGTATTCTCTCATTGCCTAGTTGTCTTTCAATATCCTTGACAAAAGCATCTTGTATAAACTGAAATACGTATCGAAATAAAGAAAATTCTCTGACATTTAAATGTTTTTTTTGTGTGGAATGTTTCTTTCTTTTTATGAGGGTTTACGAAAATTGGATGCATGGGGTCTAAAAATGAGAAGACAAAATTTGAAAGAAGAGATTGAGTTTACAATATATTGATTTCGTTGATTGTTTTGTTTTTTAAAAAAAAAACACATTTTGATTTTTTAAGAAACAAAAGCTTTCAGTTATTGGAAATTGGGAAAACCTTTTTTGTATGCATGAGAAATATATTTTTACAAATTTGACTTTTAAATGCGTAAATTTATTTTCATTTATTAATTTATTTTATAATTATGTATATGGTTTTTCTGATTTTGTATGCTATGGTAAAGGATTCTGTTTCATAGATATACAACAATTACTTCCTACTATGCTATAATGCTGAAATATTGCCAATCGAATAATCTTCTACAGGTTATTAATTGTTGTTGGCACTAGGAATTTCAGCTTCGTTTCCCACTTAAAAAAAAAAAAATACACAGTTCATTTAAAAAGGAAAAAAATATGTTGTTAGTGTTGTAGCATTTTTCTCATGCGAAGAGTTGTGGCATTTCTTTTCCTGGAGAGAGGAATGTAAATTCATTGGCGTCAAAAACTCTTTTCGTCAAAGTACGCTAAATAACGGGTTGCAACAAACCTGAATTGCAAACGGTAAACATTTGCGTCTTAGCACACTGGGCGTAGCAAAAAGTCGCCAAATCCCAACGGCTTCAATTTTGCGATTTGGCAGTTTTAACTAATATATACATTACATTATTTATAATTAATTTAAATATTTATTTTTAAAATAAATTGTATAATTTTGTGCTGAAAATATAAAAAAATTGAATTATTCTTTTCTAATAATTATTTCAGATAGAATGAATTGTTTCATATTTGTTTAATTTTTTTATATCTTTATTCGTCTGATACATTTGAATAAAATATGATTTATGCAAGTGAAAAACAAATCATTTTACAGAGTCAGATGATGTAACGGCACTTTATTTGATATTGCTACACAAATATATTTTAATATTAAAATTATATCTAAAAAGTTATTATAATCATCTTTATAATAAGTTTTAGAGTTTTTAAGCCGAAAATAAATTGATCATGATTTTTTAGTATTATTTGAAATCGCATTTAAGACATTTTTGCGAAAGTTTATAAGAGAACAAATTCACATAAAAATAAAAAAAATGGTATATTAACAGATAAAGTTTAAAACATCGAATATTATACTATGACTTCTTTCGATTCGAATATTGGTTTTAAATATTGCTACTGCTGGTCAGTAATAGGAATATTTAAAACAAACAAAATCAATTTGATTTTTTTAATTAAAATCAAGTGTTCTTATCAAGCTAAGAAATTGTCTTTTTAAACATATTCAATCAAATTATTGCACTCAATAAAATAACTATTTTATAATACTTTCAAATATAAAAATTAGTGTTGGCATGAAAAATTTAACAAATGAAATATTTTTTGCAGTTGAATTGGGTACTTGCGACAGCAAATATCAGAGAAATCAGTTTAATAAAGAACATTAATTATTTGATTTATGCATATAAAACTAAAAGAAGACATTTGCCAAAAATTAAAAAGTGCTTTATTCAGAATTCAGCTCTAACGCAGAAGTTATGCATTAATCAAATTATTTTATTTTTTTTTACTTAAAAATCCAAAATCAACTTTTCAATTAACATAGAATTAAGAGATTGTTTTGTTTAGCATTGTCAAATAAATCAAATAAAAATTTAAGTGGCAAATCTGTTTCAGGCATAAATGCTATTATCATACAGATATCTTTTGGAATTGATTTTGACACAATTTCCACAAATTAGATAAGACACTACTTTTTTTCCCTAAATGTTTTTGGCAGTTGTTCAACACAAACGTGCCTTCCTGTTTGAACTTTAAAAAAAAAAAAAAAAGATCACCGAAGTAAATTATTTAATGAGTTTGCCATGGCGACAAAATTATTGTCATTAAGAATGCTGACCGATTTATCTTTTCTGCTCGAAATTACCGAGTCTTGACGAACGATGCCAAACGTTCTGTGACTTTGATCGATGACTTCGATGAGGTTCTTTCGTTCCTTCCTTTCACACTTTCTCCCTTTCTTTATTTTCTTTCTCCAGCTCTGCCTCCATTTTCTGTTCATATATGATCCAGTTCTCCCCACATTGTTATAGTAGTGGAAAACCCATCATAATTTCGTTTTCTAGAGCTCTGGTAGGGAGGGGGCAGTCTGCCATAAAAGTATTATACACGAGCTACCGATGCTTAGAACATTTTAGCAGTAATAGGTGCTCAGTTAGGTTGAGATAAAAATAAAAATATTTTTCTGGTGTCATATTGGTTTTGTATTTCACGGCGAAAATAGGTGACTGACATGCACCTTAATTACATTATTTCTTGCATTTTATATCGGAGATGGAATCGAGTTATGGGGAGTTCTTATGCAACATGTAATGTTTTATATGACATGACAATATAGTTGAAATATTGTGGGCCATGTAATTTATTAATCGGTTCACACAAATATACCAATAAACTGGTTTGCTTCAAAAATAATTTTTTTTATAATGGGAGTTAATGATGTTTAGATCATTGAAAACACGTTTTTGTATAGTGAATCTCTTAATGTAAACAACATAATCAAAATAAAGGACGATTATAAACTAACTTAGTATATAGGTTGTCCATATGAAATCCCCTCCGTATACTAGGTGAGCAACTTTGAGAGTTTCACAAGTGGATAGTGCTAAAGGTACATGTAGTGAACTTACATGTCAGAAATTGTGTATTTTTATAGGCTATACATCTGTCAACAATAATCAGTCACAATACCAACACATATCGCAACGCAAAAATATTTTTTAACAACGAAGATGTCGAGTTTTGTGTATAATAAACATCATTTGTGGAAGTTTTGATGTTCTGCTTTAATTTAAGAATATACAGCTGAAGCAACTTGTTAGCTTGAGGAGGCCTATGGCGAAAAAAATTGGCACGCTTTACTTTTTCGTGCATAATGGGGTACATCTGAGGTACACGCCTGTACACATGGATGGAGCATAAGTGGAACTTGTCTCAGATTTGTAATCTTTGTGACTACAAACCTGAGTAGAAATCTCTAATATAGAGGGTGATTATAATTAAAGTCCCACTTTCAAAAGGCTTTAAAAAGAGAACCACTCATCACAATGAGTTCAAATTTGAATTGATGATACTGGAAGAAGGTAGAAACCGTACGACATCAAAACGGGGTCAAAAATTGCTGTTGTAAGCTGCATTAAGAAAGAGAATCCGGCAGCCAATGTTATATTGAATCGAAATTACAATCAATTGGTTTGAGTTGCACGTTAAAATAACAGTAGTGCTCAATGTGCTTGATTGTTTTGGTTTTATGAAGGAAAAAAAGGACTTCCAAGTCATTCAACTGTTTTGGCACTGTTTGTCATCAACCACGGCAAGGTCATACCACTTTGGATGGAAAAATCGTTGGAACTTTATTTTGATGGCATACCATTTCTCCCTTCTTCAAGTATTTTCAGTTCAAATCTGAACTCATCGTGATGAGTGGTTTTTTTTTTTTGAGACTTTAATTTGAGACTTTAATTATAATCACCCTCTGTATATATATATATATATATATATATATATATATATATATATATATATATATATATATATATATAAACGATATAGTTAAGCAAAATATTTGCATAACTATGGTACCAGACATTTACATTAAGCAAGAAATCTTTAATTGCATCTCTTTTCCTTTCTGGATGGAGATTTAAAATCCACTGTCCCGGGAAATAAAACTAACTAAAAAAAATAGCGAGTAGCTTATAAGATTAAGTCTGTGCTCGCTTTGCGAGGATTATATTTGTATTAAAAAAAGTGGACGGACGATGTGTAAAGAGCCATAAAAAATTCCGATTAAAATGCATAACTTTTCTGGATCGAGAGAGTGTCATGAATAATATCCATCCCACTTACTATGCGTTTTCTGCCTGGAGCTCGGAAGTATGAGAAAATCCTTCCGCAACCACCGTTCGGGTAATCTCGTTATATCCGCGGAAATAGGACGGAAAGAGGGAGAGAAAAAAATTGGCGGAAAATATAAAAATTAAACTAAAAAGATTGCCTGCATACATTAGCCATCATTGAGTTTTTCGTTTTTTTTACGCGTCGGCACACTTTTATTGCTTGGTGGAGAATTATGCTTTATTTAAACCTTAGAAGTAAAAAAAAAAAACTAGTAGAAAAAGAAAGTAGTTGGGAAATTTCTATTTTATTATCTTAAGGAAGAAGAAATTAATATTTATCCCTGATATAGATTCTGCTAACTTAATTATATTTCCAACATCATTTTTCGTCATTTATTGCGATACTCAGCTTTTATGAGCAATCTTAATGAATTCAAATTAATTCCTCATATTAATTCATAAGGGTTCAGATTAAAATTTATATTTTCAGATTGAAATTTACATTTTCAGATTAAAATTTATATTTATTTATATTTTTCAGATTAAAATTTATATTTATTTATATTTTTCAGATTAAAATTTATATTATTATATTTTAAAATTTATTGTACATAGTAGCGAAAACAAGATAAGTTCAAATTCTGACATTGTCTCTGTTGATATTGTCTTTTTGACATTGCCTATGTTTGTTTCTGCATAAAATTGGTTTTGTAATTGTTTTGCGGCTACTGTATTGGCTTCGTAATTATTTATTTTATAAAATGAAATTAGTGATCTTTTCATAATTTAAGGAGAAAGATGCTAATAAATATAATTTGTTTAATTAGGATAACAATGCAACAAATGAAAGCGTAAATATCCAAATATTATTGTATTATTCCTGGAATATCTAAATAAATTTTTTTATGTATTGGGAAATCCTATATAAATACATTTCTTGGAGGTGTTAGGGAAAGTGATTGTTGGACAAGACTGTACAACGTAGAAATTTTATAAATAAAGATATTAGACCCAGATATTATAAAATTGTTTAAAGATCAACAAATTAAATTGGTCTGCTCATATATTTAGAATGAACGATTTAAACCCTGTATAAAAGCTCATTTTGGCAAAGCCACAAGGACATAGAGGAAGAGGACGACCCAAGTTGCGATGGATGCATGTAGTGGAAAAAGATTTTGCGGTACTAAAGATTAAGAATTGGAGGACCCTTGTCACCAGAGGAATGCATGGAAATCTCTTCAAGGAAAGCCTTGTCAACTCTGGGCTGTCTTGCTATTGATAATGATGATGATATAAATATATATTAATGACCTTAGATTCAATATTCAATGATATAAGTTATTCGAGGAAGAAATATATAAAATTATTAATAAATAATCTAGGAAGTATAGTTATTCATTGTTTGATAATAGTTGGTAGTCCTCGTTTCCATTAATGCCGCATTGTCTGGTAATGTCGCCATTCTTTTCATTATATGGCTATCGACCGATTCCATGTCTTCAGGGTCTCATTTTCCTCGTTCGCCTTTCCTTATTTTCTGGCATTCGATGGGCAAATGAAAGTAGGATATTGAATTCCTTGAGGACTTTTGAAAGGTAATACACCCATATTTGCGTGTCGGACGAGTGAAAACCCAGAAAACTTCCACCAACTAGCATGAACATCGACATTTAAACATCTTGTTACAGTCGACAATGAATACCTGATTGTCATTTACGTCACCAATGAAGTGAAACCTAAATAAGCTACCATTGAGTACAAGTCAGGCATTTTATAACGTTGTAGCCGAATTATGCTAAATATTTATCACACTTATTCAACGACACAAAGCAATGTATAAAAAACAAGAAAATAAATATTCCAACGAGGCAAAGCAATATATACAAAACAAGAAAATAAACGAAGAATTTTCGTCAAATTTTTAATCCTAGTAACCATGCTTCCTCCTATGCACTGGCAGGAGTGCCCAGGAGAAATGACCAGGATAATAATCAGAATAATATAAATAATCAGGAGAAATAACCAGTAGGCTTCCAGATTCTCACAAAAGTGGAAGTACAGCGCAACTTGCGCTCCTGCTGAGAAACATTAAGTTTATAGTCTCTAATCCCGAGAGGAAATATATTTAACTCAACCTTGAGAAATAGTTAGCTTACAGACTCTCACTCGAGAGAAAATATGTTTCGTGCATCCATCGCGTACATGATTATCGGGTTTTCGGCTTAGAAATGGAATTTTTCGAAGAATCTAAAATTATATGTCTTTAAATGTGTTAAATATTGTCTGTCGTTAAATGCATTTGTGTTTTGTTTATGTTAGTGTAATAAAGCTGTGAGTTCTCAAACCTATGTCTGAAGTCTCAATCCAATCGCACCAGTTACAATCCAGCTGCACAACCTGCACACCACAACATTATTTATTTGTAGTATAATATTACTTGTTTTTAAATATTTTTAATGCTCAGAAATATATACTTGATGTTAGTATTTCAATTTTAATCATCATCAATAGTGCAACAGCCCCATGTTGGGCCAAGGCCGTCTGCCTACTGGCAGATTTCGAAACATGAGATGTTTTCTTTTTAGAAAATAGGGTTGTCAGCCGTACGGACAACGCTTTACAGTCATATTAGAAAGGGATCTAAGGCTTAAAGTGAATTCCAAACCTCTACAAACATCCATGGTACCTCCGGGACTCGAAAACGAAACTTGTGGCACCGAACGCTAGAATCTCAATTTTACTTTTCTTATTTAGGAAGATTAAGGATTTAATCTAAAAATTTCTCGAGTGAACCAAATAAATGAATTTTTTTATTATTAATTAGTTATTATTAAGCTTTTCTATTTATTAGTCAAAGATTTACATATACTGTAAACAGTTTTCAACTACAATTTGTTTATGAATGAGATGCCTTGTGAGATTAGGACTTCAGTATAATCATTGCAATATTATTAATAGGTAATATTTTTGTTAGTAATTTGAATCAATATATTATATTTCAAGCATTGAAAGATTTATTTAAAGTGCTGAAAATAGAAGAAAAGAAGTTTATATCGTTTGAAAAAGTTGTTAATAAAGTGTAAATAATTGTTTATCACATGAAATTTATACAATCTGTTTTTTATAATCCAAGCATTCAAAATTAATTTAATAAATCGAATCATTGATGTTTTGTTATTTTGCATAGTATTTTAATAAGTTTTAATTTTTATTCTGCTTTATGAACGTCAATTCTCTATTTTATTGATAGACCAAATGACAAATAGAAGGTCAGTTATTTACAAGAGAAGGATATATTACTTTTTCTAACTGTAAACGGTTTCTAATATGAATCCTTTTCTATTTTCTGTCTGACATTTAGAAGTTCTTGTTGTTTTTAAGTGACGGAGACATTGAAATGAGGTTATTGATCATTAGTGTGACAGATTCAGTGTTTCTCAAGGGGAAGGTTGATCTTCTACAATGTTCCTATACTGCTGCACAACAGTTTATAAGGAATTTATTTAGCCAAGGGTGATATGCAATCCTTCTCCAGAAAAATGATAGGAATTTTTAGCAAAAAAAAAATCGCTACCATCCTTAATATAGCTAAGGGAACTTTTTGTTTGACTTAGCTATTTCTCCTCTTGATGCCTTTTTTCTTTGTCTAAGGTTTTTCTACTAGTGTTGTATGAGCATAAATGTAAGTAGCAGTAACAATAATTTTATGTGAAAGCAGTGAAAATAATTGTCTTCTTTTACTTTTTATCGATGCATGTCAATAAAATAAGAAAAAGATAGAACTTCGGATAATGGTTTAGGGTGTAAATACAAAATCAATTTGTAAATCAGTTGATAAGCTTTTTGTATTTGGATGTAGAAAAAGTAATTAAAGGATTATTTTTGACTTTTTAATAAGAAAATTATGGATTACAAATAGAATGTATGTACCTACGCTGTTGCAATGTAATTTAAAACTATATTTCTTAGAGATCTAATTTTTTCTCTTAATTTATTATCCTTTAACATTGTGTCCAGCCAAAAAATTACGAATATATTCTTATTGGTTCTTTTTTAACTAAATAAACACTTTTCTGCCTTTTAGTGCCATCTAGTGGCTTGAATCAGAAATTTTCTTTAATTTAAAGTAAATTGCTAAAAAATTAATTAAATTTAAATTAATTGATTAAATTAAAATTAATCGTCCAAATATTCAATAAGTTAATAAAATTACAATATTTTTAAATGTACAATTCCCAATTTCACAATTTTTAATAGCTAGCAGTGTTTTTGCATGTAGGATTCTTATTTCTTTTTGATTCCTTTGAACTTTTCGCCTTTTTTTCCTAATAAAATGTACCAAAACTAAAATCGACATAGTTAAAATCTCGAAAACATTCGCATCAATTATTTTCTCTGTAAAATGTTTGTTAAAAATGGAATTTAATGTTAAATATTAAAAAAATAAAGTGATTTATAAATTTAAAAGAACGGAGATATTGATGAATCCTTTAATTCCATGAATTCCATGAGTTTTTATTATTTTGTATAATATTTTAGTTTTAATTTTTTTTTTATTCTAAGAACTTTAGTTCATATATTTAATAAAAAAGGTGACTAGTCATAAAATATTATTAATACTATTTAATACATAATAATAATTTTAATTAAGAAGGTTTGATTTTCTACAGCCCTACACCACTGGATCATATTCTGCCGGGATAACTAATTGACGCGTCGCTGGTTAGCTAATTTGGAAATAGATCAGCACTACGGGTCAATAGAACAGTTTGGGTTTTCTAGGAAATTAGCTATCCCTAAGTATTTTCCATTCCACAATAAATAACATTTAGATAATTGATTGTAGTTATCTGAGGTCAGTGAGATAGAGTCTTCTTTTATAACTTTAAGTAGCGAAAATTTTTTTTTTCAATGGCAGGCTACAATAAGTATTAAAAGAAAAAGAAACAGAACACAAAGGACATGAAAACAACAACGAGAAACGAAAGAAATCACATAGTGACATGTTTAGCCCATATGGGCCCTAGCCTCCCAGTAACGACCATACACAGTAGAGGAAGCAAGTGCAGGGCAGACAGGAAGGTGTGATGACTACAGAGCATACAGTTTGGGCTTGCAAATATTTTCATAAGAAAAAGATGATTGGCCATACAATCATGGCCCGTCAGGGGTCTGAAAAGAGCAACAGCTTTAAAACTGGGCTGATCAGGGATAGTAGCGAAAATGTATTTTGTTCGAATTAATTTATTTCACAATTTCTACTACTAATTGGAAAGCTATTGCAAATCGGAGAGGATAGATTAGTAGCAGAGTCTTCTGGGAATATCAAATTGCGATCAGATTTTTGTAATGTCATGTCTTCTGTCACAGAACTAATAGATGCAGTTTAACTGCTTGTAATAGATGAAGTAAATAAGTGTATCCTTCTAGAAAGCTCAGAAAAATGGCCATCTCTTAATTGTATAAGAACAAAAGCAAAGAAAATTCATAAACAAAATTAATTACTCAAAGTGTAATATCTACGTATTAAAAACTGCTATAATTTCGAAAAATACTAATTGATATTTGTTTTGTAAGTTAAAAAGAAAATTAACCATAATAATTTTAGATATTCGTAATCTTCTGTAATATCAATAACGCTGATATTATATTGTAACTGATAATAATTATGAATTACATTTTACATTTGAATTACATTATGATTATATTAAATTTTTTCCATCTAAAACAGTGTTTTTTTTTAAATCAATTTGTTTTTGGAAAACATTATTATTTTATTACAATAGCACTGCTTTAATACATTCAGAATACAATTTACACTGTAGCATTTGCAATAATACAATTTGTACTGTAGTATTTGCAATAATACAATTTGTACTGTAGTATTTGCAATAATACAATTTATAATCACTGATTTATATTATTTTATATTATGGTTCGTTATTCTGATTTCTGTACTTCGTATTTTTATTTTCAAGTAACAGAAATTTATTACAGGTTTAATTTCCAGCCATTTATTTAAATCAAAGCAAATATTATTCATGATTTCTCGAGTGGTGCTTATAACTATATAATTAATTTTAAAATGAAATTAATTTAAACCAAAATGCAATTTTAACTTTTGACGCTCCATCCATCCATGCCCCTTTACAAAGCTCCCAAGTTTTACCACATCCAAATTTAACAAAAACAATCTAATTTCGTTCCAAAAGCCCTACAACACCTCTTCGCCAAGTGTTTTATTAGGGGACTTTTGTGTTTAACGCAACACAGGTTTAAATTTAAACCACCCTCATTTAATTTTGCAACTTCTACGACACGCTGTGTGCTTAATATCAACTCCTCCTTTTCACTGGCGCTTTCAGGCGTATCAAATGGCACTCAGAAATGCCACAAAGCAACGAGTCCACGAAAGGGAAGGGTTGCAGGAGAGTCTGGGTTAACCTCTCAGCTCTAATAACACAATGCACCTCGTTTACGGAAGAGGAATCTTGAGAATTGAGGGCTTTGGTGTTTGCAAGGGGAAGGGGTGGGGAATTAGGGTAGGGGAAAGAAAGAGTGTCTTGTTTGGCGCAATAGGTATGTCTGCTTCCTATCCCGAGGATGAAAAGATCTCTCTTTCTCTATTTGCTGTTAACGCTGCAGTTTGGCGCTTGCTACCGGACACCAGAGATAAGGCCGCCTTTCATTAGTTAATGGTGTTACCTTAATCAGGGTTGTTTGGCATGCTTCCGGAATAGATACTTCCGTGAGCATTCCTTCGGTTTGGCGAGTTTCTGCCAGAAGATTTACAGGAGATCGCTCAGTCGGATAAAAGTATAATCAGCCTGAACAATGTATGACATAGTATGTGGGGCGAATTTTGTTAAGAATATGGATAGGCTTTTTGGCGAACTCTATTTATATGATGTACTTTGGATCTGAAGTATATATTAACATATTCAAATGAAACATTTTGTGACTTTAAGTTAGCCATGATATTAATTCTTTGGGTATTATTTTTAAAGTGTTAAAAGTAACATTTTATAAGATAAACGTGATTATGCTTTTCTAATCGATAGTATTAAAATTGCATATTAGACTTTTTTTCATAAGGCAGAATTATGGAAAATTAAGAATTGAATAATGAATAGATACTTCCATTCAATATTTCTTCAGTTTAGCGAATATCTGGAATACCAGAAGATATTCAGGAGAGCGCTCAGTAGGATAAAAGAATAATCAGCCTTAATAATGTATGACATAGTATGTAGTGCGAATTTTGTTAAGGATGTGGATATGTTTTGAGCGAACTCTATTTGATTAACAAATTGTTGAAAGTTATGGCTTACAAGATAGTTGAATTTATTTTCTGTTTAGAAATTAATGGAATTTTGTCATAGAGTCATTCACTATTCAGAATCAGCAATATCAGACTACTCCGGGTCCCCTGTAGTGCAGCTGGGCAACTACTTTTTACTACAAAAATTCCTATCATGGAAAATTCACATATGCAATGAATAAACCTCGAGATTAAAGACTGAATTAGTTTTCAAATTTATAAAATTTTCGTGTTTTCTCAAATACTATACGGCCATTCGGGGTAGTTCACTCTAAAAGTCCCCCCGGAAGACAATGTCCTCCTTCCTCAGCGACCCGTAGCAAGACTTTGAAGAAGTTAAGAAATTTAGAAGTTAAGATCCGTAGAAGAAGACTATGAAGTTTGACTACGCAAGTCAAACTTCTACCTACAGGTGCTAGATCAAAAATAGAAGCTGCCCCCCCTCCCTTCTTCCCTCCTTCCATGAGGAATAACAACAACAAAAACATACTAAGGATTAGACACAACTCACAACTGATCATCCAAAACATTAAAATAAAGGCAAATAAAATGCATCTTATCAAATCTTATATATATAAATATATATTCACAGACAACAATTTTCGCAAAATAAATAACATTTACGACAATAATATGATGAATTTTAATTATTGTATACGAATAATTACATCGTTAATAAAAACTATTCAATAAAAAAATGCAATTTAATTTTACCGATTTATTATCAAATAAAATCTGCAATTACTTAATTCGGAACTACATCTCAATTTAACTAAATAAATTGAAATTCATAAAATATTTCCCTACTTCATTAGCAATAACTAATGTACCTGAACATTAAAAAAATGCCGAGGGGGAAACACACGAGAGATATAACGATCTCGAAAATCCCAACTTTTCCTCTTCAAAAAATAATAAAGATGGAAATATAAGCACAGTTTGAGATCTTCAGTTCTTAGGATCATAATTGTTTCATTTCTAACTGATGATTATGCGTTCCAAACAGTAAGAACTTAAATCCCCTCGTTAAGTGTGGAAACTAATCCCACTCAACTCTATCCCATTTATTTCTGGAGAATTATTCAACGACTGAGCTGTCTGTTGTGCCATGCGAATCCCCCTTTATTTAATACATTAAGTTACGACTGTTATCTCCTTTTTTTAATGATTTTGGAATACGTAGGAAATATTTCGCATTTTCTTATCGCAATTAAGAATGAAATAATAATTAAAGTTGTCGGTTTATTTCCTAACGATGTATTCTACCGACATGCTTGATTTCTCATTAAAAGAGAACGTCAAACTGTTTCGTTCACCATGTCCTGCAGTACTCGAGGACATGACTCTTGTGATAAAATTAGAAAATATCTCAAGTTTTTCGTGACTTTCAATTTCAAGTCCTTTAATTTCGATACTTCAACGAGTTGATACGGTTTAATACGATCAATTAAGGGTGATACCACACATTTTATACTGATTATCTACACCCGATTCCAGATTTATGTAATGATGTTTTAATTGGATTATTTTTAATTGTGTCTTGTGAGCTAATTAATTTTTGAAGGACATCCCGATTTCTTTTATCTTCCGAAGAATCGCTTTCCTGTTACACATCTCTTTGAAAATCACTCCTACAGCCAACATTTTGTAAGGTTTATAAGTGTACAATTTTAAAACTCAAACCATATAATTATAAAAGAGATTCCTTAACAAGATGCTGAATCAAAACCTATTACTAGTAGTATTATAATCGGCAGGAAGAGCTAATTTTATCAATTTAAAAAAGAATGAAGTATAGAATGTGTATCATGTTCTAAATTTAGACTCCTCTCAAGAAATTCAAGCATTATATGATGGAAATGAAACTCGTTTTTAGCTGTTTATTACAAGTATTCTCTATTTTGATGTTAGCAAGTGTATAAAAGCAATTCCAAGAATAATCGAACATAAGATCAGTAAGGTTGAAACTCTCTACTGATTAAAGATGATTATTTTCAAGTTAAATATTATACAACAGTCGAGTTATCTTACCTTAAAAGAAAGTTTCGTTTTCCATCGCTTTTAAAAATATTAATTTCGGAGAAATTTAAACTTTCGTTATTTATGGTAACTTTTACAAGATCTTTAGAGCCCTGCTGCTATTAATAATAATGCGTTGATTTACGTTGAATAATTTTAAAAAGCAGAAAAGTTCTTATTTCATCTCTTAAAATAAAGGAAAATATTATTTTTATTTGCCGATATTATATTAGTAAGGGATTCGAAACTTTAAATAATGGAAATGGAAATTTTTGTTTGACAAAATTGTTACATTGAGTTATAAAGCATCAAACAAACGTGAAAATTTATATATATATATATTACCAAAATTTGGTGAAAAATTCACAAAAATGTGTATTTTGAATCTTATTTTAAATACTCCTAATTAAAAAATATCCCTCCTATATATAAATACATTCATTATGTATGTATTGAGCTCAAAGAATTATTATACTATTCTAAAATATAGTTGAGTGACAACTAATCGAGTAATTTAGAAAATAAATATTTTTAATATAAATGTCAATAACTCATTTGTATATGAATATATTTTAAAACCATTTTGCATAAATAACATTATTAAAAACTATCATTTATTAACATTGAATGCATGCATAACATTATTAAAGACTAGCTAAAATTTAACTAAACTACTATTAAATAAAATTGCATTAGATTTTGAAAATTATTACTGTTATCTTATGGGGGTGTAGGAAAAATATAATTTCCCTGAAATTCAATTTAAAATTTTAAATATAGGAAATCAATGCCCTAATACCTTGTGATTTTGCAAGTTGTATTTCGATTTCTAATGACTCTGGATGTGACTCTATATGTTTCATATTGAAAGTAAAGTATAGCATTTAATTTTTTTAAGACATAATTATTTTAATGAATATATCGTTGAAGAGAATAAATAATTTTCTTTTCATATTTTATGACTTATGTTAGTTTCTTCTTTCTACATCAAAGTTTCATTAGCTGATATTTAATATTATTATTAGTTTTTATCTTGAAGCGTTTGTATAAGTTTATACTTCTATATATTCATGTACGCCCCATAAAATTTATAAACATTTGACCAAATTTGTCTTTTATTTGCTGTTCCTTATAAATAATTGTACTGCCGTGGTATGATGAAGCTAACTGCAAATGTTGGCAGATTCAGTCTGCTTCTGGTTTATGTCGAGGTCACTGTTATCAGAAACATGGTGACTCTATAGCAATTGCAAAAACACATTCATTGCCTGGAGTTTTCTATTTTCTTCCTTACGATTCACAAATTTAGTGAAATTTTGCCTAAAAAATCCATTCTTATTCGTCTTTTTTTAGGGCTTACATTAGAACACTTACCTACCGATGCACTTAATATCATTATTTAATGACTTATGTTGTCCAACTAAACATTTAAGTATTTAAAGTAAAAAATATGCATAAAAATTTTATTAAAATGTATATCCAGTTAAAGAAAATAACACTTAAGAGAACTATATGGAGAAAAGCACTTACGTCTTTAGCTTAGCGAGATACAACATATAATGATGAAAATAATGAATGTATTTCATTTATAGAAAATTGAGTGTGTATCTGAAATTTGAACTGCATTTCTCTGTTTTGCTTCAACTATTGTAATTTTGGAAAAAAGGCTGCAATATTTTCAAACTTTTTACGCAATGGATTTACATAATGGATTTGCTTTGCCTGAATTTATAAGCCCTCTTTTTATTTCTTACAAATCTAAAAGATAAAAAGATCATTATGGTTTTGATACGATAAGTATTAAACATATTTTATACGCATGAATTTACTTAAAGACGGACAGCACACAGAGGGGTTTTTAAAAAAGAATGATGTTTTTTTGGAAAAAATTCCTTTTTTTCTTAAATGTTTATAAACAATGCTCTAGAAAATGATAAATGTGATACATTTTTTACTAATAAAGTTTTTTATGTATACAAATATTGATAAATTAAATTTCATGTAGCATTTTTTAATGTATTCGTAAAAAATTTTCGTTCCAAAGCAATAATCAAAATTTTACTTATGCTAGCAGAATTTTTATTCATTGTGTGAAAGCAATTTATTCATTCAAGTTGTGTTAAAGTTAAGATACAAACAACACCAATAACTGTGTGTAGTTATCGTTCTTTGTGATACATCATTTAATTTGTTTGAAAAGAAATTTGAAGACAAAATTGTCAACATGTTACGCTTAATTCTCGAGTTAACCAATTTTATCCCATACAATAAGAAACTAGGCACGATTAACTTTGAAAGTCTTCCTGTGATCCATTTAATTCCATATAATAAGAAAATGGGCACCATTAACATTAAATATCTTCCTGGGAACCATTTAATCCCATACAATATGAAAATGAGCACGATTAACTTTCAATGTCTTCCTGGGAACCATTTAATCCCATGCAATATGAAAATGGGCACGATTAATCTTAAATGTCTTCCTGGGAATCATTTAATCCCATACAATAAGAAAATGGACACGATTAACTTTGAAGGTCTTCCAGAGAACCATTTAATCCCATACAATATGAAAATGGGCACGATTAACTTTGAAGGTCTTCCAGGGAACCCTTTAATCCCATACAATAAGAAAATGAGCACGATTAACTTAAAGTCTTCCTGGGAACCATTTAATCCCATACAATAAGAGAAATTGCACGATTAACTTTGGAGGTCTTCCTGGGAATCATTTAATCCCATACAATAAAAATATGGACACGATTAACTGAAAGTCTTCATTGGATCCATTTAATCTATCAATCCATCAAGGATTATGCAGGGTTATGATTGGGAATGTGAGGTTCTACATTTGAAAAAAAAAATCATGTTGTGTCTTGGATTGCTGGTAATATTCCCGATTAGTAATAACAAATACTTTTTTTTTTAACAAGAATTATTTCTTAAAACAATATTGCCAAATTCAGATACTTGTTAGTTTTTAATTTGTTTTACGGCATGCAAGTAAAATTCAATAACAGCTTCACCAAGCTTCTTTCCATATTGGGCTGGCTAATTAAGAAATTTCTATTTTTTTTTCTGTTTTTATTTTGTATAAAAGTTTAATTTCAATCAGTTCCCCTTAAAAATTGTTACAAAAATCAATCTTCTTTCATAACGTTCAGTTTCCATAAAAATTGTTCCTTATTGAAATTTCAACAGATCTGAGCACACTGAATAGTAAAATAAAACCTATAACTCAGTTAAATCATAGGACATTAAAAAAAAATGAGTGAAATGGCTATGATACCATACGCCTTATAATCATTTAAATGAAAAATTCATCAGTTATAAGCATTGCTTCTTCATTCGCGCAAAATCTCCATGGTGTGTCAAAGTCGTCTGCGTACTGGCAGACAGATATAAGCACATTTCACATAAATTATAAAAAAGTTAAGAAAACTGTGTTTATTTGAATATATGAATAAGAATTAGAAAAGAATATCTTATTTATTAAGCAACAGCTATATGATTGGAACAATAACAAATTTATTATATTACAGACCATTTTTCTACGTAGGGTTATTGTAGATAGTTTGGAATTAGATAGTGATATCAGTTCAAAATTTAAATGGTATAAGAATTCTTCATTATCACAACGGAAGAAACACGTGAAAATTAAATGTTGGAAACTTATCAGAAGTAAAGTGGTTTGAAGAAATTCCTTTTGATTTACATTAAGTGTCATCAAGAGAGTGCATGGTAAAAATAAGTATACTAATTTTAGAGGCTGCAAAATTCCATTTTAGGATTTGAAGGGGTTTATGGATAATGCCCACCTTTCAAAAGATTTACAAGAGGTCAATGTTCCCAATTGCTATGACCCACTATTGTGCTGTGACACACACATCCTACTGTGGTCCCATATAAAAAAAAAAAAACTTACATAACTTTTAAGAACGAAGCAGTCCAACACTTCATTTTTAATTGTTTATTCCATTGCGATAATAAGGAATCTTTAATTCATTAAAATTTTAAACTGATATCACTGTCGAATTTCAAACTATCTACAATAACCCAACGTAGAAAAATGGGCTGTAATATAATAAATTTGTTATTATTCCAATCAAATAGCTGTTGCTTGCAGTATTTTCCTAATTTCATATAATTTCCACTTTTTTTACAATCCATGTGAAATGCTTTTATATTGAGCTATTAACATTTCTAGCGTAGCTATTCAAATTCGACAGATGGTATGAGCTGCATTTCAAACCTAACTCACTAGAAGCAAAGCACGATATGATGTTAAGGTGCCAAAGATCAAGAACAGTAAACTGAGTAACAAAAAAAAAACATTTAGTGAACTTTTCCTATTTATATAAATGACGTATATATATATATATATATATATTCAACGTAGCAGCACAATTTCTTTGGGTTTTATTCCGTATTCATCTAGTTAAGGCATTATATATTTATCTATTTTTGAATAAGAAAAGAGATGCATTATATATGTGTACATAATTCAGTTTTACGGTTGCATATCAGCGTAAAACTAAAGAAAGAAATCGAAAAAAAGACACATTTGAATTTGAATGCACTCCGGTTAAAATAAAATTTTTAAACGTCACTAAAATAAAAGGGGACCAGAGAAAATATAAGTTACCTTCGAAAATAAAGAAATAACCTGTTAAGGTGTCTGAGAAATTGAAAGTATTTTATGGCATGCATGTAAGCATAAAAAATGTAGCATATTTCCCAAATTTGCAGCTTACGTGCATTCTGCATAGCGAATGTGTGTGCTTCGAGCGACTTAGGTCTGAAATGGAATCGAAGCCCTGTATGGAATTTGAATATCGTGGCGAGGAATGGTAATGCAACGAATATTTTTGCATGCAACTTTCGGAGAGACGTATTCTCTCCTTGCTTAGTTGTCATTCAATATCCTTGACAAAAGCATCTTGAATAAACTGAAATACATATCGAAATAAAGAAAATTCTCTGACATTAAAATGTTGTTTTGTGGGAATGTTTCCTTGCTTTTTATGATCATTTTAAGAAAATTGGATGGATGAGGTCTAAAAATGAGAAGAAAAAAAATTGAAAAAAGAAATTGAGTTTAAAATGTATTGATTTCGCTTGTTTGGCATATGTTTAAAAAAAAATAAAAATACTTCTTTTTAAAAACAGAAACATTCAGGTAATGGAAATTGTAAAAACCTTTTTCGTATGTATTAGAAACATATTTTTGCAAATGTGACTTTTAAATATGTGAATTTATTTAAATTTATTGATTTATTTCATAATCAATTCTTTATAAACATTTTATGTAGTTGTTTGCAAAGTAATTTATTTCTTGTTAATATTCCGAAAAAAAAAGAGATGGAATCTCATTTAATTCCTGACAACACAAAAAAAAATTTAGACGTTTTCTTGAAGTAAAACATTTTAATTAAACTCCCCAAAATAAAGCATTCTTCCAAATATAAGGGAACGTTTCCCAGACTTGAAAAAGGAATTTAGGTTTTAAAACATTCGTTCCATGAATTATTGCATGTGCTAATTAAATTCTAAACTTTAAAATTGTTAATTCAAAATACATTGTAAAGAATTTTTTTTTTACTATTTTTAATAACTAAATCATATGTTTTTAAATTGAAAATGAAATATATCATCGTTTATAAAGTTCAGTAACCAAGGAGTTAAGTATCTTCAGAAAAAATTTAATTAATTGAATTCTTAAAGACGCATGGTAAAAAACTGAGGAATATGAAATTACTTTCCTGGAAATAAACTGTAACATCTTTTTCAATTGTAATTCATTAATTTAACTGTGTATTTAAAAATAGATTTTTAATCTTCTAATGAAATTATTAAAATTGTATATAATCATGATTCTAAATCTTATTTTAACTATTGCCTGTTAAGTCTATTGTCTGTGCATTGTATAAAGTGAATTATTTCATAATTAACCTAGCCATAGATATTTAAAAAGTGGTTTAATCTAGATAACTGTTAGTATCTTTAATAATTTATTTAATTAATTTACAGTTTAATGGAAAGAGTGAAAAATCTAAAATTATAAATTTATAAAAATTAAAAAAAAGTTGTATCATTTGTTTTTCAAAATAAGTTCATAACAGTAACAGTATAGAAGTAATTTAAATTTGCTAATTTGCGAATTGTTATTCGTATTAAAATAAGAAAGCCATAATAAATAACCTAATCATAGTTTAATATGTAATATAAATTTATTTTCACAATTCAAAATACTCTATGTGCCAATTTTCCAAGTTAAATTTTTTTTTCCATGTCACATTTTAACTGTTCTACGAGATATGCACTGAAGAATGAAATATGCAATACACGTTACGTTTGTCGACATATTTAAATCATTGAGATATATTCGTATGTCAGTATTTTTAAATTTAAATTATTCAAAATATAATTACTACAAAATTTGTGAACAATGTCAACAGTCCGTAACATGTCAATAACCTATTTTTAGTAGTAAATAAATAAACAACTTTTCGCAGTGAAATAATAAGAAAATAGTGCTTAGATTATTTTTTTTACTTTAACAAATTCGTGGAATTTGAATCTTTAAATATATCGATATAATAAAAGCGATCTAAGCATAAAAGTAACTATAGTCTGACATTATTCTTATATGTTATTTTTTATTTGTTATATGTTAAGATGCATATCGAATATTAGTAAAAATTAGTATCTTCATATTAACGAAAAAATACTAAATAGAGACAGCAAATTTAATAAAACACTTTCAGAACTTTTTCATAATGGAAGTAATGAAACTTTGAGTAAATGTCCTTGATAAATTTGTAATTCATTAAATAAATTAATTCTTAATTAATTTTTCAATGTTTTCCTATGCTTATTTCAAATCTTATATTGTGCTCTGTAATTATATTCTGAGTTTAAAAAAATAAAATATATATTATTTGATGACGTTAAATTAGGCTGCAACATTGTCAACAAAAAGTTCTTAGAAGAATAAAATCTGAACAAGTAATTAAATATTTAAAAGTTTCAGAATTGTTTTAAGTGCATTTTGTTTTTTTTTAACTGCTACAGTTGAGAAAAATTGACGCATACACATTTTATCTTTTTTAACAGTTAACCGACAGAAATTTAAATAATCAAGAAACTATTGATTTTTTATGTCGCAGTTTTTTCATTATTAAAGTCTCTGCTTAATGTGTTTCGCTGAAAGGTTTTCACCGCCAAATATTATCTTCAGGTTTCTAAACCTTATATACAATTAAATAAATGATTCCTTTTTATTCTGATTCAAACTTATTGTCTAAAAAATATAATTAAAAGTAAAATACAGAAGGTAGATTCTTATTTCTATGTTTTTTATTTATCATTATTTTATTTAAAAAATAAAAGCCTTACTTAGCTGAAAAATACAGAAAAAATAATAAAATATAGAAAAATACATAAAGCCTTAGCTGAAAAATACATAACCTAGGAAGTCATCAGTTCCAGCATTATTCGTTGGTGTGCGTGGTAAGTTCTCTTAGTTGGGAAGCCCAACACGCCATGCACCATCCCGCATTGGCCCTCGTCCATAAAAGCAAGACAAAAAAATTTATTTAACATGAATTACTTATCATATTATTAATAGTTTAGAAAACAAAAACAGGTTAAATATGTAGGATTTAATAAATAATATGGAATCTTGGAATATCCAGGACTTAAAAAAAATACATTTCAATATCACTAAAAATATGTGAATAATTATAAAGAACATTAATTATTTTATTTACTAAGTAAAATATACTAATTTCAAATTTTTTAATAAGCTATTTATTCAAAATGTTTATATAGAGTACTGAAAATTTCAGTCTAGTTCTTTTTTTTTTTTTCGTATCCCACTTGATAGACAGCAACATCTCCAAGAACCTGTGTAGTCTCATGGAAGGAATTAAACGAAGCGCACTTTCTATTGTGATGGAGCACCTTTAGGTAGAAGTCTGACTTAGCTCAGTGACACTGAAGAAGGAGAGCAGTACCTCCTGGGATGACTTTTTCAAGGAACTACCCTGAATTTGGGTATCGTATGGGAGGAAACCCATGAAGACTCTCATCAAGTTGCCCGACTAACGAAGTAAAGTGCTGAACATCATAAACGACCTCGTGTCTCCTAGTTTTTTTAAAACAGTGTCCATAACAAAGCCGCCAGCGGATTGAACCTCAGCCCTAATGCTCACCAGCAGCGCACGTTGCCACCGCGCCGCAAGTCGAGTTGGAGGACCTGTATATGTATTTGCAGATCAAAATATTGCACGGAAAAGTTCGCGTTTAAACTTATTTTTAAGTCGAAGTACGATTATAAATGTTTAATTGTATAGAACAAAAAATGGAAATATTACACTAGAAAGATTGGTTTGATTTATTGCTCTACTGTCATTTTGCGCACATTTTACGCTAATGAGAATGGTTTAGATTGGAGTTTAACATGGATTCCGAACCACTAACAAACATCCATACCACCGCAAGAATTCGAACCTGAAGCCTGTGGTACCAAAGGCAGAATGTAGAAAGGGCCATATATGGAAAATATTCTGAAAAAGAAATAGTCATCTAATTAGTGTAAAAAGTCTGTACTTCAATTCTGCATTTTAATTAGTCTATACCTCGAAACTAGTGGTTAATTTATATAATAGTAAAATTTCAGTTTCAATATAAGCAACAGTTTTTAAATTGTTTGTAAATTTCAACAAATACTTGTATAGGTGGACCCATCACATTAAAAAGTTCTGAAGTTCAGAAATTTATCGGAACTCTCACGGGATATAACAATTGAAACTTTTATTGATTTACGAAATCAAAAACAAAAAAAAGGCAATGAAAATTTACAGAATCCCTAGAATAAATTAGAAATGTTCAGCAAGGCCTCGCATCCAAAACACCATTCATTTGGGATTCTCGAATTTTTGAAGAGCAGAATTTATTTTTCACTTAACTGTCCCGATAGAATCTACCAGTTTCAATCCCATATATTTATTCCCTTTTTTTTGTACCGACGACGTGTTAATTCATCCGAAAATGATAAAAGTTTTCCGCGCTCTTTTCAGAGCTGCAGAGCGCGATTGGAATTCACCGAGAGTAATTCGAACTCCATTACAAGAGTAAAAATGATAAACTCAGAACGGAAGCCGCTTTAAATGTCGCATCATTTCCCGCTCAGTAAACTCATTATTAATGGCGGGAAAACGCGCTTTGTTCCCCTCGGAGCGTACGACGGTCGAACCCTGACGTTCGAATGCGGCCGTCATCTTGGAAAGAGTGTAGCTTTCTATTGACTGCCGTAATTAGGCCATCTGAGCTTTTAATTACACGCCTAAATTAATTTCTGTGCACGTAGTATCTGGGAAGGAAAACAAAATAATGAATTTAAGCCCGAGTTACTAAATCACGCTTGTTCACTCCTTTTAAGGATTTAATTGCCAAATCTAATGATTTTAACAGTCAGGAGAGGTCATGTCTTATTTTGAAAATATCGAACTGATATGTAAACATTTTGTGAATATTTGATGTGTGAATATTTTTAAAAAATACATTATTATTATTTGATATTGAATATTTTATACATTATTATATAAGCACACTGAACTTTTTCCTGTGAAAGTTTTAGTACAGTGGATATTTATACACGGCGAGTGTTGCCACTGAGCCCCGAGTCTGGCAGACTAGCTCTTAATGGCTCATAATATAACTTGCAGTCTTCGTTAGGTAGACTTTTTGTATTACGTATTCCTATTAATACAGTCAGATATTTTTCCATCATTAAAAAGAGTTTAATATAACATGCACCAATATTTATAAAATAATAGAGAGTCTTTTAAAATATATCTTAATAAAAGCACAAAATGCTTCAATGAAGTGCAGAGACGGTTTCTTGCATATTACATTAAGGTTTCTTAGAATACTATCTACATAAGTAACTAATACATTATTATATTAAAATAATATATTTCATTATTATTACGATATTATTAACTTTTAAAAAATCACGACAAACGTAGGAAGTAAGCTTGGAATTATTCAGTTAATTTTAAAGACTTTTATTTTAACGAAGAAAATGGTTTAAATTGGTGCCATTTTTCAATTCCTTCTATTAGCTTACGGTCTCCCTATATATATCTAGTTCAAATTTCCAATCGTTAATAAAATACTTTTTATTCTTCCACTAAATTTCAAATACATTTCTTTTGAACTTGTAGTAGGATGACACTTGATGTTAATACATTTTTTTCAAACCTTAATTCAGTAACTAAATTTAATTAATTAATTTTAGTTTTTTTTTTTAGATTTAAGTTGTATATATCTACCAATAGATGGCGCCAGATAAACTTAAAAAATGAATGAAAAATATTTATAAAGGACTTTCTGCAATATAGTGGAAAAAAGTAGGAATTGACTTTAAAAAAAAAATTTTATATTACTTGTTCTTATGCAACTGACCACATTGTATCTTACTCTGTGATGTCTTTTGTGGTGTATGAATAGTGTCATTGACAACTGTGTCTTTGATTAATAAAAATTTTATTGTAACCATGCTTTCTTCTACACTCCGGCTAGAGCATCCCCCTTTTGGCTTCAGGAGAAATGGTCAGTTGGTCTCCTGACACCGATCACATCCTGTTACAATCTGATTGGTCAATATATATATATAAGATGATTACAAAAGAAAATTTGAATTTATATATTTCTTTAAAATGCACTGTACTTTTTTTTTAACTTTAAATCAATAACAGATTCAAATCATTCTAAAAATCAGAAGCTAACTAATAAAAAATGAGCAGTTATCAATTACATCGATTTTGTACAAAAATTTCTTTAAAAAAGTGTAAATTTTTATTGAAAAATTATAAAAGTGGCCTAAGGCATAACGGAACGGGTTTCTAAACTAAAAAAGGTGGATTCTTCATGTAACTACGGCATAACAATTGGCATTATATAGCTATATATACTATATATTATAACTGTTATGTATTACATGACTACAGGTAATTATATATTTTTTTCTTTCTAATGCAGCTGCTGGCACTTAGACAGTTTGGTCTTTGTATGCCTTAAGGCAAGCGCTGCACAGACGTTACTCACTTTGCATTACCCAGGGGGCGCGTGTCACTTGAAGATAAGCCACGGACGAGGAGTAACAATGCCCCCGCAACGCTCTACGATCCTATTAGACCGGGACCTACGGTTTAAAGTGGATTCCGAACCATTACAAACATCCATGTAACCGCCGGGACTCGAACCCGAAACCTGTGGTACCGAGCGCCAGAGCGCTAGCCACTCGGCCAGTCAGGCCCCCGGTTGCCCAATCTGAACACTGCAGTCTGGATCCCAACATAGGGCCCCTATCTGCCCATTACATTACAAAAATTAAACAAAAATATTAGATGAATTGCATGAAAAAAAAAAACCAAGAATAAAATTATCGCATATTTTGGACAGTAATCATCACGAAAAATAATGTGATGCATTTAATAACAAGTTGATATGTACTTAGAATATGCTTCGATAGAATGATCCTGCAAATTAGCTGCATAATTCAAACTAATTAATATGAAAGTAATTTATTTGTATCACTTTTTAATAGTTCTGTAGTTAACATGTAAATTACTTAACATGTAAACATGTAAATTATTAAATTTAGAGTACTTTTTTCGAATAATCTCTTCCTTGTTTCCAATATCGAGTTACGTAGAATTTTTTATTATGGAGCCTAAAACATATTCTGTAACCTCAGCCTACAAAAAGCAACTTTTTGCTCTTTTTTTTTCAACTCATGCTTTCTGTCCAACATAATTTTCCTAATTTTTATCTCTGCCATTTTTTTTTTTCAGTATATTTATAATACTTCATAATTCTATATAAAATTTAAAATTAAAGAATAATTTTGAGCATGAAATAAATTATTAATTAACAATTCTTGCATTCAAACAAATAATTTTATGACAAGATGAAACATATTTATTCATATTTTGAATCAGAGGTATAACATCTTCCTTCTTGGGCCTTAATGGCCGAGTGGCTAGCGCACTCGGTACCACAGGTTTCGGGTTCGAGTCCCGGCGGTGCCATGGATGTTTGTAGGGGTTCGGAATCCACTTTAAAGTGTAGGTCCCGGTCCTAATAGAATCGTAGAGCGTTGCGGGGGCCATGATACTCCGCGTCCGTGGCTTATCTTCAAGTTACACGCGCCCCCTGGGTAATGCAAAGTGAGTAATATCTGTGCAGCGCTTACCTTAAGGCATCCAAGACGTCCATGTCTGTTTGCCAGCTGCATTAGAACAAAAAAAACTTTTCCTTTTTCATTTGCGCAATAGCCTCATGGCGGGCAAAGTCCAACAGTCATATTAGACCGGGACCTAAGGTTTAAAGTGGATACCAAACCACTACTAACATGCATAGCACAGCCGGGTTTCGAACCTGAAACTTGTGTCACCGAGAGCCAGTCATTCGGTCATCATACCCCTGTGATACAAAAATAAAGGATAAGCAGGCTCTTATTTTGCTGCGAATTTTAGATTTAGCTTAATCAGAATTATATTTGTATATTGAAATAGTTAGTTTTAAATAGATCATATAATTATATGCAAATTATATAATAGGTCATATAATTTTATACGTCATATAATTATATGGAAACACGTAAAAGGTCATATAATTTTTTGCGCATGCTTTCGAATATTAAAACTGAATTCTAGCAAATAAGACAAAAGCGCATAAAATTCGAGAATGAGTTGCAAATAGGTCTTATTTTTTTCCTCTTTCAGCACTTTCACAAATACAAAATTGCCACTCCTACCTTACTATGGATATTTTCAGTGCTTAAAAAAAAAGGCGGGGAGTCTAACGGCTTTGAGCACAAAGTGACACTAAACGCGTCGGTCAAAATTCAGTCGCAAGTGAGTAGGTGGAGGCAGCCAAATTCGGAACCAACCTGACATCATGGAGACAAGGCCATAAAGGGAGACTGTTTTGGTATTCATAATTTTCTTGCCGGCCTTGTCAATCCATCAAAGTTGGCGAGATGACCTGTCACAGTCGGAGAACATTTGGGGAATGAATCTTTAGCGAGATGCTCTCCCCCCCACACACACACACTCCGCAGGGAAAAACAAGAATAAATATCATCGTTGAGTGACTGCGAAACTTTTGCAATCCAGCAGAAGTGGGGAATTTTCGACTTTTTATGTTTTTTAATGAATGGTTCAATATAGAGTGTTTCTGACTCGATTTCGAGACTAGGATCTGTTACATGTTTGCAGTTTTACGATTTCAAATAAATGTATGATTCCAGATATAGTGCAAAATATCTTGATACTTGATTATTCAAAAGAATCAACAATATTTTATTCTAATCTTTAAAACAGTTTCATTTCAAAATAATGGTTTATCTACATTATTCTAAACTAAGCGCATTTATTTTAAATAACAATAATTATTATATGATCGTTACTTATAAAAGAATGTTCATTATTATCTATTACTAAAGGTTCGTTTTTCAATCAATTTTTTCAATTAAGTTTTTTAGTGAGTGCTTGTATTTAGTCGAGGATATTCAATTAATTATCATATAATAATTATTCATAAAAAATGTGCATTATTATCTGTTAAACTGGATGGTAAATATGGTCAAATAAACTGATTCTGGTATTAAGGGAAAATATTCATGTTGGTTCAATATAGAGCGTTTCTAACTTGATTTCGAGACAAATATAGTTTTAGGATCTATTAGATATGTGCAATTTTACGATTTCAAATAATGAATAATTCCAGATTTAATGCAAACTTTCTTGATACTTGAATATTCAAAAGCAATCAAGAATATTTTATTTTAATCTTAAAAGAGTTTCATTTCAAAATAAAGATTTGTCTACATTATTTTAAACTAAGCGCATATATTTTAAATGAAGATAATTAACACATAATAGTTATTTATACAAAAATTTGCATTATTATTTATTACTGAAATTTTTTTTTTTTTCAATCTATTGAATGCTTGTATTTGGTCGAGAAAAATGAATAATATTGTCTTACCATATTTTATTACAATACCAGCAACCGCTGAATTGTATTAATATTGTCTCTTGAGATAAAATAAAATGGTTATGGTATTAAGGGCCAATATTCGTCAGAAAATCAGCGAAATCACCTACTCTACCATCTCAACTACGGCAAGTCAATCTAAAATAACAAGTATAAACAAGTATAGTTTTAGTATTTATTAGATATGTGCAATTTTACGATTTCAAATAAGAATAATTCCGGATTTACTGCAAAATCTCTTGGTGCTTGATTTCTCAAAAACAATAAAGAATGTTTTATTTTAATCTTTAAAACAGTTTCATTTCTAAATAAAAGCTTATCTGCATTATTTTAAACTAAACGCATTTATTTTAAATAAAGATAATTCTTATATGATAGTTATTTATAAAAGAATTATGTATTATTATTTATTACTAAAGGTTTGTTTTTCAAGTTATTAAGTGCTTGTATGTGGTCGAGGATATTCAGTTACCTTTTTTCATCTTTTGTTGCAATACCAGGCACCACAGAATAATTATATTAATACTGTTTCTTGAGTTAAATTAAACTGGCTATGGTATTAAAGGCCAATATTCGGCAGAAAATCAACGAATCAATCAAATTGATTACTCCACCAATTCAACTTCGGCAAGTCAATCTAAAATAACAAGTATAAACAAGTATAATTTTTGGAACTATTAGATATGTGCAATTTTACGATTTCAAATAAAGAATAATTCCAGATTTAGTGCAAAGTCTCTTGATACTTGGTTATTCTAAAATAATGAATAATATTTTATTTTAATCTTTAAGACGATTTCATTTCAAAATAAAAATTTGTCTGCATTATTTTAAATAAAGCGCATTTATTTGAAATAAAGATATTTATCATATAATAATTATTTATGAAAGAATTATGTATTACTAAAGGTTCATTTTTTTTCAATGTGTTAAGTTATATTTAGTCAAGGATATTCAATTACTTTCTTTTATTACAATACCAGTCACCACTGAATTATATTAATATTATCTTTTAAGATAAAGTAAACTGGTTATGGTATTGAAGGCCAATATTCGTCAGAAAATCAATGCTCTACCAACTCAACTATGGCAAGTCAACCTAAAATAACAAATATAAAAAGTTAAAAGTTTGTCTGCAATATTTTAAACTAATTCATTTATTTAAAATAAAGAAAATTATCATTTAATTATTATTTATAAAAGAATGTATTACTAAAGGTTCATTTTTTACAATCTATTGATGTTTGCATTTGGTCGATGATATTCATTTATTTCTTTAACATCTTTTATTGCAATACCAGGTACCACTGAATTGTGTTAATATTGTATCTTGAGATAAAATAAATTCGTTTTGGTATTAAAGGCCAATATTTGTCAAAAAAATCAAACAAAATCACTTAGTCTACCAACTCAACTGCGGCAAGTCAATCTAAATATAACAAATATAAACAAGTATAGTTTTAGAATCTATTAGATAGGTGCAATTTTGCGATTTCAAAGTAAAAATAATTCTAGATTTAGGGCAAAATCTCTTCAAGTTTGATTATTAAAATAATATCAAGAATATTTTATTTTAAACTTTAAAACCATTTCAATTCAAAATAATGGTTTGTCTACATTATTTTATTATAAGCGCCTTTATTTTAAATAAAGATAATTATCGTATAATAGTTATTCATACATGAATGTGCATTATTACCTATTACTAAAGTTTTTTTTTTTCAATCTGCTGAATGCTTGTATTTGGTAGAGGATATCCAATTAGTTTCTTGACATCTTTTATTGCAATACCAGGTGCCACTGAATTGTGTTAATAATATCTCTAGAGATAAAATAAACTGATTATGGTATTAAGGGCCAATAATGTATTGTGTAATATATTAATATAATGTATGTATCAGAAAATTAACGAAATTACTTCCTAAACTACGTCAAGTCAATCTAAAATTTCAAGTGACATTACTTAGTAGAAGTAGTGCAATACATTGTAACCATTTCTATCGAAAAGCCTCTAATCAGTACTGAATTAAAAGATAATAAGCAATTGCTTTTATAAGATTTGGAGCTCATGGCAACTTAAAATATAAGTGGACATTGCAAATCCATGAAATTGTCCGTGTGAAAACTAATGGGAATAATTCATTATTGGTAAAATAATGACTTTAACGAATTGCGTTGCAATTCAACTTAATACCTTCGGAATTAAATTCTAGAAAATGGAAAAGTTGTGAATAATTTAATATGATTTAATGAATGGAAATTGTTACTAATGATGAAAACGGGAGAAAAGCTGAATAATGTGAATAATAAACGGTGCATTTATGACAGTTAGGGACAACAGAATTCGGTTATATTAATGATAGTGCAAAATGCTTACGAAGAATTATCATATTACATTGCAATATAATCATATTTCCTAGTCATTTCTATGTTACAGACTTATATTATTTGTTATCTTATTATCTGTTACTCTTCTATGTCTTATGAAAGAAAGTATTGCTTTCATTCATTATATACATATAATTTCATTAAATACGATCATTTAACCTTCATCTAAAATTATACTTCTAATAACGACAATTTTTTATATGATTAGAGGAAATAATTAACACTTTGATATGAATCATTTTAAACAAAAGGTTACACATTTAATTCTTATATTTATATTTAATATAATTTTTGCCATTACACATTAAAATTAATGTGTTAATAGGGCAACCAAAATTATTTTTGCTTAATATCATATCAGTTTTGACATTACACACAAAAATTAATGTGGAAAAAAAAAATTAAATTATTAAATTAATTAATGCAGCAACCAATTATATTTATTTTTAATATAATATTAGTTTTACCATTACTCATAAAAATTAATGTTAATGGAGCAACCATATTTCTATTCAATATAATATTAATTTTGCCATTACACATAGAAATTCATGTGTTATAGAGAGTAACCAATTACACTGAAGTGACAAAAGTCATGGGATAGCAATATGCAAATTTTCAGATGGCAGTAGCATCACGTAGAACAGGTATAAATGTGCAGTGCTTTCGCAGAGCTTTCATTTCTGTTCAAGTTATTCATGTGAAGAGGTTTTGACGTGATGATGACCGCACGACGGGAATTAACAGACTTTGAACGCGGAATGTTAGTTGGAGCTAGACGCATGGGTCATGCCATTTCGGAAATCGTTAGGGAATTCAACATTCCCAGATCCACTGTGTCAAGAGTGTGCCGAGAGTATGAAATTTCAGGCATAACATCCCACCATGGACAGCGCAGTGGTCGACCGCCTGCACTTAACGACCGAGACCGGCGACGTCTGCAAAGAGTCGTAAATTCTAACAGACAAGCAACACTGCGTCAAATAACCGCAGAAATCAATGTGGGACGTACAAGGGACTTGTCTGTTAGAGCTGTGCGGAGAAATTTGGCTTTCTTGGGCTATTCCAGCAGAAGACCGACTCGAGTGCCTTTACTGACAGAACGACATCGCTTGCAGCGACTCTCGTGGGCACGTGAGCATATCGGTTGGTCCCTAGATGAATGGAAAACCGTGGCCTGGTCCGATGAGTCCCGATTTCAGTTGGTAAGAGCTGATGGTAGGGTTCGAGTGTGGTGCAGACCCCACGAAGCCATGGACCCAAACTGTCAGCAAGGCACTGTTAAAGCTGGTGGTAGCTCCGTAATGGTGTGGGCTGTTTTTTCATGGCATGGACTTGGTCCTCTAGTGCGACTGGACCGAACATTGACTGGAAATGCTTATGTTCAGCTACTTGGAGATCACTTGCAGCCATTCATGGACTTCATGTACCCAAACAACGATGGGATTTTTATGGATGACAATGCGCCATGTCACCGGGCCACAACTGTTCGCGATTGGTTTGAAGAACATTCTGGACAATTCCAAAGAATGATCTGGCCACCTAGATCGCCCGACATGAATCCCATGGAGCATTTATGGGACATCATCGAGAGGTCTGTTCGTGCCCAAAATCCTGCACCATCAACGCTTTCACAATTATGGACGTCTATCGAGACAGCATGGCTCAATATTCCTGCAGAAGACTTCCAACGACTTGTTGAGTCCATGCCACGTCGAGTTGCTGCACTTCGCCGGGCGAAAGGAGGGCCGACACGATATTAAGAGGTATCCCATGACTTTTGTCACTTCAGTGTATATTTCTGTTTAATATAATATTAGTTTTGCCGTTACACACAAAATTAATGTGTTATTTGGAGCAAACAATTAATACGCTAAGATTTCAGTATTTAAACATTGAAACTTATTCAATGATTAAAGCACAGAAATATTATAATAACAGATTGAAAATGATCGCATAAAAGTAACATACCTGTGTTGTTCATTATTAGAATGCTGAAAGCAAGTTCATGTGTTGATTTTAAATTAAGTCAAATCAAACAATTAATTGTATGGCAATTCCATTGCAGAAATGGATAAGAAAAATGTTGATCTCATAACTTAATATCTTAATAATATTAGTTATTTATATGATTTATTGATGAATAAACTGGCTAAAGAAGTAGCATAACCAAAATAAATTGAGACATACCTTCTCTTATTGTAGATTAATACAAAGATCCTTGGCCGAGTAGCGGCCACTAGCTCCTCCATTGTAAAATGTTGAAACATAGCGAGGTATATCGCTAAAGTTTTAATAACGTCAAACATGTTCATTAATATTTGTAGTTACAGTTGGAATTAATGAATATTGAATGTAAAATTAATTAGCGCTAAATTAATAATAGCATTGTCTTTATTTAAAAACCATAAATTTGCAGACAGCAACTTAAAATTAAAAAATTAAGTAGGATTTATTGCTGAAAATGTGTGCTTTATGCATATTTTGCTCGAAATGCAACAACTTTTAAAGAAATGAATATCAAGTAGTCATAAAAGTAGGTAATTTGCTATGTTCAGGAGTAATATATTTAACCTTGTTAGTAGCAAAGAGTATTTATTCTTAAACTGACTACTTAAAGTCAGTATTTCTTATTCAATCCAAAAAATACTTCTAACAAACATATGAAATAAATGTGGATGTTTAAAAGTTATTTAATTCATTATTCGTTGGCAGTTCTATAAAGGCAATTAGCATTTTGGGCGTCGAAATTTATTTATATAAGAAAAGTACGGTGTTTAAATATTCACTGTACTAAACCTTACACAAAGTAAAACAGCGTAAACATTGTGAAACAGTACAATACAATTTTAAATATGTCAGTATTTCTTATTCAATCGCCAAAAAAAAGTTCTAATAAGCTGAAATAAATGTAGATATTTAAAAGTTATGTGCTTCATTATTCGTTGGCAGTTCATTAAGGCAATTAATAGTTTTCGATATCGAAATTTATTTACATAAGAAAAGCATGCAAAAGCACTGTGCCAAACCATACACAGAGTTAAACAATTACAATTTCAAATATGCCAGTATTTCTTATTCAGTCTTAAAATAACCTTATAACAATCACCTGAAATAAATGTGGATAATTAAAAGTTATTTATTCCTTATTCGTGGACAATTCCATTAAAGAAATCAACAATTTTATGGATCGAATTTTTTTTTATATAAGAAAGCAACGTGTATAAATATACACTGTACTAAAACTTTTAATAGAAAAAGCTAATTTTTTTCTTTCAATTATGGCATTCTTTAAATTATAAAATATTCACATATCAAATAAAAATAATGGTGTTCTTTTAAAATATTCACATATCGAATAAAAATAATGGCTTATTTTTATATATTCATTTGTAAGATATTCGCAAAATGTTAACATATCAGATCGATATTTTGCAAATAAGACATGCCCTCTTTGACTGTTAAAATCATTAGATTCGGCAATTAAATAAGCTTTTATCACTACCTGAAATCCAGTGAACAAGCGTGATTTAATAACTCGGGCTTAAATTCATTATTTTGTTTTCCTTCCCAGATACTACGTGCACAGAAATTAATTTAGTCGTGTAATTAAAAGCTCAGATGGCCTAATTACGGCAGTCAGTAGAAAGCTACACTCTTTCCAAGATGGCGGCCGCATTCGAACGTCGGGGTTGGACCGTCGTACGCTCCGAGGGGAACAAAGCGCGTTTTCCGCCATTAATAATGAGTTTACTGAGCGGGAAATGATGCGACATTTAAAGCGGCTTCCGTTCTGAGTTTATCATTTTTACTCTTGTAATGGAGTTCGAATTACTCTCGGAGAATTGCAATCGAACTCTGCAGCTCTAAAAACAGCGCGGAAAACTTTTATCATTTTCGGATGAATTAACACGTCGTCGGTATAAGAAAAGAGAATAAATATATGGGGTTGAAACTGGTTGATTCTATCGGGACAGTTAAGTGAAAAATAAATTCTGCTCTTCAAAAATTCGAGAGATTTAAATGAATGGTGCTTTGCATGCGAGGCTTTGTCGAACATTTCTAATTTCTTCTGACCATTCTGTACTAGCAGAAAGTTATCAATTTTCATTGCCTTTTTTTTTTCAATTTCGAAAGACAACAAAAGTTTCAACTGTTATTCCCATGAGAACTTCAATAAATTTCAGTATTTCAAAACTTTCTAATGAGAATTATCCATCTGTACAAGCATTCGTTCAAAATTTCCAAATTTTGAAACTCGAAAAAGTTAAACGTATTTAGATTAAAAATAAAAATTATATAAATTAACTACCAGATTAAAGTAAGAATTGAATGTCTAGTCGAATTAAGAATGACGAATTGAAGTCTAGATTTTTCATTCCTCTAATTAGTTGGGTATATTTTTTTCAAAGTATTTTCTACGAATAATTCTATCTGGTATTCCATCTTTTGTACTATAATATTAAGCATTTATAATCGTACTTCGACTTAAGAATAACTTTAAATACGAACTTTTTTATACAACATTAACCATACTTTTCCATGCAACATAAATGCTTATACTGATCATTCAACCCGACTCTTGGCTGCGTGGTGAGCATTACGGCTGAAGTTTAATCCGCTGGTGGCAGTGTTTCATGTTTCAAAAACGAGAAAAGTTTCCCCTTTCCCTCCATCCATAAGTAGACTACTCCCTGGTAAACCGCGCCCCACTTCAGACACTGAGGATTAGACATAACACACAACTGATGATTTAAATTATTATAATAAAGTTATTTACAAGGCAAATCAAATGGTAAGGAAGCCTGTGGTGACAGATCTAGAGGCCTACTCTGCCCAGAAGCACCAATCTGAAATCAAAATCTCTTTGCCATGTGGGAAATATAAATATTTATTTGACGCAAATGCAGAATTTTTCCCCCCGAAAGGCAATGACTATCTTTCTTCAGCTACATGGAGCCTATTCAAACTTCCACCTAAGGCTGCTCCGTCCCACCAGAAGCTGCCCATGGATGCAGATCCATGAGTAGACTACTCATGATATGCTCGTTGTGACTCTAACTACTATAAAACACTTAAACTAAAATTTATCTTACTAAAATATATGTGATATTCTGATGAGCCAGTTTTCTGTTTTTAAAGTTTTGTTGCTTTTCTGTTTTTTACCATTATAAAGATTTATGAAAGACCAGGTAATTAAACTTATAGAAAACAGCTTCTTTCAATTAATTAAAAACAGTTTTAAAATTATTGTCGTTTAACATAACTATACTTATCTTTAATACTCAGTTTTCAGAGCTATGTGCTCTAGGCAAACAAGTACAAAAAATCATTTTTTTCTCTCATGCTAGGAAATTATTATTGTTCTTGTTATTAAATAATATTTAATTTTAACTTTTAGCGTACAGTATAAAGAGTGATAATTGTTTAGCAATATTTTTTAATATGGAATGAAAATAAGAATGATAAAATATTTTTCTCTGGTTCCTAACACAAAATCGTGAAACGAGGTATAAATTATTTTCCATAATGAAAGGCCAAGGTTAACGGAATAAAAATGACATAAATCCTTTTGTCCCCATGCAATGAAGATATAAAGCCAATGTTAATAGCGACATAAATCTGTTTTAATTTTGTCCCAAGCATTGAATTACACCAAAATTATTATTATTATTTTTCTTTATTGAATTTATGTTAATCGTTTTATACCAAAAAATTTCTAAACTAATTTTTATTTATACCTCGAAGTGTTTTTAAGCAATATGCAGAAATCTTGCTATTCATCTACAATAATAATGATAATATCAATGTCAGTCAATGTTAATATGTATCTTTCTTAATATGTCAGTCAATTTTAACGGTAATATAAGTAATAATAAGTATCAATATAAGTCAATGTTAATGAATTATGTAATGGCAAGTATAATAGGACTTATTCAGTAATTCTTCTTCATTAAAACAACAGCCCCATGGTGAGCCAAGGCATCTGCCAACTGCCAGATTTCGAGGCAGTAGATGTTTTACTTTTTACGGGGTAGGGTATAACTACGGCAAAACTCTATAGTCATATTAGATTGGGACCTACGGGTTTAAGTGGATTCTGAATCTCTACAAACATTTATGGCACCGCCGCGACACAAACCCAAACCCTGTGGACTAAGTGAAAGTCACTGGGCCATCAGGAGTCATTCTATTGAGTAATAGAAAAAAGTAATTATAAAAGTAATTTAACACCAAAGTTTTTGTCCCAAGCAAAGCAATACTAGTTACAGTTGTGATTTAGTTTCTTAATGAGATAATGATTTGCTAAATGTATGTATGTATAATTTGTCCATTTCAATGTGAGATGCAATGGGAATAAGATTTCTCCAAATTAATTTATGAAATTCCTCTTTGTTTATTAAACTATAGACTTATGCATATTCTACCTTTATCTTTTAATGAAATCTCTGATAAAATGCATGATATTTATAGTCCCTCTCACTTACTGGAATCAAGGCTTTCTACTTGGAAGAAGGCTCTGTAAAGACGAAGGCTGTTCAAAATCTGTCAGGTAAAATAAAAGGTAAACTTCTTTGATTCAACGCCAATTATTATCGTCCTTTTGAATGTATACAATGGTTGAGAACTTTTGCGATGAATTTTCTTCTATATCTGTCAAGTGAAATGAAAGATATTATTTGAATCAAAGTCAGTTTATCCATCTAACCTATCGTTGGCCATTTCACTTAGTACAATACAAATTTAGATATATATGTATTTCTTATTCAATCGATAAAGAAACTTGTAACAATCCTCTGAAATAAATGGGGATGCATAAAAATTATTTATTTTACTATACGTTTGCGATTCCATTAAGGCAATTAGCAATTTTGAATATCGAATTTTTTTTTTATAATAAAAGCAAGGTGTATAAATATCCACTGTACTAAAATTTTAAAGGGAAAAGCTCACTGGCCCTAATCTTTCTTTTAATAATGGTATTTTCCAAATGATAAAATATTCTCATATCAAATAAAAATAATGTTTTTTTAAAAAATATTTACATATAAAATATTCACAAAATGTTTACATATCATCTCGATATTTTACAAGTAAGACATGCCCTCTCCGACTGTTAAAATCATTAGATTTGGCAATTAAATAAGCTTTTATCACTACCTGAAAAGGAGTGAACAAGCGAGATTTAATAACTCGGGCTTAAATGCATTATTTTGTTTTCCTTCCCAGATACTACGTGCACAGAAATTAATTTAGGCGTGTAATTAAAAGCTCAGATGGCCTAATTACGGTAGTTAGTAGAAAGCTACACTCTTTCCAAGATGGCGACCGCATTCGACTGTTAGGGTTGGACCGTCGTTCGCCCCGAGGGAACAAAGCGCGTTTTCCCGCCATTAATAATGAGTTTACTGAGCGGGAAATGATGCGACATTTAAAACGACTTCCGTTCTGAGTTTATCATTTTTACGCTTGTAATGGAGTTCGAATTACTCTCGGTGAATTGCAATCGAGCTCTGCAGCTCTGAAAACGGCGCGGAAAACTTTTATCATTTCGGATGAATTAACACGTCGTCGGTATAAAAAAAAGATAATAAATATATGGGATGGAAACTGGTAGATTCTATCTGGACAGTTAAGTGAAAAATAAATTCTGCTCTTCAAAAATTCGTGAGACTTAAATGAATGGTGCTTTGGATGCGAGGCTTTGTCGAACATTTCTAATTTGTTCTGGTGATCCTGTACCAGTAGAACGTTATAAATTTTCATTGCATATTTTTCCTTTTTTTCGATTTCGTAAGCCAATAAACGTTTAAATTGTTATTTCCATGAGAGTTCTGATAAATTTCATTGCTTCAGCACTTTTTAATGAGTTGGATCCACCTGTACAAGAATTTGTTCAAATTTTACAAACAATTTTGAAACTCGAAAAATTTGAATATGTATTTAGATTGTAAATTTACAATTATATAAATTAATGACTAAATTAGACTAAAAATTGAATGTCTTGACTAATTAAGAATGTAGAATTGAAGTCTAGTTTATGCATATCCCAATTACTAGTCTAATTCTTTTTTCAAAATATTTTCTACGAATGATTCTGTCTAGTATAGCATTTTCATCTTTTATGCTTAATAATTAAATATTTATAATCCTACTCCGACTTAAGAATTAATACGAACTTTTGCATAGAATATTTTGATTTATAAATGCATATACTGATCCTCCAACCCGACTCATGGCTCAGTGGTAACGTGAGGAGCTAGTGAGCATTAGGGATGAGGTTCAATCCGCTGGCTGCTTTGTTGTAGGCACTGTTTCAAAAAAAGTTAGACTTGATGGCGTTTCTTATGTTTAGCTTCATGCGTCGTTAGCCGGTCTCTCTGGTGGAAGTTTTCCAGGTTTTCACATATACGATACGCAAATGTGAGGTAGGCACTGTCCTCCTTTTTCAGCGACACGGAGACTAGTCAGACTTCTAAATACGGGTGATCCATCAAAACAAAAGAGGCCCCTTTTTCTCCTTCCACGTATAGACGCATGTGTTGTCCGTCCACCCCTGCAGGATACTGATAAATAGACACAATAACACTGATCATCCGAAAATATTAAAATAAAGTTATTTGCATTGAAAATCAAATGATAAGCAGGCATTTGGTGACAGATAGGTGCCCACTCTGTCTAGTAGCACCAATCTGTAATCACAAGATCGTTGCCATGTGGGAAAAATAAATATTTAATTGAAGCAAATGCGGGATGGTTCCTCCTAGAAAAGCATTGCCCTCCTTCTTCAGCAAAACAGATCCAGGTCAGACTTCTACTTATGGCTGCACCATCACAATAGAAGCTGTCCCTTTCCTTCCATCAATGAGCAAACAACTCATTGGATATCCATTTTCCATGTCAGAACACTGAGGATTAGACACAACACACAACTGGTCACCCGAAACAATAAAATAAAGTAGTTTATAAGCCAAATCAAGTGGTAAGGATGAGTTTGGGGGCAGATCGTAAGTGCCTACTCGGAAAAGTAGCGACTATCTGTAATCATAAGGTCGTTGCCATGTGGGAAAAGTAAATATTTATTTGACGCTAATGAGTGGTAGTTCCACTGTCGTCCTTCTTCAGTAACACAGAGTCAAGTCAGACTTCTATCGACAAGTTCTCTAACACAACAGCAGCTGCCCCCCTTTCTTTCATCCATGAGTAGATTACTCATGAGATGTCCGTCCGCCACTGCAGGTAACTGATAATTAAAACACAACACACAACTAATCATTCAAAACATGAAAATAAAGTTATTTACTCTACCCCTATTCTGTCAAGTTGCACCAATCTGCAATCACAAGATCGTTCCCATGTGGGAAAAGTAAATAATTATTTGACTGAAAAAAAAACAAATAGTGATGACTAGAAGAGTAGGCAAAATAATAAATTGCAAATCTTGGCATTTATGCACTGTATGCATTAATTAGAGAGCATCAAAAAAAAAGGGGGAAAATTGATGAAACATCAGCAGAAAACAAAGCAGGAATAGCAATATAAAACAAAGATACTTTTAAAAAAATATTAATTTAAATTAATTCTCGTAAACACATTAAAAGCTAATTAACTGCACTTAAGCAATTTTGTCATTTTTCTTCCCACTGTTTTGGAAGCATTCTTATAATTGCCAAGAAGCTAAAAATAGTGTTTTAATTTTATCCCTTTTTAATGAAATTTCATTCAAAATTTCCCTAATGACGCTGACGTTGACTATTTTCTAAAATTTTCCTTTCTATTTCATAAAAGTCATTTTTGAAACTATACGAATATCTTTGCAATGACTATCTTTCTTCAGCTACACGGAGCCTATTCAAACTTCCACCTAAGGCTGCTCCGTCACACCAGAAGCTGCCCATGGATGCAGATCCATGAGTAGACTACTCATGATATGCTCGTTTCCGACTGCAGGACACTGAGGATTAGACACAAATATACATCACACATCTGATCATTCAAAATTTTAAAATAAAGTTACAAGGCAAATTAAATGGTAAGGAAGTGTTTGGTGGCATGTCTAGGTGCCTACCCAAGTATCAACTATCTGTATTCACAAGGTCTTTGCTATGTAGGAAAAGTAAATATTTATTTGACCGAAAAAAGACAAAAAGTGATGACAAGAAGAGTAGAAAAACATTAAATTACAAACCCTGGCATTTATGCATGATATGCATTAATTAGAGAGCATCAAAAAATGGACGAAAATCAACGAAACATCTAGCAGAAAACAAAGCACGAACATAACCAAAGAGACTTCAAAAAAATATTAATTTAAATTAATTCTCGGAAACACATTAAAAGCTAATTAACTATGCTTAAACAATTTTGCCATTTTTCTTCCCACTGCTTTGGAAGCATTCTTATAATTGCCAAGACGCTAAAAATAGAGTATTAATTTTATCCCTTTTTAATGAAATTTCATTCAAAATTTCCCTAATGAATCTGACGCTGCATGTCGAATTCATTATCTATTTTCTAAAATTTCCCTTTATATTTCATGAAAGTCCTTTTTGAAAGTATAAGAATATCTTTCGTTAGGGTGTTTTATAGTTTTAAAAATGCGATAGATTTTAAGGAAAATATTGCGACAAATGCTACTAATTTTTACTTTGTTTCACAGAATTTATAAAATTGCCCCAAGCTACAATTAATAAGAATATTTTCCATCAACGTATCGCTAATTTCTGTACAACATTCATTTTTAATAAATTAATTATTATCATATAATACGCTATACTATTTTCAATATATTAATTATTATAATACACTATTTTTAAATTATTAATTATTATAATATAAAATACTTTTTTGCAATATATAATTTTACTATACTAATTTATATATTCTATATTATATTTTAAATCGAAATGAATATCTCAGATTTCAAATATGCATTATCTATATAAAGAAGAAATAAATTAAATTATTATGATACCCATCTGTAATTGCATTAGTTGAATGAAATAAATATATTAATCCACTTCTAACTGTTGTGTTAAATATATGTTATAATTCATTCTTAAATCAGTTTATCCGTCTACTAGATGTATGATGTAAATGGGAAAGAAAGTTTTTTGCGGGAATTTCTTAAAGAAACTGGTCTATTATTGCATTACTTTGAGATATATTAGAGAAATACCTAATCGGCAGATCTACAACAAATAAATATATGGTTAAACTTTAACACTAAACATTTTTAATGACTAGTACTCCTGGCAAAATTATCTCAAATCAAAAGTGATCAAATGTAAAGTAAATGTGGATAATTAAAAGTTAACATGGATATTTAAATGGATATTTAAAGTTAATTTTAAGTTAAAGTGAAACAATACAATTTTAAATATGCTTGCATTTCCACTTTAATTGTAAAAAAAAACTTGTAACAATCATTTGAAATAAATGTGGATATTTAAAAGTTGTTTTCTTCATTATTCTTTCACAGTTCGTTAAGATAAATAGCAGTTTTGGGTATCGAAATTTTTTTATATAAGAAAGTCAAGTATAAATATCCACTGTATAATATATCCACAGTATAAATATCCATTGTATTAAGACTTTTAAAGGAAAAAGCTCAGTGCTTTTATATTTCCTTTAATAGTTTAATTCTCTAAATTATAAAATATTCATATATAATATAAAAATAATATTTTTTTTTTTAAATATTCACATATAAAATATTCAGATTTATGTTTACATATCAGTTCGATATTTTGCAAACAAGACATGCCCTCTCCGACTGTTAAAATCATTCGACTTGGCAATTAAATAAGCTTTTATCACTACCTGAAAAGAAGTGAACAAGCGTGATTTGATAACTTGGGCTTAAATTCATTATTTTGTTTTCCTTCCCAGATACTACGTGCACAGAAATTAATTTAGGCGTGTAATTAAAAGCTCAGATGGCCTAATTACGGCAGTCAGTAGAAAGCTACACTCATTCCAAGATGGCGGCCGCATTCGAACGTCGGAGTCGGACCGTCGTACGCTCCAAGGGAACAAAGCGCGTTTTCCCGCCATTAATAATAAGTTTACTGAGTGGGAAATGATGCGACATTTAAAACGACTTCCGTTCTGAGTTTATCATTCTTACTCTTGTAATGGAGTTCGAATTACTCTCGGTGAATTGCAGTCGAGCTCTGCATCTCTGAAAACAGCGCGGGAAACTTTTATAATTTTCGGATGAATTAACACGTCGTCGATGAAAAAAAAGAGAATAAATATATGGGGTGAAAACTGGTAGATTCTATCGGGACAGTTAAGTGAAAAATAAATTATGCTCTCCAAAAATTCGAGAGACTTAAATGAATAGTGTTTTGGATGCGAGGCTTTGTCGAACATTTCTAATTTATTCTTATGATTCTGTGCTAGTAGAAAGTTATAAATTTTCATTGCCTTTTTTTTTTTTTTTTTTTATTTTTGATTTCGAAAGCGAATAAAAGTTTCAATTGCTATTTCCCATGAGAGTTCCAATAAATTTCAGAACTTTTTAATGGGATGGGTCCACCTGTACAAGTATTCGTTCAAATTTTACAAACAATTTTGAAACTCGAAAAAGTTGAATATGTGTATTTAGTTCAAAAATTTACAATTATATATACCAGATTAACATGAAAATTGAATGTCTAGACTAATTAAGAATGAAGAATTGAAGTCTAGGTTTTTTCATTCTCTTAAATAGTTGGGTATTTTTTTAAACATTTTCTACGAATGATTCTGTCTAGTATAGCATTTTCATCTTTTGTTCTATATAATTAAACATTTATAATCTTACTTAGAATTGAGAATAAGTTTAAATACGAATTTTTGAATATAATGTTTTGATCCATAAATACTTATTAGAACTGACGTTCAATCAGCTTGGGGGTTTGTTGAAGACATTGTTTCAAAAACAAACAGACTGAATGGCGTTTGTGATGTTCAGCCTGATAGGAGTTTTTCCCGGTTTCCCCCCATACGATAATGAAAATGCGAAATAGTTCCTGCTAGAAGTCTTCCCGGAAAGCATTGCCATCCTTTTTTAACGATACGGAGTCAAGTCAGAGTTCTACCTACGGGTGCTCCTTCACAAAAGAAGGTGTCCCTCTCCCTCCATCCATGTGAAATCTACTCATGGGATGTCCGTCCACCATTGCAGGGCATTGAGAATGAGACACAACAACACAAGAGGTCATCCAAAATATTAAAATAAAGTTATTTGCAATGAAAATCAAATGGTAAGGATACATTCTGTGACACCTAGGTACCTACTCTGTCAGGTATCACTAATCTCTAATCACAAGGCCAAATCTCTAATCACAAGTGGAAAATGTAAGTATTTATTTGAAGACGGATTTTGCTACACGGATTCAAATTAAACTTCTACCTACAGGTGCTCCATCACAACAGAAGCCGCGCTTTTCCCTCCATACATGAGTATACTATTCATGGGATGTACGTCCCTCTCCGCTGGACACGAGGATTAGACGCAACAACATAAAACACAACTGATCATCCAAAACATTAAAATAAAGTTATGTGCAGGGCAAACCAAATGGTAAGGATACGTTTGGTGGCAGACCTATTCTGTAAAGTTGCAATCTGTAATCACAAGGTCGGCGGAAATGTAAACATTTATGTGATGCAAGTGCGGGTTGTTCCCCCTAAAAGTTCTCCCGAAAGTCACAGCCCTCCTTCTTCAGCGACACGGAGCCAAATCAGATTTCTAACTACAAGTGCTCCATCACAACAGAAGCTGATCTTTTCCCTTCATCCCCGGGATGACCGTCCTGCAAGATCCTAAGGATTAGACACAATACACAACTGATCATTCAAACCATTGAAATAAAGCTATTTAAAGTGCACCTACTCTTTCAATTAGCACCAATCTGTGATCACGAGATCGTTGCCATGTGGGAAAAGTAAATATTTATTTGACTGGTAAAAGGCATATAGTGATGACTAGAAGACTAGAAAAACATTAAATTACAAATCTTGGCATTTATACACTATATGCACTAATTATGGCGCATCAAAAGATGGGCGAAAATTGGCGAAACATCTGCAGAAAACGAAGCATCAATAGTAACATCAAACAAAGAGAATTAAAAAAAATATTATTTTAAATTAATTCTCGTAAACACATTAAAAGCTAATTAACTGTGCTTAAGCAATTTTATCATTTTTCTGCCCACTGCTTTGGAAGCATTCTTATAATTGCCAAGAAGCTAAAAGTAGTGCATTCATTTTATCGCTTCTTAAATAAATTTTATTCAAAATCTCCCTAATGAAGCTGACGTTGAACGTCGAATTCATTATATATTTTCTAAAATTTTCTTTTATATTTCATAAAAGTCATTTTTGAAAGTATGCGAATATCTTTGTGTTAGTATATTTTATAATTTTAAAAACGCGATTGATTTTACGGATAATTTTGCCGCAAATGCTATTAATTTTTATTATGTTTCACAGAATTTATAAAATTGCCCCAAGCTACAATTAATCAGAATATTTTCCATCAATGTATCGCTAATTTCTGTACAATATTTTTAATAAATTAATTATTATGATATAATACGCTCATACTATTTTCAATACATTAATTATTATAGTATACTATTTTTAAATTAATTATTATTATAATATAAAATACTTTTTGCAATATATGAATATGCTATACCAACTCATATATTTTATATTACATTTTAAATCGAAATGAATATCTCAGATTTCAAATATGCATTAATATAAAAAGAAATAAATTAAATTATTATAATACACATCTGCAATTTTAATAGTTGAACGAAACAAATATATTAATCCACTTCTCACCTTTGAATTACATATACTTTTAATTCATTCTTAAAGCATTTTAGCCGTCTATGTATGATCTAAGTGGAATAGAAAGTATCACTTTTGCAGAGAATTTTTTAAGGGAACTGTCCAATTTTGTATTTATCTGCGGTATATTAGAAATATATATATTTAGCAGATTAACTGCCAACAAACCTATCGTTAACCTTTAACATTAATTTATCCTTTTTAGTGGCATATTATCATCATCGTCATTGGTTCAACAGCCGTATGGTGGACCAAAACAGTTTGACAACTGGCAGATGTCAAAACATTAGATGTTTTCATTTTTACAGATAGGATTTTCAGCCTTACACCCAACGCTCTTACAGTCATTGAAGTCAGGGACCTAATGTTTAAAATGGATTTTGATCTACTACAAACACCCATGGAACCTCCGGGACTCGATCCTGAAACTTGTTGCATCAAACGCCAGAGCGTTAGTCACTCCTCCATCAATCCTTTTAATGGCATATATTCCGGGTAAAATTATCTACAATCAAAAAGTGGTGTTCTACTTGAGATAAAATTTTTTTTTTTCATTCTACGTGTAATATTTTTTGAAGAAATAATATTGATAATTATGTTAATTAATATTGATACTCACATGAACTTAATCAGTAACATTTGTTACACATTATCTCCTTTTCCTTTCTTCCATAATGTATCTCTTGTAGTGCAATCTCACTTTGATATAAAATTACAGTGATGTGCAGAACTTAAATGAAGTTTTATTGCCTAACTAGCAAGAAATCATCTGAAAAACATGAAATTCAAAATGATACAACTTTTACACTCAAACATGAAGAAAGCATACTTAAGCTAAAAGAAACAGAATACCTACAGTATGAAATCAAATAAAAAAGGTTTCTTTATCGGAAAAAGTATCAATAATAAAAATGCTTGTCTGCCAAAAGGGGCTTTTTTCAAAACATTCCACACATGTTCTATTGGATTTAAATCAGGGTTCCGTTCCGTTGTCGCATGCAGCTGCCAAGCTATGTTACCTGCTAACAGGTTTCGATCTCTTTTCTCCTACAGGACGATATTTTAGTCATTTATTGGCGATGAATTACTTTGCTGTCCATCGCCAACCTTGTTTTTGGCTGTGTTATAGTTGGATTGGATTGGTTTCAGATGTGCCTGTGGTTTGGGTGCCTTTAGATCTTATTAAATTACAACTCTGTCGATTTGAAACTTCTGGACTACGCTTGTCATGTTAAGTCCCTCCTCCTTCCTGATGATCCCTCCCATGTCACCTACAACGCTTTTATTCTGATATTTGCTTACGAATCACCTTTATTTTGAATTGGGTTTTCATTGTGCTGACAGCAATAAGTCGTTCTCTTAACTTTTATGGCTATCTGCTTTGAAAATTACATCGTTTCTTAAGTTTTTCTAGCCAGTGTAAATGATTGATAATTATGTAGACATTTTACATTGTAGGTGAAATTCGAAGCGATACATGTTATATCGCACTCATATAGACCATTTAAATATCTTCAGATTAAGCTTGGTTCGAGTATAACTATTTCTTCTTTGATACATAAAAGGAAAATTTTTTTCTTCTAATGCAGCTGACAAACACTTAGACACTTGTCTTTGATGCCTTAAGGCAAGCGCTGCACAGATGTTACGCTCTTTGATCTACCCAGAAGGTGCGTGTAGCTTGAAGATAAGCTACGGACGCGGAGTAACAGTACCCCTAGCAACGCTCTTGTTAGACCGGGACCTACGGTTTAAAGTGAATTCCGAACTACTACAAACATCCATGGCACCGCCGGGATTCAAACCCGAAACATGTGGTACCGAGCACCAGAGCGCTAGCCACTCGACCAGTCAGGCCCCATAAAAGAAAAACTTCAAATAGAAATATTTAGATTCATGTTTAGTTGACAAATAGAAGATATATTGGTGTAGATAAACTTTTTTTAATTTAAATTTGTTTCTTATATTTCAAACCATAATATAGCATTAAATAATCAACCTAATTTTGGGTTAACTAAAATTAAAGTTAAGTGGGTTTTTTTCTTAGCTGTATCCTATAGTGTTTTATTACCTTTACAAAACAAATGGTTCATGAGGGCATGTATTTATGATTTATTTGTAAAATTACCATCTATTTTTTCTTCATAATAATACCATAATCATTTCTCTTCTTTGCGACTGAAATGTAACGTCTCAGCCTATACTAGACCTATAACATCTTGAAGAAGAGGTCCACTTTCAGGTTTATGGAAACATTTATATTGTTATTTACAAGCATTATATGAACATATATGAACTCTGAGTTATTGCAATTTATTATTTACAAAGAAATGAAAATTATACTATAAATTATTATTTACAAAAAAATGAAAATTATATTACAAATTATTATCTACAAAGAAATGAAAATTTTATTACAAATTATTATTTACAAAGAAATGAAAATTATACTATAAATTATTATTTACAAAAAAATGAAAATATTACAAATTATTATCTACAAAGAAATGAAAATTTTATTACAAATTATTATTTACAAAGAAATGAAAATTAAGGATATAATTTGATTCACAAATGCAGTTCACTCCAAAAACAAAGATTTCAAGAGCTCTCGGGTCTACGACGAATCTAATGGACACATAAATTTTTTACGTTCATCTTCTTCATTGGTGCAACAGTCCCATGGTTAGCTAAGGACATCTGCCTATTGGCAGATTTATTAATAGAGGTTGTTTTTCTTTTTACGGGGTAGGGTTGTCAGCCCTACGCCCAAAATTCATATTAGGCAAGGACTTACTGTTTAAAGTGTATTCCGAACTCCTACAAACAAACATGGCATCGCCGAGACTTGAAACCGAAACCAGTGGCACCAAACGCCAAAGCGCTAGTCACTCGACCAACACGACCTAGGGATTACTACAGTACACCCACATTTTTCTACCTCAATTTTTAATGAAACCTACAGGTATGGCCTCTTAGGATCTGGCACTTCTTCCTAAATCCCAATTTCAGATACTTCTGCCTACTGATTTATCATGCCGATTCCAGATATAGATATGGCACCTTTTCTATCGACTTCACTTGTTAGGCTTCAAATTAGGCTTTCCTTATTTGTACAGGTCACTTCGAATCTTAGGTTAAAAATTGTAAAAGTAGTAAGTCAAATTTGCTCAACTCTACACTTTATCCTAGTATGTAAGTATTTGTAAATCATTTCAAAGCTTGTTAGATTTGTTGGTCTTGAGAAAAATATGTATTAAACTTCCTTATATGTAACGTATTGACCTTCCGCTATTAATTCAGTGTGAGGCATTTGTAGTTTATCATTTTTATAGAAAAATATTTCTACTAGAAATTAAGTTATTGAAATAATAAAAAAATATGCAAAATAATTTACATAAGTTGAGATACATATTATAAAAATTAACATGTTTCTTTTCAAGTCATAATAAAAGTGATAAAGTACTAAAACTAAATTTTATTACATAAATCTGAATGAAGTTTTAAAATTACTTATTTGGAATTATTATTTATCACGAAGCTTTTATCTTCAGTGAGTAAAACACAACAATAACACTAAATCTTACGAAAACTTTGTCATAATATTATGTGTTTCATTTCCAGCCGAAACAGCTTTATTTTTTTTCTGCTGTTTCTGAGGAAATAATATTATTCGAATGTTAAGAAAGCATCTATAAACTTCTAGTAATTTAGATACAATGTACCGAATTAACGCCGAATACTTATCATTTTCAGCAAGTAAAACATTGGAATATCACTAAATTTGAAGGAATGTTTTGTATATTATTTGTTTTCATTTCCAGCCAAAACAGCTTTTTTTTTTTGACTGCTACTTCTCATAAAATATTATTATTCGAAAGTTAAGAAACAATTACAAAATTTAACTATTTTAAATAGAATATTCAGACGAATATTTGAATTTTAAAATAAATTTTAAAATAAATTATTCTGCTAAAATGTAAACATTTTCATTTTATGTTCTCTATCTCGTGAAAGAACTCAGAGAAAAAAAGAATGAACCCCTTTCTAGTGGTGACAAGCTATTTATGCCCTATTTTCACGAAAAAGAGATAACTTTTCTTCCGTTTTTATGTGACAGTGATGACACTCCAATGACAAGACAATGATGTGACTCCAACTACTAGCATACCTTTAAACAAAAATTTATCATACTAAAACGAAATATACTGATAAATTTATATACTGATGAGCCAATTTGTTGTTTTTATATGAACCATTATAAAGATTTATAGAAGACCTGGTAAATAAACTTTAAAAAAAATAGTTTCATTCAAATTCAAAATAGAAAAAAGTTTTAAAATTACTGAAGTTCGACATTATTATACTTAACTTTAATACCCAGCCTACAGAGCTATGTGCTGTAGGCAAACGAAGTAAAATTAATCGATATTTTCTGCCATTCTGAACAATCCTTTTTAGTCTTGTTATTAAATAATTTTTAAATTTTAGCGTACAGAAAAAAAAAGGGATAATTGTTCTGCAACATTCTAATATTGAACGAAAAGAAGATTAATAAAATATTTTTCTCAGGTTGTTAACACAATGTCCTGAAAGGGCATATAATTTCATTACATAATGAAAGGCCAAAGTTAACGGAATAAAAATAACATAAATTCGTTTGGCCCCATGCATTGATAATGGTTATTGTTAATGGCAGCATAAAACTGTTTCAATTTTGTCCCAAGCCTTATTAAGCACCACATTTATTTGCATTTTTTGTATTGAATTTTTATTAATTATCTTATTATATTATCTGTTATATTATTATATATCTTATTACTCTTATTATATTATCTTATTCTTATCTCTTTATACTTACTTTCATTTATACATCAAAGTGTTTTTAAACGATAAGCAGAAATCTTGTCATTCATCTACAATAATAATAATGGTATTAATATCAGTCAATGTTAATGAATATCGCTCTTTCGAAATATATAACTAATATAATATAATGTATTGAGTAATTCTTCGTCATTGGCGTAACAGTCGCATGGTCAGCCAAGCGTCGCCTACTGGCAGATTTCAACATAGAACATATTTCTCTTTTCCGGGTAGGGTTGTCAGCTCAACGCTGTACAGTTATATTAGACAAGGCCCAATGGTTTAAAGTGGATTCTGAACCATTACAAACCTCCATGTCACATCCGTACACGAAATTAAAATCTGTGACATCGAGTGCCAGTCAAACGGCCATCATATCCTCTTATTGATAATAGAAAAAGTAATTATAAAACAAGTAATTTATACAACCAAGTTACAACCATCGATAGCAATACTATTTACGGTTGTGATTTAATTTATTTAGTATGATAATGAACTGCTAAATGTATGTAATTCGTGTATTTCAATGTAAAATGTAATTTTAGATTTAGTTATGAAATTCCTCTTTGATTAAAGGGCTTGTTGGCCAAGTGTCTAGCGCTCTGACGCTCGGTACCACAGGTTTCGGGTTCGACTCCCGGCGGTGCCATTTATGCTTGTAGTGGCTCGGAATCCACTTTTGTTTAGCCCTCGTGCGTACAAGTATGACCATAGAGCGACAAACCAAACCACTTTGATTAAACAGCGATTATTAAACTATAGGTTTATTTTTATTCTACCTTTTTCTTTTTATGAAATATTTGATACACTGCATGATATTTACAGCCCCTTTCAGTTTCTGGAGTATAAGGGTTTTACTGGGAGTTTTAAAGACGAAGTCTCTTCACAATATGTCAGATGAAATAAAAGGCAATCTTTTTTGATTCAGCGCCAATTATAACCCGTTCTGTCTCCTTTGAATCTATGCATTTGGGTGAGAACTTAAGATAAATCCTCTTCTATATCTGTCAAGTAGAATGAAAGATATTATTTGATTCAAAGTCAGTGTCTTCATCGAATCTGTCCATGACCATTTCACTCACACATTACAGCTAACTGGCTTGATATAGGAGTCGTTTTAAAGACTCTACCATCTGAGAGACTATTGCACGTGAACTTCAAAAAGCTTAAATTGCAGCCATTCTTTTTTCCAAACAACATCAACTTTCTCTACTTTTTACATTCACATGGCTTAAAATGCCCCTTTTGTAAACAACCTTTCTGAGACTTCTCGTTTAAAGGGCTGCATTATTTAAAGAATTCTGAGGAGCACAAAAAGACAATGCTGTTTACTGTGAAAGCAAAACTATGTATCAAGAAAGTACAGTACGTTGTTTTTGAGTTTTTCCATTACTTACCATATCCGTTTCAAAGAATGTTGGATGAAAAAGGAATTTTTCCGTTTTTTGACAAGATGATCTTTAATGAAAGAAGAAAAGGTTTGACAGTTTGAAAACAAGCTCAGTATACAATGTGCAAATCTCTGGCATTCCTCTGTTTTCTACCATATTTTTGTCACAGTTTCTGCACATTTTGATTTAAATAAGACTTATTTAAAATGACTTTATATACGAAATTAAAATCCCAAGAGATAATTAAGCAAAATGCAAAATTTTCTTATATTTATTTCATTATAAAACGTAGAGATGTTTACATATGTATATTTAAATTCTTGAAATTATGTATTGATCAAATTGTGCGTGTTTGCATATTAAAACATTGACTTTTTCTAAAAGTCAATGTTTTAATATGCAAACCAAAAAACACCAAATTTATGACTAATGTGCTATGTTTAGTAAACGTAAAACATTTTCCAAATCCATTGTTCATTTCAATAAATATTTCACCAATAAAAACATCATGACTTTGAAGAAAATTTTGAAATCTCTAGCATTTTATTTTTGAAGAAATTTACGAGACAATTCTATTTATTAAATTACCACTCACTTTTAAATTTACCACATTACCACATACTTATAGAAAGAGTATTTATATACAAACATATACATTATAACACTTATATTCACACATAAGTGTATACATTACTTATATATGTTTATATATACACTTTTATAAGGAGCTATGTTGTTAGAATATAGTATTAATTAACATTTCATACTCAAATACGCATGGTTATTAACATCCAGTGGCTATTTTTCAATAATATTCATAAATAATATAACTTAACTTTGAGACAAACCTAAATAATTCATCTATTCTTTGTAAAATATTATTATTTACTTAGAAATTTAAACTTTAATTCTTTTAAATAAACGATAAATCATTGTCAACGAAACGAACACCAATTTTGATACAGATTGCCCTTTATAAAAAAATGACGAGTAACTCTTGGTCTTAGATACATATTTATTTAAATTTTTTATAGATATAAACATGATTAAACCACAGAAACATAAAAGTAAATTTATGTTAAAGGCTTTTGTGATGCAAGTCAAAAAAGAGTCCATAAATCTAATTTCTTTTTTTTTTTTTATTTTGAATTTTCAATAATGAATTTTCTTAACCTTTTTCATTAATTTCTATATTTAGAACAAATAATAATCACATTTAAATATCTTTTAAAATAAAAATTTACCAACATTTTCATTGAATCTTTTTTTTTTTTTTTTTTTAATTTTATAGGCTAGAATTTAAAATATTATAGTAGATAATTTATTTATATAGGTGCGGCAATAATCAATATATAGAGAACCTATCGTATCTGATGCTGTGACATTTACAAAATATTTTTAAATGGAAAAACAAATTTTTTTTTTTTTTCTTTCTAAACAAAAACAGTTTCAAGAGAAAATAGTTAAGAAATCTTATTTAAATGTTAATTGCATTCCAGAAATATGCAGCGAAAAAATTTCCAGCATATTGCCAATGAAGAAGCTTTTATAAAAACAAGAAGTATAAGATGCAAGCATAAAACATTAACAAAATCATTAATTAACATCGAAAAAAAATTTAAGTGAAAAAGCTTGTTGTTAATAAAAAATACATTTCGTTTCTATGTTAAAATTCATTCATTAAATATCTCACACAGAAGTCCCAAACCATAATTTTTTTAAGAAAACAACTGTAGAAGATTCAGAAAAACTTTGAAAATCACTTTTTAGTATATACGTAACATTATTAATTTAGTATGGATATAAACGACTATTTACTAATTTATTAACGAAAATATTGTTTATATTTATTTTTTAATATGCTTGTGCATGAAGGAGATTTTGAAATTCTTTATAATGTTATTGCTTCATGAAGTGCATTACTCTTCATAAAGTTAATTGTAGAATTTTATTTTCTATCGGCCTTCACAAAAATTCTATATCGAAAACTCATGCTAATTTTTCAATAATATTGTTATAACTGCAATTATTTTTGTAAAAAAACTCCTTATAATGACATCCAATTTTACCCTGCAGAATAATTTTTAATGATTCTGTCAATAAATATATTACTTTTAAGAGAAAAGCGTCATAACTGTAAATCTAAGGCATTTAAAATAAATCTTTAATAAATATTTATTGAGTAAATTTATTAATTTAAATATTGTTCCTATTTCATAATTCTAACAATGTATCACTAATATAACACGCACAGAGTAAATTTTATTTCACTTTCATTCACTATTAATAATATTCACAAACAAAATATTAATTAACAATCGATATGTAGGATACATTCACTACAACTATAACTGAAAACAGATACACCCTCTTCGGTTGCTTGAAATTTGAAGGTTTAATATTGATTTTTACGCTCTTGAACTACTAAAAATAATACTATTATCTAAAAAAGGTATTCGGTTTTTCCTATACCTAAACCACTGCACAGTGATTTCTAAAAACATTTCTATGAATTACTCGTTGTATTATACTTAACAAGCTATATTAGGAGGAATATTTCATAAAAGCAGTTAGAAGTTCTAATTTATTTTAACATTTTTTCTGGAAAGATTCATCCTTCCTCTCTCCAGGATCGGCACTATATAAACTTAGAAATAACGATATCACGTAATTTTTTTTTTTAATTTATAATAAAAAACAAGAATTTAAATTAATTCGATGCTGTTCTTAAAATTTTCAATGAAGGTGAATGTTCCTTGAATTTGAATTAAAAACGTTCTTCAAAGTAAAATTCATAAAACTTTCCTACGTATGACAAACTCAATACCACAATTTTCAAGACTTACTCTCACTTATAGTATGTTTAACAAAAAGCACCAATGAGAATGCAGAAATAAGAATATGTCAAAAAGTGACTCCTAACAAAAGTCCTCTTCTAGAAATGTTTCATTTTTATATTCTTCAGAGAAAGAATTTCAAACTTTAAAATGTTAATTTCATTTTTAATTGTTTTTTCTATTAAAAAAATTGTTTCAGTTCCATAAAAAAAAAATTCTGTGAAAGTTTTCCTCTATCTAGATGTCTAAACTAGAAATATTTATAACATTTTAAACTTCGGAAAACAAAGTATGTCAGTCTTTGTATGTCATGTTGACTTTAGAATGCAAATAAACCTAAACATGGTTTCAATCCTTTTCGGCATAGTGTATAAAACGCAGTTCAAAATGCCTGTTGTTTTCTTTTTACGTTGAACTACAGTTAAGCTCAGATTTTGATCTTTAAAATGCGACTAAAATTTTTATCTCATGGTCTTATTTATGTTTTGTGCTAAATGCCCTTTTATTAAGATTGTTTCACAAATTTTAGTTCAAATTATTTCTGTAAAAAAAAAAATTTCTCTCAGAAATTTTCCAGACTCTAAAACTAAATTTTAATTCTTCAAGATTGTTAACTTGATTAAAAAACTTTCTCATGGAATGTCCATAAAACTATAACTGTAACTTTTCTATACTTGTAAAAAACCGTGTCTTATAGTCCCCTTCCACATTTAAAGAAACACACTATTTCACCCCCGTTGGACCGGGTGATTTCAACCTCCACATAAATATTCCAGCCTCACGTTAGTTTAATCTCTGTCGGCATAATACAAAAGAAAAGATGGCTTTAAGCAATTTCTTTTGCCAGCCTCGTTAAGCGAGTTGCCTTTGGAACAATGTTTTTTTTTTACTGCTATTATTTTCTCCGTATTCTTTTTTATGAAAGAAGAAAGAAACACAGGCCTTTATGCAACTCAATCTTTTAGGATTCGCCATTTAAAGGAAGGAAAGAGAAATCTCAGTTGTTGGACTTGGCGAAAATGTTGGTGAAAATTACGAATGTACTCACGTCAGCGAAAACAGGTCCGCTTCGTTCACCGACCGCTATTCTTAAAGGACAATATTAAACCGAAAATCCAGCTTAGTGGTAGTTTTTATTACAGCTTTTTTCCTTCTTCTTCTTCTTTGCTCGGTCTCTTTCATACAGATAAGGAAGGACTTTTGCATTCTGAATAGAATAGAATGAATGTCCCTTTTTTTTTCTTTGGCGTATGTTTTAGTTTATTTATTTATTTTATTAGCATATGGACTTGGAAATATGTTCGTTAGAGATTCTGTACCAAAAATTATGCTTTGAATTAATTTTACAAAAATATATATCTTGGTCCAAGATACAAAATACATGCCATGACCCATATTTAGAAAAGATTTAAAACATTGATTAATATATTTTTGCAATACCATTTAAATATATTTAATCTTAAGATACGTTTCGTTTTCCATTTAATTTGCTTTCGAAGAATTAGAAAACAATTAAATAAAAAGATTGACATAAGTAATTCAAACTATAAAGAACTTTGTTGTTGTTTTGTATTTATATCGCCGGTTTTACTTTTTGTTTCACAGATTTGAGCTTCCCAGAATTAACTATAAGCGATTTGCAAATTATGATTCATAAAAAACATTTAAACTTCTAAGTACTATTCTAGGTTGCTTTCGTTTGGTTTATTGCTCTACGACCATTTTGTGCACACTTTGGGCTAATTAGATCGGGACCTACAGTTTAACGTGGATTTAGAACCTTTAGCAAACAGCCATGTCATCGTCAGGATATATAGAGCCGAGGAGACGGTTAAACTTTCTAGTGGTAATATTCTGGTTTTCTCCCACACAACTTTTCACCTCACCATTGTAACTAGGGTTATGTAAACTCTTACCTGTCAGAAAGATGGCGGTGGAAAATCGGTGGGTTATGTGTAAAACAGGAATAGTCCACCGACGTAGCCGTCATTCTAAGTTGCAGTTTTTATAATGATTTTCTGTTTTAAAGTAAAATTTTATTCACATTGGAAAAAAGATTAATATTAATGATCTAAACTATAATTGTAGTTGTTTTGTATTTATATAACATGTTTTTAATTTTTGTCTTTCTCGTTGTCTTATTTTTCCTTTCACTGAATTAACTATATGAGAATTGCATAATATGATTCATGAAAAATATAATTTTAATCTTCTTAGTATTTTTTTCTCACAGAAAATTTTCCAGGCTCTAAAATTATAATTTTAATTTTTCAAGATTGTTAACTTAATTTAAAATTTTTTCTCGTGGAATGTTCATATAATTTTAAATATAATTTTTCTGTACTTATAACTAAAATTCTTAAAACCGTGAGCTGCACTCACATTCTACATTTAAGGAAACACAAAATTTCAGCCCCGTTGGGCATGGTAATTTCACCTTCCATATAAACATTCCAGCCTCGCGTTAGTTTAATCTCTGTCGGCATAATGCAAAAATCAAAAGAAAAGATGGATTTAAGCAATTTCTTCTTGCCTGCCTCGTTAAGCGGGTTGCTTTTGGAACAATATTTTTTATTTTCTTCCGTGTTCTTTTTTATGAAAGAAAGAAAGAAACACAGGCCCTTATCCATCTCAATCTTTTAGGATTCGCCATTTGAAGGAAGGAAGGAGAAATCTCAGTTGTTGGACTTGGCGAAAATGTTGGTGAAAATTAAGAATGTACTCACGTCAGCGAAAACAAGTCTGGTTCTTTCACAAACAGCTATTCTTAAAGGACAATATTAAAGCAAACATTCAGCTTAGTGGCCGTTTTTATTACAGCTTTTTCCTTCTTGGCTCTGTCTCTTTAGTATAGTTGCAGAAGTACTTTTGCTTTTTTTTGTTATCGAAGGAATTGAATGGATGGTCCTTTTTTGCCTTCTTTGGCGTACGTTTTTGTTTATTTATTTATTTTATATTATTTAGCATATGGACTTGGTAATAGTTTCGTAGAAGATTCTGTACCCAAAAATATGTTTTAAAGTAATAAATATATATATATATAAATACATATCTTGTTCTAAGATGCAAAATACAAGCAATGTGCCATATTTAGACATTGATTTAAGACATTGATTAATACCTTTCGTAATCTCTTTAAAATATATTTAATTTTAAAATATGTATCGATTTCCATTTAGTTTGCTTTCAAAAAAATAGAAAAAAATTAGGAAAAAAGATTGATATTAAGGATCCAAACTATAACGAATTTTGTAGTTGCTTGTATTTATATAACATGTTTTAAAATTTTGTTTTTCTCGTTATTTTATTTTTCATTTAGCTAATTTGACTATATGCGAATTATATAACATGATTCATAAAAAATATTTTAAACTAAAAATAATACTATTATCTAAAAACATCTACTCGGATTTTCCTCTACCTAAAATAATGTACCATAATGACTAAAATCATTTCTATAACTTTCTCATCGTATTATGCCTAACAAGTTATATTGGGAGGAATATTTCATAAAAGTAATAATTTTATTTTTAATTTTTCCTAAAAAGATTCAAATATTTTTTTTCTTAACTATACTCGTAAGATTGAATTCCAATATTCCTTCCTTTGGCCGGGATTGACACAATATAAATTTAGAAATAACGACATCACGTATTTTTTTTTATTAATTTAAAATAGAAAATTTAATTTTAAACTTTTCGTGGCTGTTTCTTGAATCTCAATTAAAAACATTCTTCAAAGTAAAATTCTTAAAAATTTCAACATAGGACAAACTCAATACCACAATTTTTTCAAGACTTATTCTCACTTATAGTATGTTTAACATAAAGCACGAATGAGAATGAGAATGAAGAAATAAGAATAAGTCGAAAAGTATACAGACCAACAAAAGTATTTTCTTGAAATATTTCATGTTTATATAATGCACAGAAGGAGTTTCAAACTTTAAAACATTAATTTAATTTTTTTAATTTTTTTTTTCTGTTAAAAATATTTTTGAGTACCCTAAAACCCGATGCAGTTTTCTTCTATCTAGATGTCTAAACTAGAAATATTATAATATTTTAGACATAGGAAAAAAAAATATGTGAGTCTTTGTATGGCATGTTGACTTTAGAATGCAGCTAAACTAAAACATAATTTCAGTCTTTTTAGGCATATTATAAAAAACTCAACTCAAGATGCTTGTTGTTTTCTTTACAGATAGTCTATAAAGAAAACAACACTGTTTCTGTACAGATCTTGATCCAAAATTTTAATATGCGACTAAATTTTTATCTCATGGTCTCATTTATGTTTTATGCTAAAAGAATTTTTATAAGGAATGTTTCATGATTTACTTTACAAGTTTTATTTCAAATTACTTTTTATTACAAATTTTTCCAAAATTTTAATTTCAATTCTTCAAGATTTTTAACTTGATTAAAAAAATTTCTCATGGAATGCTCATAAAACTTTAATTGTAATTATTCTGTACTTGTACCTAAAATTTTGAAAACAGTGACCTACAGTCACATTCCACATTTAAAGAAACACAATATTGCAGCGTCGTTTACCTTGGTGATTTCAGCCACCATATTAACATTCCAGCCTCAAGTTTGTTTAATCTCTGTCGGCATAATGGAAAAGAAAAGATGGCTTTAAGCAATTTCTTTTTGCCTGCCTCGTTACGCGAATTGCCTTTGGAACAACGTTTTTTTTTTTTTTTTTTTTTTTTTTTTTTTTTTTTTACTATTTTCTTCCGTGTTCTTTTTCATGAAAGAAGAAAGAAATGCAGGCCCTTATCCAACTCAATCTTTTAGGATTTCCCATTTGAAGGAAGGAAGGAGAAATCCCAGTTGTTGGACTTGGCGAAAATGTTGGTGAAAATTAAGAATATACTCACGTCAGCGAAAACAAGTCCGTTTCTTTCACCAACAGCTATTCTTAAAGGACAACATTAAAGCGAACATTCAGCTTTGTGGTCGCTTTTCTTACAGCTTTTTCCTTCTTTTTCTTCTTGGCTCTATCCCTTTCATATAGATATAGAAGGACTTTTGCATTCTGTGTTATTGATGGAATTGAATGGATGGTCCTTTTTTTTTTGTCTTAGATGAATGTTTTTGTTTATTTATTTATTTTATTATCCTATGGACTTGGGAATAGTTTCATGGAAGATTCTGAACCAAAAAAATGTTTCGAACTATTACAATAAAAATATAGATCTTGGTTCAAGATTATAGATACAAGCAATGACCCATATTTAAAGAAAATATAAAACATTGATTAATACCTTTTGCAATAGCATTCAAATATATTTAATTTTAAAATATTTTTTGCTTTAGGAGACATAAAAATAATTCGGAAGATAGATTGATATTAATGATCCAAACTATAATGATTTTTGTAGTTGTTTTGTGTTTATGTAACATGTTTTAAATTTTTGTTTTGCTTGTTATCTTATTTTTCATTTCACTGACTTGACTATCTGCTAATTTTATACTATGACTCATAAAAAATAATAATACATTTTAACTTCTTAGTACTAATCTAGGCTGCATATTTTATAATGATTTTCAGTAAAGAAAATACTTTTATGTCTCACGGAATCTTTTCCGAGCTCTAAAATTTTAATTTTAATTCTTCAAGATTGTTAACTTGATTAAAATATTTTCTCATGGAATGTCCACAAAACTTTAATTGTAGTTATTCTGCATTTGTAACTAAATTTTTAAAACTGTGACTTAAAGTCATATTCCACATTTAAAGAAACACAATATTTCAGCCTCTCTTGACTGGGTGATTTCAGTCTTCATATAAATATTCCAGCCTCACGTTAGTTTAATCTCTGTCGGCATAGTACAAAAGAAAAGATGGCTTTAAGCAATTTCTTTTTGTCTGCCTCGTTAAGCGAGTTGCCTTTGGAACAACGTTTTTTTTTTTATTACTATTTTCTTCCGTGTTCTTTTTTATGAAAGAAGAAAGAAATACAGGCCCTTATTCAACTCAATCTTTCAGGATTTCCCATTTGAAGGAAGGAAGGAAAAATCTCAGTTGTTGGACTTGGCGAAAATGTTGGGGAAAATTAAAAATGTACTCACGTCAGCGAAAACAAGTCGGGTTCTTTCATCGACCGCAATTCTTAAAGGACAATATTTTTTTTTTGTTCTAATGCAGCTGGCAAACACTTAGACATAGACGTCTTGAATGCCTTAAGGCAAGCGCTGCACAGACGTACTCACTTTGCATTACCCAGGGGGCGCGTGTAACTTGAAGATAAGCCACGGACGCGGAGTATCAATGCCCCGCAACGCTCTACGATCCTATTAGGACCGGGACCTACGGTTTAAAGTGGATTCGAACCACTACACACATCCATGGCACCGCCGGGATTTGAACCCGATACATGTGGTACCGAGCGCCAGAGTGCTAGCCACTCTGCCATTTAGGCCCTTAAAGGATAATATTAAAGCGAGCATTCAGCCTAGTGGTCGTTTTTATTACAGCTTTTTCCTTCTTCTTCTTCTTGGCTCTGTTCCTTTCCTGTAGATGCGGAAGTACTTTTGCATTCTGTGTTATTGATGAAGTAGAATGAATGGTCTGGTGTGTTTTCATTTATTTATTTATTTTATTAGCATATGGACTTGGGAATATAGTTTCCTGGGAGATTCTGAAACAAAAAATGTTTTGAAGTAACAGAATAAAATTACATACCTTGGTCCAAGATTCAAAATACATGCCGTGACCCCTATTTAGAAAATATTTAAAACATTGATTAATATTTTTTTATAATCCCCATTCAAATCTATTTAATTTTAAAATATGTTTCGTTTTCCATTTAATTTGCTTTCGAAGAATAGAAAACAATTAGGAAAAAAAATTGACATAAATAATTCATACTATAAAGAATTTGTAGTTGTTTTGTATTTATATCGCCGGTTTTAAATTTTTGTTTCACAGGTTTGAATTTGCCTGATTTAACTATATGCGAATTGCAAACTATGATTCATATAAAAAAAAAATTTAACTTCTAAGTACTATTCTAGGTTGGTTTCGTTTGGTTTATTGCTCTACGATCATTTTGTGCACACTTTGGGCTAATTAGACCGGAATTACAGTTTAACGTGGATTCAGAACCACTAGCAAATACTCATGTCATCGCCAGGATATATAGAGGCGAGGAGACGGTTAAACTTTCTAGTGGTAATATTCTAGTTCTCTTTCACACGACTTTTCCCCTCACCTCACCCATTATAACTAGGGCTATGTAACCTCCTAACAATTAGAAAGATGGCGGAGGAAAATCAGTGGATTATGTGTATAACACAAACAGCCCACAGCCTGCCTTTCTAAGTTGCAGTTTTTATAATGATTTTCTGTTTCAGAATCCCTTATAATAAATTTCAACAAAGTAAAATATTGTTCAAATTGGAAAAAAGGTTGATATTAATAATCCTATAATTAACTTTTTATTTGTTTTGTATTTATGTTTTTTTTTTTTTTTTTTTTTTTTTTTTTTTATGTAACATATTTTAAATTTTTGTATTGCTCCTTGTCTTATTTTTCATTTCACTGAATTGACTATATGCGTACTGCATAATATGATTCCTAAAAAAATATTATTTTAATCTTCTTAGTATATTTTTTCGCAATGGAACTTATGCAGGCTCTGAAAGTATAATTTTAATTATTCCAGATTGTTAACTTGATTAAAAAGATTTTCTCATGGAATGTTCCTAAAATTATAAATGTAATTTTTCTGTGCCTATAATTAATTTTTTTTAAAAACCGTGGCTCATAGTCCCCTTCCACATTTAGGTAAAATACACTATTTCAGCCCTCGTCTGCATTGATGATTTCAGCCTCCATATAAACATTCCAGACTCACGTTAGTTTAATCTTTGTTGGTATAATGCAAAAACCAAAAGAAAAGATGGCTTTAAGCAATTTCTTTTTGCCTGCCTCGTTAAGCGGGTTGCCTTTGGAACAACGTTTCTTTTTATTATCATCTTATTCCGTGTTCTTTTTTATGAAAGAAGAAAGAAAATACAGGCCCTTATCCAACTCAATCTTTTAGCATTTCCCATTTGAAGGAAGGAAGGAGAAATCCCAGTTGTTGGACTTGGCGAAAATGTTGGTGAAAATTAAGAATGTATTCACGTCAGCGAAAACAAGTCAGCTTCTTTCACCGACCGCGATTCTTAAAGGACAATATTAAAGCGAAAATTCAGCTTAGTGACCCTTTTTATTACAGCTTTTTCCTACTTCTTGGCTTTGTCTCTTTCATATAGATACGGAAGGACTTTTGCATTCTGTGTTATTGATGGAATAGAATAAATGGTCCTTTTTTGTATCTTTGGCGTGTGTTTTTGTTTATTTATTTAATTAGCATATGGACTTGAAAATAGTTTCCTGGAAGACTCTGTACCAAAAATATGTTTTGAAGTAATAGAATAAAAATACCGATCTTGTTCCAAAATTCAAAATGCAGGCCTTGACCTATATTTATAGAAGATGTAAAACATTTTTCTATCAGATTCAAATATATTTAATTTTAAAATATGTTTTGATCTGCATTTAGTTTGCTTTCGGAGAAATAGAAAAAAAATAATGAATTAATAATAATTGATATTATTAATTCAAACTATAATGAATTTTGTAGTTGCTTTTCTATTTATGTAGCATGTTTTAAATTTGTGTTTTGCTCGTTACCTCATTTTTCATTTTACTGACTTGACAATATGGAATTGCATGCTGTGGTCCATAAATAAAATAATTTTAAATTTATTAGTACTATTTAAGGTAGCAATTATTTTATAATGATTTTCCGTTTTAGCATAACTGATATCATGTTTTAACAAAATCTTTTTTTTTTATTCAAATTGAAAACAATATTGATATTAATAATAAAATAAACTACAATTACTTTCGTAGTTGTTTTATTTTTATACAATATATTTTTAATTTTTGTTTTGCACGTTATATTATTTTTTCATTTCACTGGCTTGTCTATAGACGAATTTCATTATAAGATTCATAAAAAAAATAATTTTAAACTTCTTAGTACTGTTCTAGTTAGTAGTTATTTTGTAATGATTTTCTGTTTTAGTTCATTCTTTATAACATACTTTAACAAAGTCCAATTTTATTCAAATTTAAAAAAGATTGATATTAATAATTCTATAATCAATTTTGTATTTGGTTTTTATTTATGTAACATGTTGCAAATTTTTGTTTTCCTCATTGTCTTATTTTTGATTTCACTGATTCACTCTATGTGAATTGCATACTATGATTCATAAAAAATGCAATTTTAAACTTCTGAGTAGTATTCTAGGTAGCAGTTATTTTATAATGATCTTCTGTTTTAACATTCCTTATAGCATATTTTAACAAAGTCAATTTTTATTGAAATTTAAAAATTACTGAAGGATTCAGATTTGACTAGATTTTACCAGATCTTACTTTTATTACGAACAAATAATATTTTCAGCAAATAGCAATATAGCTATATATAATAATAATATAACAATTTTCCTTTTTTAGTAAAACTATCACAGAATTTCAACTTACATTTTTGTGTCTGTTTGGTGATTATAATGTGTTTTTTTTTTCATTCTCATATACAGTAAGGAAAATTTTTATGTATGTAAAAAACGATATATTTTCGAAAAAAGTTATCGTATTTCATTTTTGATACTTTTGTATTTATATCTTAATGACAGAAATCGTTCCTTCAAATTTAAATCCAGATTATTTTAAAGAAAGTGGTTGTGATTTGTCCTAATCTTCATCTAATTAATAACGTTTAAAATGGTGCATGTATATTTTGGAAATTAAAATTATTGTTTTGAAGGAATTTATTTGGATGGTTTTTTTTTTTTTCATTCCATGAAACCAAGTGATAAATGGCAGAACGCCAAATAAAATAGAGAAGAGAAGATATCGTAAGAGTCGTATATAAAGAGCGATTTTCTTAGTATTTAGATTTCTGTATTTTCTTTTATGTTCCATTTTTCACTGCAAATTAATATCGTAATGAATTAATTACGTGCTTTTATTGAAATCATTTTAAAAATCGACAATTATCTATAAAACATGTCTGACTAAAGCAATTTATATTGAATGGATAAGTTCAAATGAACCATCATATATACATTTTACTGTTCTATTTTATCTATCCACTTTCCTTTACGAGACAACGTGGCATACGGGTAACGTCTTTCTGCATAGTCTAGATAAATTTGCTTCAAAACATGTAATCGTGCATATTTTCTTTTCTTTTTTCATTTTTTGTTCTTAATTAGCAGATACAACTAATGTTAAATAATTAAAATAGTGTTTAATTTTCTTTTTCAATTCCTACTATTAGTTCACACTTTCCCTATATATATCGTGTTCAAATTTTCAATCGTTCATAAAATACTTTTTATTCCTCCACTCAAGTTCAAATACATTTTTTTGAACTGGTAGTGGATGACACTTGATGTTATTAGTTTTCTCAAATATTAATTCATTCATTAAATTTAATTAATTAATTTTAGGTTTTTTTAGATTTAAGTTGCATGTATCTAATAATAGATGGATAAAGAAGTTGTAAAGGACTTTTCCGCAATATAGTGAAAAAAAAGTAGGAATTGACTTGAAATTTTTTTTTATATTACTTGTTTATTTATAACCCATAAATAAACAAGTGAGTCTGTGATGTATGTACTGGACCACTTTCAACATTTCTTATTGATTGATTTCTTATTATTTTTTTAATTACTTTCACAAACTATGCTTATTGGTTTCATTAAATTGCATACATGTGCCTTTTTATTTTAATTAATTTTTATTAATTTTTTTCTCACGCTTTGTTTATAAAATCGTTTGGTATTTTATAATTTCTTATTATTTTTTTATTTCTTAATGGGAAGTAATTTTTATTATCTTTTTACACTATGCATTATTTATATGAGCAATAATTTTTTTTTTGAAAAGTTTTCCTCATTTTTCTATTTACTTAAATTCCTAAGAATAATATATAATTTGTATTATACCAAAAATTAACTAGCATATTGGTAAATATAATTAGCATTAATTATTTGTTAAATGTTTTTCTGAATACAGAAAATATATATCTAGTAAAATATAGTTTGTTTTATATAAAACCTTTTTAGGTTTACACTTGACAAATTTTTTAGTAATACTTAATTGAACACCAAAATGAATCAGCATAATGTTTTTATGAAAACTATTAGATATTTTTTCAAAAAAAATCTAGAATTATTAAAATTTTTAACTATTATGTCGATTATTAAAATTCTACTAAACTAACCATTGCAGATATCCTTTATGTAGAATACACTTTTAAAATAAATTCTTCTTTTTTACTATGTAAAAAGGTGAATCCAAATATATTTATATATAAATATTACGTATTCATATTATAAAATATATTTATATAAAAATAAATTTGAATACAAAAACATTTAAATATTTTTATCCATATATTTATATTTATATTTACATATTAAATTTTTTGTATCCAAAAAAAAATTGAATTTAAATATATATTTAAAGCATATTTATTTCACATTCTTTTTTTTATAAATAAATTTTAAAAAATTTTGATATAATATATTTGTATTCAAATATATTATATCAATATTACAGATACGCCTACGCAATTTCCTATCAGCATGAGCGCTCTTGAGAAAAAAAAAGAGCGTTAAAAATACGGTATGTAAAAACTCTCTATTGTACTAGTGCGCTTGCAATTAGAAAGCATTTTAATAATATATGTATAAAACCGACATGGAGGAAAAGCTATGAAACAATGAGGAAGTTGACTAATTTTGAAAAGCAGAAATCTAAACTAAACTCTATAAACTTAACTTAAATAAATTAAAATATATTTTTTATATTTATATGTATATATAAATATACATATAAATATATTATCTATACTATCCTATACTATCTTTTTATTATTTCTAGGAACATGTATCCAGAAGAAATAACAATTTATTTGGATTTAAACAAGTATTGGGATTTATCAATGAATACTCATCTACGATGATGAACAACGAAGGTACACATTATATGTTCCAAGAATCACAAAAATAAGATTTTCAGTATACTTTTTTGTATTAAAAATATTGTATCATATGTCCATGTCATATAATTTAGTTCTTTGCATCACTATAATTAATGCTAATTAATTCTAAAATTCCAATAATGATCGGTTAAAACTTAATAAATTTCTATTTATATATTCATTTTGGGCCACATAGATAGTAGACAGAGTCAAATAATAAGCTATCGTGATACATATGTACCACCAAATAATCATATGTATAAAAAAGTACTCGCTTATTAACAACTAGATTGTTTACTAAAAACATGCCAATACAAAACAAATAACGTACTCATTATTCATTGAAAGGATGTTAAGTATTTTACAGATTTATTTCTGTACAACTATTAAGAATTTTTATTATATTTCTTATATATATTATTATGAATTTTTATTATATTACTTATTTATTGCTGATATGTTTTATATATAATTTTGGGCTGGTTTTATACATTTAAACAATTCAGATTAAATGGGGAATGTTATAGTGTATTTTTATAATGTATGAAAACATTTGTTAAAATGTATTACGTTATAATGTATGAAAGTTCTGAAAGAGGAATTAAAATGCTTGAATTAATTCTAAAGAATCATGACTTAATTCAAAAGAGTACGGAAGAAAGGAATAAAGCTTGAGAATATTTATTTAGATTAGTCTTCTTTTAAATTTAGGATTTAAATTAGTTTTATAATTTGAGGTAATGAATATAACGTTGCAACGGAAATTCAATGAAATGAAATTAATATTATGCAGGATGTGATGAAACAAATTCTAATCTGTATGTAATAAATAGGATTATTTATTCTACAGATATTCAACCTTTTCAGAATACCAATTATACGAAAACAAAAATTAAATAAGTATCTTTTTAAAAAATTAATTCAAAAAGTCTACATTTTAAATTTCCTAATTTTTTTAAAAAGTGATATCTAATATATTAATATATCAGATTATTATGCTTAGGTATATAATACTTATTGGCTCATCTACATCTAAAATTATTATTTAATTTATTTATTTTATTATAAATAAGAACGAAAATAACACAATTAAACATAATAATAAATTAAGTTTTTATATTCAGTATTTTTTAAGCTTAACAAAATATCAAATGCAGAATGACATATGAAGGAAAAGGACTTATATTTTTTTTAATGAACAACTTATTTAATGATTATGTAGTATGAAGTTCAATAAATTTAAGTTGTAAAAATGCAGAACATTGAAGATTAGTCACAACAACAACAACAAGTTGTAAAAATTTGTAAACAATAATAATTAAACAAATAAAAGCACAATGAGATAAAAACAACTTAAGACAGAAAAATTTCTTCAATTATTTAATATAAAAACTTAAAACACATTTAGTATAAAAACATAAAACACATTTAGTATAAAAACATAATTTTGTATAAACATACAGCACTATTTTTTTTAAATTTAATTGTATTTTATGGAAAAAATTTCTTATAAAAAGTAAAGATTTATACATTATAAAATGAAATATTTCAGAAATCCAAAACTCAATATAGAACTGAAACAAGTATGGGAAGAAATGGAGTATAAACTGAAATACAACCAAAAGGGAAAAAAAAGGATTAGCTAAATTTTTGAAAACCAATACATATTAATGATGAAAATGTTAATAAATAACCTTAATCAATCTTTTATCATTATTCCTACTATATGATGGACAATGTTCTAACAAAACAAACACATTTATTAAGAAATAATGCAGTAACTCCATCTCCATTTTTTTACAATTTATTATGAACATATAAAAAAAAATTTTAATTTCATATGAATCTTGTCAGAAAATTAAATTGTAATTTAAAATTAATTGTAATTAAATTATACAAGTACAAAATTTAATCAAATACTTTTTCAAAAGATTAGGCAAAAAAATTTTATATTTAAATCTTAAATTTTTAAAAAATGGCATCTAATTAATCTGTTAAAATAACGGATAAATCTATTTCTGTATTGCAACATTTTTTCTCAGGGGAAGTGTTTTGGCATTTCATTCCCAGGAAATAGGAATGTATATTATTTGAAAAATTTATAATAAACCCATCACTCAAATTCAAAAGCAGACAAGCAGTATTACGGGTAATTATATTACATGCAATTAGTGTTTTGTACTAATGAGAACTCCCTGCCACTCAAATCTGATAGCAGACATACGATGTCATGTATAGTGAGACTTAAGGAATTAGCTAATGTCTGTGCAACCTTCACAGATCGAAACAGATACAGATAGATACATTCGATTCGATACAGATTGGATATGTATTTTACCATGAGATTTTCCATCGTGATTGGGGATCGATCATGATCTGAGAAATGTCTACTCCCACGAGAAGTGAGGGAAGCTGACACCCCCTCCCTCCCCTCTTGACAGATTTTCTTAAAGGTATATTTTTGGGGAAGAAGACAGAGAATTCTGTGGAGTCGACCAGAAATGTTGTTTATCTTTTTTTCTCTGAAGGGACTGAATAGGCTTGAGTTTCCGCCTGTTTTTCAAAGTGAACCCCTTCTGGTTTCGTTTATCACACCGAGTAGTTGTTAAGGCCTGCCGCAAATCAGGCAACTAGATCTGACGTAGACTTGGGAACTCCGACCTTGGTGTGAACTGTACTTAACCGAGAACTTGTGATAAAATTTTATTTCTAATTTTTTATTTCTCTTTATAATAACCCCCATTGTTATATATATATATATATATATATGGGGGGTGCGTAAATAAATATTAAAGTGTTCCCTTGAATATTAAAGGGGGCCACTTCTAAATGTTAACTAAAATTATTAAATATTAACTAAAACCAAGAAGTTAATATTGAAGAGAAAAACTACTGAAAAAAGATTTATTCTTCAAAAAATGTAACAAAAATCTTAAATTCAACAAAAATAATAGAATAATGGTAAAAAAAATATTTATTGTAATATGTTTGATACGTTGTTTTCTTAAAAATAGAATAATCTTCGAAGTAAACAAATAAATTTATTAAGCAGCTATTTAAGATAGTCTAGCAAGTCTAAGTACACTTTCAATTTATTATAAAGCATGATTCGAAATATAAAAAGATTTAATCAGATAAATAAAACTATATTAATATAAGCTCATTGAAGTATGTGGGTACAAAACAAATAAATCGATTTTTAATATTTTAAAATATTACTTTATTAAAAAAATCATAATAACAAGTACAATTTACAAATTATTTCTTAAATAAATCCTATGAAATACAAAAATAGGAATAAAAAAATTAAAATATCAGTAAAATGAATAATAAATAATAAATATTTCTATAGCCCTTTTAATCAGCGTAAAAGTATCAAAATTAAAAACAGTTAAATATAAGAATTTTAATAATAACAACTATTATGTAGCATTACTGAATATGTATTACATACATCTGAAGCTAAAATCATGCAATGCAACATCGAAACATTTACAAATTATGTGTCTAAATTATTAATTTGAAACAGTCTCTTGAATTGCAAAACTAGAAATAAAAGAGAATTGAAATATTAATAAATTGAAAATATCAGTATAGTATTTTTCATTAGTATAAAAGTAGTAGAGAATTTTTTTCAAAATTAAAAAAAAAAGTAACCATTGGAATTTTAATAAGTAAAGTAAGCATATATGACATAAAGCTATATGTCTTCTGGGGGTAACTTTAATCAAGCTTTTATTTTCATAATATCTGAGATGGAAATGAATAGATGTTTTGGATGAAGATAAAAATAAAACATTAATGCTAGTCATAATAAAGCAACTGTAGATAGAAAAATAAGTGTTTTTTTAATGCATTGCATTTTTGAAAATTGTTTATTATACTTTATTCCTCTAAACATTTCATTTTTATTTTTAAAAGAATAAAAATTTCATTCGTTCTTAAAAGTATTAAAATTTTACTTTGAGAAAAAAAGAAAATTTTTACAATAATCTTAAAAATATAGTAGATATCTAAATAAAATGCATATATCTAATAATGTAAAAATTATATGAAATATGTAGTAAAATCTATATAATTGTAAGTACAAGATTATTAAGCAAATTGAATTGAATTTAAAAAACTCATATTAAAAATGTATAACTACTTCAGGGGCCTGATGACTGAGTGACTAGCGCTCTGACGCTCTGTTCAACAGGTTTCCAGTTCGAGTCCCAACGATGCCATGTATGCTTGTATTGATTTGGAATCCACTTTAAACCGTAGGTTCTGGTCTCACATGACCATTGGGCGTCTGAATGTCATCCCTGACCCATAAAAATTCCTCTTCTGTCTCGAATTCTGCTAGTAGGCAGATGCCCTTGGTCCATTATAGGGCTGTTGCGCTGATGATAATAATTTCGAATTATGTTAGTTTTTTAAATCTTAACTATTTTATTCAGTTATTATCATCATCAGTGGCGCAACAGTCCTATGGTGCACCAAGCCGTCTGACTACGGACAGATTTCGAGACAAGAAAAGTCGTTCTTTTTTCAATTCCTTCTATTAGCTCACACTCTCCCTATATATATCTTGTTCAAATTTTCAATAGTTCATAAAATACTTTTCATTCGTCCACTCAAGTTCAAATACACTTTTTTTTGAACTTGTAGTGGATGACACTTGATGTTAATACAGTTTTTTCACATATTGATTCAGTAATAAAATTTAATTAATTAATTCTAGGTTTTTTTTAGATTTAAGTTGCATATATCTAAAATTAGATGGCGCCAGATAGACTTAAAAAAATGAATGAAAATTATTTATAAAGGACTTTCTGCTATAGAGTGAAAAAAAAATAGGAATTGACTCAAAAAATATTTTTTTTTATATTACTTGTTACTGAGTAGGGTTGTCAACCTGACGCTTAACGGTCATATTAGACCGCGACCTACAGTTTAAAGTGGATTCTGAACTACTACAAGCATCCATGGCCCCGCCAGGACTTGAACTTTGAGGATTTGTTGAGAAAGTAAGGATCTGTTTGGTTGTCTTAAAAAATGTATAGAAATTTGCAAAAAGTGGGGCTCAAGCATATATGTGAGAAACACTTTTTCAATTTTTTTATCACGTTATCCTCAAGGCAGATAAATTTCCTCGGACAAACGGTTATAATCCAACCTTTGTTATTAATCTATAATTAATCCGTATTTATTAAATATTAATCTATATTTACTAGATCTTAAATCTCCTTCATAGGGTGAAACTGTATATTTGCAATTTTATATCATCATTTAACACATCGCATTCGATATCTAGTATGGCAGCGGTTTGGAAATTACTAAAGTGAAAATGGACACATTATAGAATAAAAAAAAAAATTTCAAGTCAGTTCCTACTTTTTTTTCACTATATTGCAGACTATATTGACTTTATAAATAATTTTCCTTCATTTTTTTTAAGTTTATCTGGCGCCATCTATTTTTAGATATATGCAACTTAAATCTAAAAAAAAACTAAAATTAATTAATTTAATTTAATGAATTAATAAATATTTGAAAAAAACTGTATTAAAATCCAGTGTCATCCACTACAAGTTCAAAAAAATGTATTTGAACTTGAGTGGATGGATAAGAAGTATTTCATGAACGATTGAAAATTTGAACAAGATACATATAGAGAGAGTGTAAGCTAATAGAAAGAATTGAATGAAAGCGTGTGGTTTCCGTTATGCAACAACTCTGTTTTATGCTATTATGTAAATGTAGCGTTAACCAAAGTGCACAGATAAAGGCTTTATACTCTGCCTTTACATTGTGGCACCATAACATGGACATTTGGGGTTCGCACTCCCATCCCTGACCTCTGAGTTCATAGAAGGACTTTTGGGTTGTTCTCAAAATAGAAAAGAGCATTCAAGTTAGCTTCATTTGGGGCCAGAATGGCCGATTGCCGAGTGCTCTGGCGCTCGGTGCCACAGGTTTCGGATTCGAGTCCTGACGATGCCATGAAATAGCATCAATGGTAGCATCTGAGGTGTTCACACTCTTTGCGGCCCAACTCGTGGCTCAGTGACAATTAGGGCTGAGGTTCAATCCATTGGCAGCATTGTTGTAGGCACTGTTTCAAAAAAGAGGAGACTCGATGGTGTTTGGAAGATCTAGCATCTTACCTCCTTTGCGGGAGTTTTTCAGGTTTTCTCCCATACAATGAGCAAATGCAGGATAGTTCCCCCTAGCAACTCCTTCCGTAAGGCAGTGGCCCTCCTTCTTGAACGACTCGGAGCTAAGTCAGACTTCTACCTACGATGATTCCTATACATCTACTACTGAGGATTAGTTAGAATAACGACACTTTAATCTTTGCTCTCATCAAAAGGATTTTCCAGCCTCTCGATTTATCATACATATCCCTCGTATATGCGTAAACTTTTTTTTCTGCTTTTCTAGTTGCAAAATCTAGTTTTCACTAGCAAAGTTTTCTAGTGCTAGTAGCAAAGGTAATCAATTGAGTTTTTAATTAGTTAAACTATCGAAATATTTTCAGTAGTCTGTAGGTATAACGGAATCGAACCTTATCTAAAATAAGATAACATTTAAATAAAGTGAGCTATCTAGTTATAAGAATGAAAACCCTCATAAAGGAATTTTTTTGCCAAAGATTGGATTTTTTTCAACAATAAGATAATTTAATTGCTCTAAAAATTGTTCATCCACTCGCAAAAAAAAAAGCAGATAATCTGGGATAGATTTTTATATGAAATCCACAATCTAGGTTTTCCAAGACAATAAAGAAGACAAAATATTAATGGAAGAATAAAACTAATTCTATTTATTTTAAATTTTTATTTGCATGACATGTTCTTAGAAAAAAATGCATTAAATAAATTTTGCACTTTATTAATTTAAAAACAAAATGCAAACAAAACACGATTTTTTTTCTTTTTGCATGATATTTCAAGCAAAAAAAATTAGTATAATTAAATTAATTAAATGTCATAACTTTCTAGTTTTTTTCTTCCTTTTTAATTCAGAGTATTTTTTATTTACAATTTTTTACTTATTTTTTTTTACTATCATATTTATTAATTTTAATGTTTTGTTCAATTAAAATGAAAGGTATTCTTCAAAAAAAAATTTGAATTAGAAAGCATTTCAAAGCAATTTTTTTGTAGATGACGTTCGTAAATTTCAAAGCAAATCGTTTTGAAAAATTTTCAAAAAATAATGAATATACATAAAAAATAAGATAAAAAACATTTTGAATATCATAACAAACCTCTTAATTAGACAGTAAGTAAAAAAATAAGTAATAAGAAAAAAAAATGTTAATATCCTTACCTAGATATATGTATAGATTTTCATTTCTTCAAAATAGAAAAAAAATATGTAATACGAAACAAAAATAATCTAGCTAATAATCTTCAGCTAATTAATAGCTAATAATCTGAAACTAATTAATAATAATGAATTCCGTTTGAAATGCGGTACCAAGTGAGCTTCAGAACTGAAGGAGATTCTGTTTAAAGCAGGGATGGGCAAAAATTTTCGGTCTCGGGCCAAAAATCGAAAAAAAAAAGTTCGGCGGACCAAGATAAATTTTTCTAAAATTTTAAAAACAAAATGCAAGTATTACAATTTACCTAAATATGTTAATGAGACGACTGAAATTTGCGATTTCATTAATCTCGGAGGTTCGAAGTGATCTCCTTATATACTGAGGTTCGAAAAATTCCTTATATTAAGGAACGAGGCTAAATGCTCATATGTCAGTCTCTGAAATAAATCTTTCTAAGGTTCATAGTTGAAAAAACTTGTTCACATATATAAGATGAAGCAAACATAACACTGTTTTTCTGGGCGTGAGATATTAAATTTGGGAAACTTATTTTCGATAATTATTTGTAAAAACTCTAACTTATTGGCGCCAATCCACAGCTATAACTAACAAAGAACCGATTGAAAGCTGTCTGTGCTTGCTATTTCCGTCAATTTATGTTTTGTCGAACAAAAATAGAAAAAGTAATAAGATCATCAGGCTTTTGAAAAAAAGGAAGAAAACAAATAATATTTAATCAAAGTAGAAAAGGAGATGAATATATAATATACAAATATGTATTTCTTTTAATTTGTGTCGGACCGGCAAATTAAAATTCTATCCTCGGGCCGGATAGATCTTTCTGGAGGGACGGAGTTGGCCCGCGGGCCGTAGTTTGCCCATCCCTCGTTTAAAGCATATCGATCAGACTGGATATATGGGAATAATAAATCTGTTAGGCGAAAACACTTTCTATTACAGGGATGGCGAACGCGAGGCCCGCCTTGAATATTTTTTCGGCCAGTGAGATTTATCGCACTTTTACAAGATTTATTTACTTTATAATGGCCAAAGTAGTGGAAACCAATGTATTTAAAAAATACATTATGTGTGCATCCATATATTAAAAAATTAACTGCTGAATTTATAAGAAAAAATTAATTTTAATTTGAAAATAGTATTCTTACAAATATATGACAGATATTACCAGTTTTATTCATGAGTTTACAGTCATGAGTTCGCAGAATAATTAATTCCGCGAACTCATGATGCGCGCGCATCGTGGAACATCTCATCATGATTGGCGCAACAGCCCCATGGTGGGCAAGGCCGTCTGCCTACTGACAGATTTCGAAACTTGAGATGTTTTCTTTTTTACGGGCTAACGTTGTCAGCCCTATGCCCAACGATCTACAGTTATATTAGACTGTGACCTACAGTTTAAAGTTGATTCCGAACCACTATATGCATTCATGGCACCGCCGGGACTTCGAACCCGAAACCTGTGGTACAGAGCACCAGAGCTCTGGCTACTCGGCTATTCAGGCCCAACATCAAATATAACAGATTCTATATTTCACTTTAAGTGACCTCAGTGACGCAGTGACCATGCCTAGATATGCACAGTTGATTGTTGATAGCAGAGCAAATCAGACTCTTAGATCAAATCGTTAGCTCTTTTCGTCCAAAAACAACAGCAACAGCAAATCATTTTTCTCGAAAATGAAATTTACCCAACACGAAACACCCTGAATGGACGCTAACCTGTAACACCCATTACGATATGCAAATACCCAAATTGAGATCAATTTGCAAAAGCCCAATTTGCAAAATGAAAGAGTGGAGAAGCAAATCTCGCACTAGGAAAATAAATATTTTTTAGCGATTTCATTTTTTTTTTTTTATTTCATTTATATTTATATATTTTTTATATTTCATTTATATTTATATATTTTTTTATATTTCATTTTTAGTGTTATATATTTCTTTAAAATGTGCTTTTAGTGTCATTATTATTATATTACTTATGTATACATATATGAATAATAGTAAGCACAAAAATAATAACTCATTATTTTTCAATTTTTCACTGCACAAAAATGCTTATAGTGCGTGTAAATCTAATATGGGGATATATAACTTTTTATGCTGCCCGCGGAGTTATGATTCATTTCCAAAATGGCCCTCAAGTTCATTTCGGTTGTCCACCTCTTTTTTATTAGATTCGAGAGTGCGAGATCACTATTGCTGTTCCTAAGGGATTCATGCCAAATTATTATAGCCTCAAATTATGGTAGTGTAAGAAGCATCTTCGGTTCTAAATACAGACTCACAGATTTGAGCAATAATTTTGTCTCTTTATTTTAACAACAAATTTTTTCAGAAGATAAACATTCATTCGGCGAACAACAAAATAAAAGGCTTTTATGAAATCTTTCAAACTGCAAAAACTTTCTGAATATCGTTCACATACGTTTTATCATATATCATTTCTTTCTTCTTTAAAATACGTTTCAAAATAATGGCTTAAAATTTCAATTGAATAAAATATTTGGAAAAATATTGCTTCGTTATATTATCTCAAAATATCTGAAATTCTTGCAATAAGTACTCAAGAAAAGGTATGCAATCATATGAGAATTTAAAATAGAATGTTCCACAAACAAAATTACGAGTTTTTCTTTTTAGTAAAATATTTCTTTGCATGTTGATTTCATAAGATACTAAGATTAAAATGTCATTGTTGTGTAAAAAGAAATAATCAGAGTTATATTCATAAAATGTCTAGACAAATGTTTTTATAAATATAGAAATGTTTGCATCATTGCTGAACTATGAAGAAATATTTCAGATTTTGAGACTTGTTCGCTTTTTCTTTATTAAATGCTTTGTTTAAATCGCATGATAGTAAAATTTTAAAGTTCAACTTTACTTTGATGTTTGATTTTGCCCTCGTTTGATGTTTTGCTGTCACCATATTGTTGTTTATACCACTAAACTATAATAATATCAAGAAAGATTACAATGAACAAGTAATATAAAAAAAATTTAAAGTCAATTCCTACTTTTTTTTCACTACATTGCAGAAAGTACTTTATAAATAATTTTAATTCATTTTTTTTTAAATTTATCTGGCGCCATCTATTGGTAGATACATGCAACTTAAATCTAAAAAAAACTAAAATTAATTAATCAAATTTAATTACTGAATTAATATTTGAAAAAACTGTATTAACATCCAGTGTCATCCACACAAGTTTAAAAAAATGTATTTGAACTTGAGTGGAGGAATAAAAAGTATTTTATTAACGATTGAAAATTTGAACAAGATATATGTAGGGAGAGTGTGCGCTAATAGAAGGAATTGAATGAAAGAGTGTAGTTTCCGTTATGCAACAACTGTGTATTATGTTATTATGTAAATGTAGCGTTAACTAACGTGCACAAATAAAGGCTTTATACTCTGCCTTTACATTGTGCCACCATAACATGGCATTCAATGCTCTGTTTTATAATAGTGTTAGTTCAATAAAAAGTATTTAATTAAGTTTAAATAATAACCGATTTACTTTAAGAAAATCTCTCATTGACTGTAAGCATAAAAATGTAGAAAGTATATATATATATATATATATTTTTTTTTTTTTTTTTTTTTTTTTTTTTTACTTTCTTTTGTTTCATTTTGCTAATTTTTTTATTTCTAATGGCAAGTTTACAGGACAACATACATCATGAAAAAACGAGATAGAAACAAATGACATCAATTAAACCATACACTTAAGTCTGGCAATCCACTAACGCTTCCATAAAGAAACAGGAGACAGTGCGGAACAGGAAGCAAGGTGAAACATATGCATTTCTTCCTGGTTATCACACAGGAGACAGAAAGGGTCAGGAGTCAGTTTAATTCAGTGAAAGTGCTTGTGGAGACAATCATGACCACATAAAAGCAGTAACAATACAACCGATTCTAGGCCATTCAAGGATATCATGAATAGAATCGTGTACAGGTCTTGTTACTGTTTCTAGCGCCAACATCCTGAAAGATTCACACTCTCCTATATATATCTTGTTCAAATTTTCAATCGTTAATAAAACACATTTTATTCCTCCACTCAAGTTCAAATACATTTTTTTGAACATGTAGTGGATGACATTTGATGTTAACACAGTTTTTTCAAATATTAATTCATTAATTAAATTTAATTAATTAATTTTAGTTTTTTTTTAAGATTTAAGTTGCATGTATCTACCAATAGATGGCGCCAGATAAACTTAAAAAATGAATGAAAATTATTTCTAAAGGAGTGAGAAAATAAAAGAAGGAATTGACTTCAAAAAAAAATTTTTATATTACTTGTTAACTGTCCTCTCTCTTGTTTTAGTACAATCCACCTACGTTCCACTGTGGAACACTAAAAATTCACACTGAGAGCCAGACTGAAGATCGTATTTGTAGATCACTTTGTCGTATCAGAAGTTGCCTAGAGTGCACCATTAGAAGGTAGATCTACGTTGCACTCCCCTTTTGCTAAAATTTGCTAAGTTCTAAACTGAGAATTCCAATTTGGACTCTTCTTATTTATAAAAAACTTTTAGTTAGAATTTTTACTTTTAAAAGCATCCTCCTGATTGGCGCAACAGCCCTATGGTGGGCCAAGGCCGCTTGCCAGATTTCGAAACATAAGATGTTTTTCTTTTTTACGGGGTAAGGCTGCCAGCCCTATGCCCAACGCTCTACAGTCACGTTAGACTGGGACCTACAGTTTAAAATGGATTCCGAACCACTACAAACATCCATGGCGCCGCCGGGACTCGAGCCGAGACCTATGATACCGAACACCAGAGCTCTAGCCACTCGGCCATTCAGGCCCCTTTTAAAAGTATACATAGATAGATAGATATAGCAGCCAATATATGGCTCATTAACAGCTTCATTATAAACCCAAAAATATAGGCATTCAAAGCAATGCCTATATTTTTGGGCTTATAATGAACGTGATACATATGTTTTTGTTCTACATGTGAAATATATGAAGAAAAATTCCACAGTAGAAAATTGCGAAGAGTATTGAAAAAAATGGTTCTCAATTCCATTATGTGTTGCTGTTGTTGTTTCTTATCCCACTTGGTAGACAGCAACATTTAGACCAAATCCAAGAACCCATGTGATCTCATCGAAGGATTGGCAGCTTCTGTTGTGAAGAAGCATCCGAACCACTACAAACATACATGGCACAGCTCGCACTCAAACCCAAAACCTGTGGCACCGAATACTAGTCACTCTGTCATCAGTCTCGCATTACATTATATGACAACCATTATAAACAAAAAAAAATTTTAATCAATTCCTACTTTTTTTTCACTATATTGCAAAAAGTCCTTTATAAATAATTTTCATTCATTTTCTTAAGTTTATCTGGCGCCATCTTTTGGTAGATATATGCAACATAAATCTAAAAAAAAAACTAAAATTAATTATTTAAATTTAATTACTGAATTAATATTTGAAAAAACTGTATTAACATCCAATGTCATCCACTACAAGTTCAAAAAAAATGTACTTGAACTTGAGTGGATGAATAAAAAGTATTTTATGAACGATTGAAAATTTGAACAAGATATATATAGGGAGAGTGTGAACTAATAGAAGGAATTGAAAAATCTACTAATTTAAGTGACATGAAGACAAAGACGTGTCTAAATTCGTAACCTGCCCGTCTCTGAGACCTCAGAACATTTAAAAATATTTGAGTGACAGTACATTAAAACTTTATCATATCAATCCATCGGAGAATTGCTCACTGAAAGTGGATTTTTTTTTTTTTAATTTAAGTTATAACTTAATACTATAGCCACTGATTTCTAGCAGATTCAATATTCCTTACAGAATTTTTTCGCAACTTCTCAAAAAAAAAAGTAGAGAAATGCTTTTCTTAATTATTTAGAAAAGAACAGGAAAGTATTTACACTCATGTTCATAAATTAAGGATAATGAAGTTCAGGCGAAGAAAGAAACAGGAGCAAAACAAATTTTACTTATTTGTAAAGTCTATTTATTAAAGAAAAGGTAAAGAGCAAACAAGATGCTATATGTTTGGCATAATTAATAAAAATTGCGATTTTTACTCCCTGGAGCAAATTTAAAAAGAGAACCTATTTACAAAAAACAGTATAACATGGTTAGTATGATGGTTAATATGGAGTATGTCTCCCGGACGATGCAATACAGGCCTTACAACGCCTAGGCATGCTGAGTATCAAATTATCAATCTGATCTTGGGGAATATTACACCATTCATCAAGCAATGCCCTCCGAAGTTCCGGTTGACAGGTGGGAGGGGGTTGACGGGCTGCAATTCGTCGGCCAAGCATATCCCACACATGCTCTATTGGATTCCAGTCCGGTGAGTATTCTAGCCAATGCATACGGGTGATATCTTCCAATTGAAGGCATTCGTCTACAATGTTTGCACGGTGAGGACGGGCGTTGTCATCCATAAACAGAAATTCAGCACCCATGGCGCCCCGAAACAAACGTACATGTTGTTCCAGAATGACATCCCGATAGATGTGGCCTGTCATCGTTACACTCTGAACATGCAGGTCAGTTCTGGAACCAGAATAATTCCTCCCCAAACGAGCCATCCTGCACCACCGTAACGGTGTCGTTCAATGGTGTTCTCTTGGTGGTAACGGGTACCTGGCGCTCTCCATATGAAAGTCTGGCGAGAATCAGACTGCAAACTAAACCTGTACTCGTCGGAAAACATCACACCAGACCACTGTTGCGGTGTCCACAATGCATGCTCTTAACTCCAGGTTAATAGCAGGCGACAGTGAGTTGCGGTAAGTGGAACACATCTGACAGGCCTACGAGCATATAGACCAATGTGCCCTAAGCGTCTGTACACGGTCTGCCTTGAAACTGTCGTACCGGTAGCTGAAGAGAGCTGACGAGACAGGTCTAAAGCTGTGCTTCGTCTGTTTCTTTTGGCAGTAACTTCTAAATACCGGTCCTCATTCGGCGTTGTAACTCGGGGGCGACCTGTGCTGTAACATCTACTCACATTACCATCATCTTGGAATCGTTTCCAAAGCCTGGAGATGACACTCTGGGCGATTCCAAGTTCCTCGGATACTTCCAGCTGGGTACGTCCACATTCCAGTCGTCCGATAATTCTATCACGTAAAAAATCATCCAAATGCTTCCTTTGTGCTATAACTATGCGGTTATTGCACTGAAAGGCTTTTAAAGCGCTTGTGAACAATTTTACTTATTTTCCACCATTCCTTATATACCCCTCTCTTACACTCTCGTCATTGTGACATACTATCCGCGCCATCTGGTGGTTTCCTGTAATTTGCATATTCTTCTTCAAGATGTGTCTGATAATTCTACAGGTGAAATTTTTTTTAGAGTTCAATTTCTGTGTTATTCTTAATTATCATTAAATTATGGACATGAGTGTATATCAATTTATGGAAAATTAGTCCCGTATACAGCCAATCATCAAGCCTACACGTTTATTGATTTACAATTCAAGATTTTTATTTTTCGTCAATAAATATTTCACTTTTCATTTTATTCAGGAAAATATCAGCTTTTTACTTCAAATTTTTCTTACCTTAAATCTAACTGGCTATCTTAGAATAAAATATTGTAGAATGCAGGTTGGGCAAACCGATTGTAACTAGATGTGGTTCCGAAGCCGAAAACTCGATACTCAGGTACGCGCAGGGGGTACGAAAAATACTTTCTCTCCCGGTGAGAGTCTATAGTCCAACTAATACACAGAGTTGTGATAAATATATTTTCTTTCAGATGAGAGACTGTAAACTAAACCTCAACAGAATCAGTGGTGGCTCTGTACTTCCTCTCGAGTGCGAGTCACGGGGCCTACTGACCATTTCTCCGGAACGCCACAGGGGGCGCTCTTGCCAGTGAGTAGGAGGAGGCACGGTTACAATATGCAATTGTGAAACTTTTTTTCTTCTTTCTGTTTTCCAATTCACATCTAAAGAACAAATTTTAAAGCAAAGACATTTCGAAATATCCATATGAAACTATAAGGAAAAAATGTGGTTGAGAAATCAAAGTTTGAGCTTAAAATTTAACTCAATATTTTATGATGCAAAAAAATAATTTTAAAATGAATAGTAATTACTAAAATTGTCTTTTTCTTTTACATATCTTAGTAATTATTTTTAGTGTATTAATGTTTCAGAACAATAATAAATATTTCTTCTTTTTTATTGTTTTTATGCGTTATTAATAATTTTTTAAAGATTCGAATAATAAATTAAAAATTTCTAAAATTTGTTCGTTATAATAGTTAAACAATACAAAAATTCTTTAAGAAATATTACGTTTCATCTTTTTGAAAAAAAATTTTGTCTATTCCGAAAAATAGGCTGAAGGAATATTTCAGTTCAAACCTTTAGAAAGATGAAATGAAATAGAATACGTCCGGTTCGACTTTTTATACAATTGAAACTGAATATTGCAAAAAAATTCAAATTTGTAATAGTAATATACATTTTTGAATAATATTATTATAAAACTTTAAACCATTACTAAAACTGAAGCTTGTTGGCAAAAACATTTCACTGGACATTCTGCCGAAAATAGATACATTTTGAAATGATTACCACATAAATGTCGATTTTATTTGTATTTTATTCAATTCCTTCTATTAGCTCACACTCTCCCTATATATATCTTGTTCAAATTTTCAATCGTTAATAAAACACTTTTTATTCATCCACTCAAGTTCAAATGCGTTTTTTTTTAACTTGTAGGGGATGACACTTGATGTTGATACAGTTTTTTCAATTACTAATTCAGTAATTAAATTTAAATTAATTAATTTTAGGTTTTTCTTTTAGATTTAAATTGCATATATCTACGAATAGATGGCGCCAGATAAAATTAATGAAAAATTATTTATAAAGGACTTTCTGCAATATAGTGAAAAAAAGTAGGAATTGACTTTTAAAAAGTTTTTTTTATATTACTTGTTGTTTATCAGTTTTGACGAAATGAAGTAATTTATTTTAAATTGTAGCAGGAAAAAAAGTTTCTCATTTATTCCCAAAATTAATTAACACAAAAATATTATCAAAACATCATTTTTAATATATATTACACTGAATGTTTTTTGTGTTTCATTTCAGCAATATTTTGTTTGTTTTGGCAAAAAAAATTAGAATTAAAAATTTTTATTAATATTTCTGCAATAAATTGACGTGGTTTAATAAGTTTTATTGGTATATATAAAATTATTCTTAAAAATTTTATTAATAATTATAAATTTTATTATAAATTATTTATGCTTATATATACAACATGGCCCTGAATTGTCAACGAAATAAGAGATTTAAGTAGAAAAACACTCCAGACAAACCTTTTTTTGTTGAGTAAATAATCATTTAATCACCAAAATAATACATTTGTAGTATAACAGGGAAATTTTATATTTTATGAACCAATTCCAAACCAGTATTTTATGAACCAATTCCAAACCAGTAATTTATGAACCAATTTCAAGCCAATATTTAATGAACCAATTCCAAATTAATATTTTATTAACCAATTCCAAACCAATATTTTATGAACCAATTCCAAACCAGCATTTTGTGAGCCAATTCCAAACCAGTATTTTATGAACCAATTACAAACCAGCATTTTATGAACCAATTTCAAGCCAATATTTAATGAACCAATTCCAAATTAATATTTTATGAACCAATTCCAAACCAATATTTTATGAACCAATTCCAAATTTTTACTGTAGGGAAGCCCAAGGGCGTTGTTGAACAGCTGACACTAACTTTTCTCCTAGTGCGGAGTTAATTTTGTCTGAAGAAGCGATCATTTTTGCTTTTAAAATGTCCTTAGATGTGTGTGTGTGTGTGTAAGTATGTGTGGCACATTAATGCTATCAGGCATCCCCAGAAGAAATAGTTAAGTGAATTAAAACCAAACCATTAGTTAATAGTTAAAATAGTTAAGTGAATTAACCCTTATAACGTGGTGGTGAAATGAGATGTCTGCAACGGCCAATACACTATCCGGGGTGCATCAGAAAATTTTGCTTTAAAGAAAACAAATGTTGAGATTCTATTAAACCTCATTTCCATCAGTTCAGAGAGAGAAATACTCTACAGCATATCGGCGAAATCAATTATTTTTCTCTAACTTCACTCATTTCTGCAAGCTGGGCATTTTTTGATTTCCTTATTTTTCTAAAAACAAAAAAACAAAAAACAAAAAATTTCTTTAAAAAGTTTTAAAAAAGAAATCTTACAAATAACATAAAATTATATAAAATAAAATTCAAATAAAAAGGATGAGAAATATAACCAAAACTAATAATTGTATCAAATGTTTTCTATTATTATTTTATTTAACATGGGTGGGCTTTGTTTTGCTCTTATGTAAGCTACGAACAGATCTATAATGTATTCTGGTATTTTCAATAAAACTTGAAAACACATTCAGATGAATCACAACGAAATATAAATTTCAGGAAAGTTTGTCGTAAAAAAGATTACTCCCAAATAGAGCACGTCTGGTGTCTGATCCATTGAAATCTTTAATTTGCCTGTGATATTACTGATTCGATGTTGTAGAAAAATGGATTTCCATCGTAAAAAGCCAGCTAATAAGAAGCCAGAATAGGCAAGATATCAAGCTGCTGATTAGCATTGATTGGCACTGATTGGCATTCTATAACGTGTAATTTTAGAGTCTCATGAAAACCCACTTTAAATCGAAAATTGAGTAAAAAAATCGAGGCTAGAAATACATTTAATGTATCCTCTTCAATTTTACAAATCCATATAATGCTTTACATAAGTATTATTCAATGTCTTGTAGATTGGTTGGCATCTCCATTAAAAAAAAGCATTCGGTTTTTCTGAAATTTTAATCGTTCTTTTGTCTTTACATATAGATTACAACTACCGATTTTCGTCTTATTCAGAAGACTTTTTAGTACCTTTTGTACATAGAATTAAAACTTTAATCTACTTTAACAATTGATAATACATACTTGTTGTTAACGTTTTTGAATATAGGGCCTTTTCAATTGCGAGCATTCTTCACTAAAATGGCAGAAATGGAAGAGATTCTTTATTACTTAGGGTGCATCACGAGAGATCTGCTTTGCTACATCCAAATTTTATCCACTGTTTGCTGGAGCGAATATTTCTATTTCCATCGCCATAAGATTCTCACTTAATTCCTTCAGCCAAATGGAAGAATATTTTGATTTATGGATTATCGTATGCATCTCTGACATATACTTCATTATTTTTGCTTCAGTTGTTTGTCAATCGCTCAACGATAACATAGAAAAACTTCTGTCGATGCATAGTATTTTATTATTTAATGTGATCTCATGAATATCCAAACAACACCAGATTCACATGTAATGATAAAAGAAAACAATTGTCGGTGATGATTACTAGATTCTTATGTGCAGTTCATGATTAATTAAAAACTTATCTCACATTATTAATATTATTTAGTTCAGTACTTTTTCAAGCATTTTTTCTAAAAATATTGTTTGAAAAATTCTTTGAAGAACTTTATCAGTTGAAGAAGCCTTAAGCAACGTGCAGTCTATGATTTCCAATGCCCAGCGGTCTGTACTACTTTCTCAGATATAAACACTTCAAACTCAATCAAAAATAGTCCTATTTGGATTGGATCACATGAGACACATTATCTAACGTTCTTCTTTATATCTGTTCAGATAACTAGGAAATTCTGTCCGATAGATAAGTAAAAGATATATATTTGTCCTTTACAAAAGCCACTTCAGATGGAATGAATGTTTGACTTTTAAAATATCTTTTAAAATTTTGGTAGATACCATTAGATGCTTCCAAAAGGATCGGCTAAACTTTAATGGGTTTATAGTATTTATCAAAACAAGCATCTTCGTAGTTACAGGGTCTGAAATGAAATGCCAGGACATTCGAGGACACTTGATGGCGAAACACAGGAAGTAATTTTCCTTTAAGAAAACATAGGAAGTCACTACAAAAACTTAGAAATTCACCACAAAAACATAAGGATGTCTTTGAAGTTCAAAATAAACTATCGGTAAAGTTAAAAGCATGAAATTTTCAAAAAGTTCTCCTCTTGGAAATTTCTTTAAAAAGACTTTTTCCCTCTTTTTATACGTACACTTCTAAACCAATATTTTATGAGCGCGAAATACTCACATCTATTTTTCACAGTAAGGGGAAAAAAACATGCTTTTCTGAAGTGAATCTTGGAAAAAATAATGTCCATCTGAAATTGAAGTTTAAATTCGGAGATTATATTACACTAGATTCCAGATTTTTGATATTTATTGAGGACTTCTAGCACATGCAACCTGACCAAGCACTTGATATCTATCAGAAAGAGGGGGGGGTATTTTCTTGTTAATGCTCAGTAGCAGAAGAATTTATCAAATAAAATTCATCACTAATTTTACAATTTGCGGAAGGTTTTTGATGAAAAGTATTGATTTGCCATTTCAACTATATTTTACTTCCGGTTTCTTATAACAAACAAGAACGTTACTATGATAAAGATTTTATTTCCATTATCAGCCAGTAGAAATATAAAATCTGGCTCTCAGTGCCACAGGTTTCGGGTTTGAGTCCCGGCGGTGCCTCGAATGTTTGTATTGGTTTGGAATCCCCTTTAAACCTTAAGTCCCCATCTAATATGACTGTAGAACGTTGGGCATATTTCCAACAAACCTATTCAGTAAAAAGAAAGCATATCCTACTTCGAAATCTGCCAGTCGCCAGACGGCCTTGGTCCACTAGGGTTGAGCCAATAAAGAAGTAGAAGAAATACAAAACTTTTTCATATATTTTCTTCACAAAGAGACCATTCTTTTAACTACTTTGACAGACAACAAAATCAAAAGAGAATATCTCTTATTCACTTACCAACGTACTGTCTTGTCTACATATTGATATAAATTTATTATTTAAATTAAGTTTTTACTTTATTACATAATATATGTGTTTGGAATTATATCATTTTGTAATGTGATTTAATTCGTAATCTATTAATAAATAAAGATAAAATATATAATTGATGATAGATATTCATCACTAGGAAAAATAATCAAAAGTACTTCAAAGAAATCTGTCTAGGTGATCTGGATCACAAAAAAAGAAAAATCCCAACTCAACAGTTCCAGCCTCTAGTGACTTAAGGTGCCCAATGATCTAATCAGCATTGTACACTCCAATTCCTCTTTGTGGATAAAAAGGTGTGTCACTATGATCACCGCTTTAAAAGTAATAAAACTCAGCACTGAATTAAGGACTTAATGACTTGACAGTCCTAAATTGGAACTTTATAGCATGCCGGCCATAAAATGGCACACTTTAGAACCAAATAGGTGACCAACCCTAATAGACACTTTGTACTTGCACCGACTAAAATTCCAAATAAAATTTGAGTTTTCCTCAACCAATAGTGAAGGAGAAAAGTCCTCTCTCTAGCCTCTGAAGAGTATCATCTAAAAAGAATTGATTGTCCTGTTGAAAGCAGGTCACAAGAACTCAATAGAGCATCAATGGACTAACCGTAAAGGAATTGCCATAAAAGTGTACATTTGCGCTTGTTGGAACACTTGTTCCCTAATGTTAAAATTGTCAAAAGAATGAAATAAGGATCGATTTATATGAATATAAAGGATATATAAAGTGAAATAATGAATAATGAATGGAGTGAAAAATCTAATTGGCTATTTAGTGATTGCTGTTATAGGGAATAATTGTCTAGCAGATTATAACATGCATATATGTATAGATATTTATTCACAAAATTTATTTGCATGATTTCTATTGGTGATTAATATTTAATATGATTAACTGATATTTGAATTAACTGTTGCAAACCTAATGATCTCTTTTATTATCAATGTTATTAAGATTTTATATAACAAACATGTTTTCCATATTTTGGATTACTGTATATACACTGAAGTGACAAAAGTCATGGGATAGCAATATACAAATTTTCAGATGGCAGTAGCATCGCGTAGAACAGGTATAAATGCGCAGTTCTTTCGCAGAGCTTTCATTTCTGTTCAAGTTATTCATGTGAAGAGGTTTTGACGTATGATGACCGCACGACGGGAATTAACAGACTTTGAACGCGGAATGTTAGTTGGAGCTAGACGCATGGGTCACGTCATTTCGGAAATCGTTAGGGAATTCAACATTCCCAGATCCACTGTGTCAAGAGTGTGCCGAGAGTATGAAATTTCAGGCCTAACATCCCACCATGGACAGCGCAGTGGTCGACCGCCTGCACTTAACGACCGAGACAGGCGACGTCTGCAAAGAGTCGTAAATTCTAACAGACAAGCAACACTGCGTCAAATAACCGCAGAAATCAATGTGGGACGTACAAGGGACTTGTCTGTTAGAACTGTGCGGAGAAATTTGGCTTTCTTGGGCTATTCCAGCAGAAGACCGACTCGAGTGCCTTTACTGACAGAACGACATCGCTTGCAGCGACTCTCGTGGGCACGTGCTCATATCGGTTGGTCCCTAGATGAATGGAAAACCGTGGTGTGGTCCGATGAGTCACGATTTCAGTTGGTAAGAGCTGATGGTAGGGTTCGAGTGTGGCGCAGACCACACGAAGCCATGGACCCAAACTGTCAGCAAGGCACTGTTCAAGCTGGTGGTGGCTCCGTAATGGTGTGGGCTGTTTTTTCATGGCATGGACTTGGTCCTCTGGTGCGACTGGACCGAACATTGACTGGAAATGCTTATGTTCAGCTACTTGGAGATCACTTGCAGCCATTCATGGACTTCATGTACCCAAACAACGATGGGATTTTTATGGATGACAATGCGCCATGTCACCGGGCCACAACTGTTTGCGATTGGTTTGAAAAACATTCTGAACAATTCCAACGAATGATCTGGCCACCTAGATCGCCCGACATGAATCCCATCGAGCATTTCTTGGACATCATCGAGATGTCTGTTCGTGCCCAAAATCCTGCACCATCAACGCTTTCACAATTATGGACGTCTATCGAGACAGCATGGCTCAATATTCCTGCAGAAGACTTCCAACGACTTGTTGAGTCCATGCCACGTCGAGTTGCTGCACTTCGCCAGGCGAAAGGAGGGCCAACACGATATTAAGAGGTATCCCATGACTTTTGTCACTTCAGTGTACATTTGCATTTCAATCTTTATTGTGTTCTTTATTTCATTTATGTGTGTAGTATTCTCTTATCTCACAAGATTCTGGAATAAAAATCGAATTTGTCTTTTTATATATAATGTTGGGGTACTTTCTTGATATGGGGTTTTATGTTATTAGTTATTGCAGAACACAACGCAGGGAAGTCATTTAGTTAAGTTTTGATAACACTAGTTTGATAAGATATCGCAGAGTGGATGTAAAAGTCAGGGCCATATTATGTATATGATATTGGTTCAGTGTTGTTCATTGATACAAATTAACTATTTTCTCAAAATAAAAACCCGACGTTTAGCTGTCATATTTATTAAAATTGCAAAGACAGTACTTCACAACTGAAACTCCTAATACCCAAAACAAAATTATGAAACAAATATTTATAAAACCTTCTTAAAAGACAGTTAATTTAAACGTCGTTGTACCCTCTGTAATCCCTGGAACTTTTCTCTTTACCATTGTACTCACCGTACTGCCTAGAACTTTTCACTCGACTCTGCACACTTTTTTTCTCTTTCACCCTCTACCATTATCGGTTCCAAAATCTAACGGGTGATCAATTAATTTAATTTAATGAATTTAAAGATCAATTAATCTTGAGTTCAAGTTATAGCTATAGTTCAACTATAGCTTTTTGTGGGAATTGGGGTTCCTTACTGTGACCCATTGTGGATCCTATCGGCAAGTGTTGTATTAGTTTAATAGTTTACTGGTTGATATTAATATAGTTGTATTATAGAAATTTGGTTAATAGTGGAGGACATGGTTGAGTTTAGATATTTTAACAACACCACATTAGTAGAAGAAAGAATGAGAAGTTCAAAGTTTAATGTTATAATTGTCAAATATTCCGATATCATAGACATAAAAGAGTACTTAAAAAACTTAAATTGAAAAAAATCAATGTGAAACTATTATTCCAAAAGATGCTACGGGAAAAGTTTAATAAAAAAGATAAAGTTTCCTTTCTAGTGTCACAGATTTTTCAATTTATCTTTTATCCTGATAAACCACGAGAGAATTTAGACAATCCCTTCATTAGCACTGCGTTTCCGTGCCTAAAAGAAAAGGTTGTTGTGTAAGCCTTCCTACCACTGAAGAGTTTTCGATCTACTCATCAAAAGTACTAAAAACCCGTTTAAAAAGGAAGGGCATATAAATATTAAAACAAAGTATGCAGACAGAATTCGAAATCATTAAAAACGTTAGTTAGTTATTTATCCTTTTATTTAGTTAACGGAGACATTTTATAAAGACCTTCTGCAGCAGGAAAATCACTGAAAAACATCAAAGAAGATTTTTAGAAAAAAACAAACTTTTATTCGTCCGTAATAAGTATCACAACAATTTTGTAAAAGCCAAAGAAAATTGTTACAAAATAATAAATATGTTCTTTAATGATAAACATTCTTTAATCGTACCATTTTATTCTTGAATTGTTCTACATGAAATGAACTTTTTAATATTATCTGATCTTCTATAAATTTGTTTGCATAAAGTTTGAAGAATTTTTTTTGAAAATCTTGAAATATTTCGGGATATACAGTTGAACAAATAGAAGCACGGAATCCCCCATATTATATATATCATTTTTTTGTACGAATAGACATTATACATACACCTTTACCTCCAGAGGGAGATGATGGTTACAGAAGTTCTGATCAGAAGATATGATCAAAGAAAATGAATGACCTGAAAAGAATTCTCTGCGGTGATGTTCTGAAGAAAAAAGTTGAAACTAACCATGCAATAACTGTTACAGAAATTGTGTTTGATCTTAGAGTAAGTATAGAAATAGTTTCCCATCATCTTACAGTGCAAGAAATGGTGAAAAAAAATTGAAAAATGGGTTCCACACCAGTCGACAAACAGGCAGAAGTCTTGTAGATTTTCATTTTACTCAGTATTCTATAAAGAAACTTTCTTTTTGGAACGTATCACTAATTGAGAGGAAAAGCAGATAACAGTAAACACTCAGTGTAGCTGCTAAATTCAGATGAAAAGCATAAACAAGTACTCTGACTAAGTTCATATTCAAGGAAGACAATTTGGTGAAATCAAATGGAAGTTATCCATTACAACATCCTAGGAATAGGTTGAACAATTAATGCGTATTGTTACTGTCAACAATTGACATTGTACATCTAAAATTGTCATTTTCGGAACCAGCTTTGGTAAATCGAAAAAGCGTTTTTCTTCTCCATGATAATGCAAGACCTCCCGATTCACAAGTCACAATAAAAAAATTGAAGGTATTGAAATTGGAAATTCTGTCTCCTCCACCATATTCACCAAGCTTGTCTCTTACTGCCTACTAACTCTTTAAATATTTAGAATTATTTTTAAAGATTTAAAGCATTGTCAGCTGAATTGTCAGCGGCATTCGAAGCTGTCAAAACAATCCTTACTAGATTTATTGACTCTAAATTAAATATGTTCGTTAGAATACAAATAGTTTGCATTTCATAGCAAAAAAATAAACGATGTAGAAGAAACATATGATTAAATGTGTTCAAGCAATTTGCAATTTGTGTTTTGTAACTTTTAAAAACTGTGTTAAAAATGTCATTCCATATGAATCAACCTATTTCTAAAACCACGTAAGCTTTTAAAAGAATTTCGAAAAGAACTCATATCGGAAATCTATAACAAAAGTTTTCCCCAACACAATTGCATTTAAAGAAATCATTTCAGTATGTTATGAAGTAACACGATAGTTTGGAGTTTCAGAAAAAAATGCATGCTTCAAGCTATTTGAAAAAAAATCAATTTTTTGTATCACCTGAAAATCTTCAACTATTTGTGATAGATCCTTCGTAAATTGCGATCTATTTACAATTGTTATTCAAAATAACGACCACCATACTGTTCATTTCACTATGGTTTGAAAGGATTGAAGCATTTTTTCGAATATACTAGATACATTGCACTCCTGCAACAACGATTAAAATTCTCCCAACAATTCTCTTGAAATTCAAATCTTATATATAAAGTTCTAAGGATGTCATCACATAAAGAGGGTCAGTCATCATCAGCCCAAGAAAGAAACATCCATATAGTTTATTACTTAAAATGTATGGTATTCACATAAATATTGATATGTTTGTAAGAACATTATCTGACAGGATATCCTAAATGGAAATCATGTATTATCGACAAGTCTTTTTGATCTAAAATACAGTCATATGCATTAGGGTGTCGAAACGGCACTAATGTACATATAGAAATTTACATGTGAACTTAAAGTTGTTCACACATGAGCTTTAAAAATGTTAAATGCATTATCGGTATGAAAATGGCTTCATTCATCAATAGAACAGTTGCCAAGAAATCTGAAGGCTTTGGAAACCATCGGACGAATTTTACACAACGAGGATTATTCTCTGCAGTCATTGCATGGAATTGGTGAAAATGATGAGGGTGCTTTTTTTCATTATATTATCATTGATTGCAGTATAACATATCATATCCTAAAGATTTTGTATTTTCTTTAATAAAAATACTTCTGTATCCAAAATGAGTTACCGCAGGCTTCATGTTCGAATCCAGGCGGCGGGATGTAGTAGTTGTTAATAGTTAGGAATCCACGTTAAAATTCAGGTCCCAGTCTAATTAGAGCATAAAATGGCCATAAAGCAATAAATCAAACCAAATCAAAATGAATTGTTTTTCTACGCACTATTCTGGAACGGACGGCTTCTGATCTGAACATCTGAATTCTACGTGGCAATGCTCGTAGTCAGCATGCAGGAAGGTCCACATTCAAATCCGTTGATAGTATCCGTTGCAATAACTACTTTCAGAAGTATGCAGGTTCGATGGTGTTCCTGACAATATGTGTAAAATATCTCGTATTGATAATCAGACTACCTAGTCTGGGCTGTTCGTGGTATATACGAAATCCACCGATGGTCCATGCTTACCTTTCTAACTGGTAGTGAGCTACACAGACCTATGTAAGGGTAAGGTGTGAGAAAACGAGAAAGGTTTCTTTTCAAGCTTTTGGGTAAAAATATTTGATGATTAAGGGCAACCACTTGTGCTTGCCCTTAATCATCAAAAACTTTATTTGTGTTTTATCCAAATTATCTTTTTTTTTTTATTTCAAAATAATCTAAAATCCTTGATGGCTTGGGCTTAGAAACTGAGCTTAAGTTTGTATCTTCATCGCAATTAGATTCTTTCTTTAACAAATTTGTATCATGTTTCGTTTTTAATGTGTATGGAGTCCGCTTGTATTTCCTCCATTCACTTTAAGGACTCGTGAAAATTTTTTACATTGTTCCACCATATTCTTTTCATTATATAAATAATGAAACCAAACCAAAGTATTATCAACTGATTTTTTATGTTCTTTAAAGATATTCTTATTCATTATTATGGGTATTATTTATGAGTATAGATATAATAAATATGAAAAATATTTTAAACTCTAAAGTATGATGTGCAAATACAATGTGAATAACTAACTCACCAATTTAAAAAATATCGAAATATTACACGCTTTCTTCATATAACCTTGTTTTCACAGATAAGAATTTCTAATTTTCAGATAAGAATTCACAGATAAGAATAAGAATTTCACAGATAAGAATTCTAAATTTCTAGTAAATACCGAAAAAACGGTATTTAAACTTGTGAATACCGGTATTACAAAATTGTACAAATGGCTCAAAATACCGATATTCGGAATCCCGGTATTGCAATCCCTAAATACATTCAAACACTTTGAATTAACAAGAGATAAAGAACTGATTTAAAAATCATCTATATTACTTGACACTTCTTAAAGTGCACAAAGTGCCTATATATGGACAGGACATATTTTCATCTTCATTGCTACCAATTGAACAGTTATCTGAACAGACTCTAGAGACAATATTTAATGATTTTAATATGTATCATGATGTAATGAAGATAGCTTTCGCATCCTTCTGATATCTTCTGATCCAATTATAACAGACCCGAGACAACTTCAACGAAATATTTCGGTTTAATAATAAATGAATCGTTCCAAATCATTTGAGTGAAAGAAGTGAATCAAATTCAAAAAACCGATTCTGAAGTATCGGTGTTCGGTTACTATTGTGAATTTTTTTCAGATATTAAAATTTTTAATTATTAATTATTTTAAATTGCTTTTTAATTTTCTTACCAAGATTTGTATTTTTAAGTTTTGTGTTTAGTTAAAATGAAAGATTGTTTTTTTCAATAATTTTTTTTTTATTATTATTATTATTGTAAAACACTAAACAAAAAATTACTATTAATATTTCAAATTATTTGGTTTCTTTATGAAATTTCTAGTAGTTATACATTTAATATAATCTTTCAGACAAGACCAGGGAATACATCCACTGCAGAAATTGCCGCAATGCTTTCCTAACACATAAGCACATTCTAGAGTGCCCAACTCTCGCTTCCCATGTTTTGCAGTTGGGTATGGTGCCAATCGAGGCAAACTTAAGAGAAGTCCTGTATAGTGAAGCGGCACCAATGCTAGCGGCCGCTATTATGAGGACTTTTGACTTGATCTAACTTTGATAATTATATTTTAAATCCATGGAAACGATAACAACAACAACAACAATCTTTCAACTATATATAGTAAAAAAAGGATATTTTAGAAAAATAGTTTAACTTGTAAAATACTATCTCCCTATATATAACCCTCTCCCTATATATATTTATACATCTTGTTCAAATTTTCAATCGTTAATAAAATACTTTTTATTCATCCACTCCAGTTCAAATACATTTTTTTTTAACTTGTAGTGGATGACACTGGGTGTTAATACAATTTTTTCAAATATTAATTCAGTAATTAAATTTAATTAATTAATTTTAGTTTTATATGCAAGAAAAAAATTTCTCTTATATAAGATATTCAGCAGGATATAAATTTAGGAATAATTACCGTCAGTGGCGAAGCGTGTAGATCGCTGGAAAAAAAAATTTTTTTTTCAGATACCTTTTTAAATTCTGGGTTCTAGTCTGAGTCGAGGAGAGAACAAAATGGAAAATGAAATAATTAGTGAGAATAATTAGTGAGTGAATAAATTAGTGTAAGAGATGGAAAGTGTGTGTATGAGAGAGAGGGTGGGAGAATTTTTTCTAACTTAAAAAAATGAATGAAAATTATTTATAAAGGACTTTCTGCAATAGAGTGGAAAAAAAATTAGGAATTGACTTTAAAAAAAATTTTTATATTACTTGTTAACATTTTATTACTTTTTTTATTACTTATTACCATTTCTTTTATTACGTTTTATTGTTATTATTATTTTTTCCATTGCTAAACTGGATTTCCAGCAGATACTAGGAACTCGGAAGAACTGTGGAAAGAACTGCAACTTCTAGGAGAGACTCAAAACGGCCATTTGCATCTCCCTCCTCTGAAAAATCTATTCCGTATGGTCTCTTGTAGCGCCATCTATGAATGAAATTTATAAATATCCTAAACGAACACTTATAGAAAGTTAATTTTTGGTTTTAGTTTAGTTTAGATAATTACAAGTTTTTATGAGATGGTTTGAAAAAAAAATTCTACTAAACTAATTTAAGGTAATGGCGATTACCAAACTTAAAATTTTTTATTGTTTATTCTTAGTCTTAATTTCTAGCCAAGCATAAACTTATTTTAAATGTTCTTTGTTTACTTTATTTGGGATCTACATTTGTACTCCACCTCAATTATTTCTCCTGCTATTCTATTTGTATTCATCATGTTTTTGTCCACCTGAAAAGTCCGTCACTCTACTAGCACCATCTATGAATGAATTTTATAAATATTCTAATCGAAGACTTCTTATAGATATCAAATTGTTTTTCTCTACTTTTTTAATTTAAATGAAGTGTTTTAAAAACAAACAGGGGAAATAATTCCTATATTTTAATCTTTAACAAATGTGAGTGTAGACAGGTCAGCTTAACTTGGTTAGGTTTCCCTGAGTGCTGAGAGTACATAGCTGTGTTTCAAGTGGGCGTTGCTCACTTGCTGGTTTGTTTATCTGTTCTTGATAAATCTTCAATAAATTTCTATTTTCGGTCTTTTTCAAGGTGTAAGGTAAGATTACCTTTTCTTTTTTGTTTTCTCTTCTTTCCGGTTGTTTCATTTTCTAGTCAACCTGAGCCATTCGGCAATATTTGTGTCGGATGTGGACAATTCTCGCTTAAATATGACTGACATCCAAAGCAGTAATAGTATGATTTCCAGTAATAACAATTACTTTAAAAGCTCCAAATCCATTAATGAACTGGTGTTGCGGTTGGGTCAGAAAAGTTTTGAGGAAATTAATATTATCTGCCAACACAGTGATGCAAAACATAAAATTCCGCGTTCAAACCCATTTCTAATCCAGGCAGATATAAAAAAACACGTAAACAGGCATGAAAATATCACCAACATGAAATTTTCGAGGCAGGGTAAACTTATTTTCTCAACTGCCGATCCGGTGTGCGCTGCGCAGATTTTAAATCTTGAAAAAATACAGGAAACGCCTACGGGTGTAACCTTCGAAAATATTACTGAACGGTTTCTCATTTTTGATATACCAACTAATCTCCAATTATCCGAATTAGCAGATGAAATTATGCATAAAAATGATATGGAAGTCGTTGAGTTGCGACGTTTCGTTAAGCTAAACTCTACCCAAGAATTTTCCCCGGTACTCGTCACGATCCTGGGAACTTTCTTGCCTGATGCTATAAAGATCTGGTTTACCAACCAAAAAATTCGACAATTTGTTGATAGAGTCCGACAGTGTTTGCATTGTTATGAATTTACACATGCAACACGTGTCTGCGACAAGAATCTTTGCCCTCTGTGTGGTGTAAACCATGAAGGACAGTGTCAAGGTCCGGAAAAATGCATTCTTTGTAATGGACCTCATTCCGCCACTTCAAAAATCTGCCCACGACACACCGTTGAACAAAAAATACTTGAATTTAAGTGCAGAAACCATCTCACTATTGGAGAGGCCAGACGATTATATGCACATTCATCGAAAACTAATTATTCTGAAGCTGCTAAAATCAACTCGACGGCTCCAAACATTGAAGAGATAGTAAACAACAGAGTCGAGAGTATTGTCCAAAACATTACACTTAAAATGGAACAACAGACCACTCTTTTAATTGAAATTTTCCAAAAAACAATAGAAAATCTGGTGCAATATCTAGTCTCAGTTTTCCACCAAACTGATCTCAAAAAATCCCCTAACAGAAAACGCCAAATGATCAACCTTGTTCCACCCACTAATAATCCCATGCAATGGGATGCAGGCGGAAGCAATGCTTCAAATTAAGTGTGTTTTTGCGGTGTTTTTGTTCCGGGTGTTCCCGGTTGTTTTAATGTATTTCTTATTATCCCTCTTGTTTTTGCCCCAAGTTAAGGGTTTTTCTTTTAGTTTCTTATGGAATAATACCTTCCTGTATTATTTTCGTCATTTTCGGTGATGTCATTCCTTCAGTGGAATTGTCGAAGCCTTCAAAATAAGAAAATCTGGCTCCACCAACCCCCTTTCACAACGTCAGAATTTTGGGTTTTTCAGGAAACATTCTTGAAAGCAGATGATCGTCTATCATTTCCTAATAAAATCTTTTTTCGCACCCACCGTAACAACAGAACAGGAGGTGGTCTGCTAATAGGTATTCCATCAAACATGTCCGGTCATGTCATTTTTGAGAATTCTAATGACCCAAACCTTGAGATGCTTGCAGTTGAAATTCAATCACACAACGTTACATTTACTATTGTTAATATTTATGCACCGCATGGATTTAATATCAATCAGGTTCAAATTTTTTTTCAGTACTCTAAAAACGCGAACTTTTATTTTTGGTGATTTCAACCTACACCACCCCTTTTGGGGCGGAAAAACATCTACGCCCAAAAGCGAAGAATTTTTGGATTGGTTGAATCAGTCGCATTTCTCTATCCTGAATACCTCAACGCCCACTCACATCACCCATAATTTCACTTCTTCCGTTATAGATCTCACTCTTTGTTCGGCAGCTCTCTTAAACGAAGTGTATTGCTATGTTTCTGACTGCACCTTTGAAAGTGATCACCTACCAATAGTTGTTTCATGGTCCAAACTAACTAATGCAACAAAATATCTTAAAACTATATATTGGAATCCAATTCTCAGGGATTCGAACACATTTCTTCAATCGATTGCTGACCCTACCGTTGAAATAGTCACTGAAAAAATTTCGCACACCATAAATATTAATACCAAAAACCAAATTTTGCCTAATAATGAATACCCACCATGGTGGAATATCGCCTGTAATAACTTCTGTCATCTGAAAAAAATAATGTGGAAAAAGGCCAGGAATAGTGTTTCGGTCCCTGATTGGATTCGCTACAAAAAATACCGAAGTAAATTGAAATATCATATTAAAAGGGCAAAACAAAAATACTGGGAAAATATCAGCAATATTCCGAGAAACCCTAAATTATTTTTCCGCATCCTGAATAAATTAAATAATCACAATGATCCTGATATAAAAAATAGCAAAATACTTTTTCACAATAATAGATATATTAGTAATCCAAAACAGCAAAGCAATCTATTTGCAAATTATTTTTCAGCACAAAACTTCCGTTCTGAACCAATTCCATTGGATTACAGCATAGACAATAAGTTTTTAAATAAAAATATTGAACTTTGGGAACTGCGAAAATCTATCCAGAAAATGAAAATACTACACCCGGTGCTGATAACATTCCAGCTGCATGGTTCAAAAAACTGGATGAATCGTCCCTTCTAGTTGTCTTGCACCTTTTCAACCAACAATTGAGTTTTTCTCCAATTCCGAAGAGCTGGAAACACGCTCTCATTATTCCAATCCCTAAGCCCAACAAGGATAAAACAAAAACATCGTCGTATAGGCCGATTGCTTTGACCTCTGTTTTTTGTAAAGTCTTTGAACGCATTATTACCAATCGTATTGTTAATTTTCTGACTTTCACCAAACGACTTCATACCAATCAGCATGGTTTTATACCTTTTAGAAACAATCATACCGCTATTTATACCATCTATAAATCAATTTTAACAGCACATAATGAAAAAAAATATTTTATCGGTATCAGTCTCGACATAAAAAGTGCTTATGACTCCGTGCCTATAGACGAATTAATTTATAAATGTCTACAAATTGGAATCTCGGGAAACATCGCTAAATGGATTCATGGTTTTCTACAGGACAGAACTTTTCAGGTTCGATGGAGAAACACTGTTTCTGACCCCAAACCTTCTTTTAAAGGCCTTCCACAAGGTAGTGTACTTTCTCCAATTCTTTTTGTAGTTTTTTTTGAATGACATTTTTGAGACTTTGGAGGTAAATGTTGATTGCTCTATTTTCGCTGACGATATTTTTCTTTTCTGCTCACATCAATCGTTATCCTATATTCAAACCCAGCTTCAAAATACTCTTGAGAATTTGTACAAATGGTGTTCTTACTGGAAACTCACAATTAGTGCCGAAAAAAGTGCAATAGTTGATTTATCAAAAAAAAAAAGATCAATTTCATTGCCGCGGATAACATATGCCGGAATTCCCCTCATCTGGAGTGATACTCTTAAATATCTCGGAATTCCTTTTTCAAAAATAAACCAAAATGAAATTATTTTAAGAAATTTACGCATAAAAGCCCTTAAAAAAATTAACGGTCTAAAATTTCTGGCATCAAAGAAAAATGGTATAAGGACAAAACATCTTATCACAATTGCAAACAATAGTATACTCAGCACATTTTATTACAGTGCATTAATAATTAAAAATTTCCCGGTCACCAAATTAAACGCCTGTAACACAATTCAAACAAAAGTTCTCAGAATTGTTCTGGGATTACCTATTTGGACTCCAAATATAATTTTGTTAAAAATGTCTGGACAAGAAATTCTTTCCGATAAAATTAACCGTTTGGCGTTGCAGTTTTTAATCAAACAATATGCTAACAACTCTTTCTCCCCTTTGATGGTAAACAATGAATTGCAGTTACTTGACAAAGATGAAAACACTCTTAAAAACTCTCTACAAAATTATAATTGCTCACCAGAACACCTCGAAACCTTTGCAATTGTGCCCCGGCATGATCCTTCCGTATGTGAAATTTTCCTTCAGAAGTTTCGTTTCCAAAATAAAGAAAACCCAGTTTCACTTATAATCAATGATTTTTCAGATTGTATAAACAGATTTTCTCTGATCACTATATCATAGCCACGGATGCCTCAAAAAGTCACGTCTCAACTTCAATCGCCGGCATTTCTTGCAATCAAAGTTTTTCATATCGCATTAACCCAATAAACTCTGTTTTCACAGCAGAGGTTTTGGCAATTTGTGTCGCCATAGATGAACTAGCTATTGTTGACAAGGACATTTTAATACTTTCTGACAGTTTTTCGGCTCTTAATTCTCTTAAAAATCTTAACATTAATTCTACCTATGTTATTCAAAGACTTGCTTCGAAACTTTTCGTTCGACAAACTTTTAATCAAAATATCTTTTTTTTATGGGTTCCTGGTCATTCGGAAATTTCATGGAATGAAAAAGCGGATTCTCTCGCAAAGAATACCACGGAACTCTCGCAATTTATTGAATGGATATCCCCAGAAGATGTCATGGCACACCTGAAAAAACAATCCTACCTAATCTCGGAAACCAATTACTTTAGTAGCAAATATCATGATTTGATAGGAAACTTTCCAGATATTGGAACTATCACAAAATGGACACAGAATAGAAGACAGGATATACTCATTGCTCGTATCATCAGCAGAATGATCGTTACTCCCGCCCTGTTAAATAGATTCAATTTAGATTCCAATCCTTTCTGTAACATCTGTAATGAAACCAATAACCTTTCACACATTCTTTTACGATGCAGAAAATATTCCACCTCCAGATTACATCTATGGCAAAGCTTGAATATCGACGTAAATAATATCACATTCAAAGCTTTTTTTATCTAAAATTCTTGATTGCAAAAAAAATCTGACTTTATTTCTCCAATCTCTTAAACGTTTTGATATTTATTAGCTGCACTTCTCTCGGCACTCAGGGGATCCTATAAATCCCTACTTCAAATATATGTTTTTGTTCGCGCCACTTTCCTTACTGAGCGGAAAATAGATCTCACATCTTCATCAAACTTTTATTAAGGTGTCATTCAAGCCATTTTCTTTGAAAGTGGTGTAAGTCCATTTAAAAAAAAAAATTCCACCTTCATATTAAATTCCACATTTATATAATTCACATTTTTTCTTAAATCTATAATTTTTATAAAGTTTTTTGATGAATAAAGCTTATTGAAATACAGATTGTTAACTAAAACCAAGTAGTGATTGAAGAAATATTGGACACAATAAAAATTTAAAAAATTCTTCTAAAAGAGTATTTTTAACTGATTTATTTTACAGAAAGATTAAAAGATTGATTTTGTATGTATAAATTTATGGTTTCCATCTTTTTAGAAATGCATTGAAGAAAAAGTTATTGATATATAAGAAATATTTATTTGGCCTAGAAACTTGGAATCATGTATTTACAAGCTATGAATAATTTGCATAGATAATATAAAAACATTTGCAATTATTTCTGCAACATTGCAAGAAACATTAGTTAACATTAAACAATATTTTTAGTCTTGGAAAGATTTTGTGATATATTCTTTTCTGTTGAAATAGTTACAACAATTTGATGTAAATATTATATATTTTATTTATATGCATTTTAGATACTGTCAGGAAAGGCTTGGAAAAAATTCAAAGAAAATATTTCCTCGATAAACAAGGTACAGTTTTATAATGTTAGGAAGATTGCACTGCAAATAATCCAGAAAAAAGTTTTCAGTGTAAGGTAAATAATTTGTTTTTATTCACAGCTAGTATAGTTCTATACCTATCTTAAGAAAAATAAATATTGATTAGCCAAGCAATTCCAAATACAGTACAAATAAAGTTCATAATTATGAACTTTGGATTATTATTTCCCCTGTAAATGAAAACCTCTTTTATTCATTATTTTAAGCTTTTAAAAAAAAAAACGTTCACAAATTTTTCATTAGTAAAAACAAAAATGCATTTATTTATAAGATTGAAATGATATGTATAAAATATTTTCATGTTATATTCAAAATATGAATTTGGAAAAAAGCAGAAACCTGAAATTCCGATGATGTTTTTAATCACTTTATATCATTAATGAAAATACTTATTTTAAATCAAATTTATTAATATAGAGATTAAACATTTTTATCATTATCTTATTTTGTAATCTGTGTTAATTTTTGTTATGGATGTATGATTGTAATTTTTTTATTCTTTTAGAGGCATTGTGGCTAAAACCATAATACAAGCACAGAAAGCTTCACCACAGCTCTCTTCTTCGTATGCTATTTTAATAGCTCTGGTTAATTCAAAAGTGAGGTCATTTTCTATTTCTATCTGTGAGTAAAGATTTCTGTAAGAATTTTGTTTCAATGAGGGTTTTTGTAAATTGCTAGCTGATGCAAGTTAATTAGTGTACTTTTCTTTGAGTCAGTGTGATATTTATTGAGAAAAAAATTCATCTCAGAACTTGCAAAATAAATAGCTATATATTGGTAAAATAAGAACTATATTGTGTGTTTTAAAGTAAGAAATTATTAAATTCCATTCAAGAATTTACTTGCAATATATTTCATACTATAATTATTAATTAATATATAATAAATTACACAATATATACACATTAATATGCATATAACAATATATATACATTAATATAGATTACACAATATAGTTTTTCTTGTTTTACCAATGTACAGTTATTTATTTTACATGCTATGAAATGAATTTTTTTTCAATAAATGTCACACTGAAAATTTTTGGACTCAAAAATATAAGCTTCAAAAATATATATTATTCGAAGCTTTGATTCTTTTAAATCTGACAATCAAAAGAAAGTTTTCAATTCGAAGAAAAAATTAAATTCCTTAACTGTCACAATTTTTTTGAAGTGTCATGATAAGAGTATGTCTTTTTTTAATATCCATTTGTTTAAAGATAAATACCTATTACATTTATGTTAATGAGTTTTTAAAGTTTTATATTGTAATCCTTATGTTTAAATATTCTAAATGAATGTTTCAACTTTAACTTTGTTTAGTTCTTTACAATTGTGATTTTGTAATATGTTATTCTTTTTCATTACTTTTTATAGTTCCGTACTGTAGGAGAAAGTTAGAAAAAGATTAATTTTTCAATTCAAAGATTATTCTATCTAAAATAATTTGGAATCATATACAGCAACTGTGATATTTCTTGCTCAATTGGTAAACATGGTAGTGGTATGTTTGTTTCATTACATTTATTTAATATCTTATTTTCTTCTTCTGATTTAAGTTTTTTCATTTAATAATAATAATAATAATAATAAATTATAATATATAATTAGCATGAATTGATATTTGTAATGTAATTGTAATTAAAATTTGCTTAAGGTATTTAAATTCTTAAATTATTTAATTGTTATATCTGAAACACAAATCAATTATTGATATTGTATTTTTATTATAATTAAGAGTGTTTCTTTAAATAATAAAGGCATGTTTAAATTACATATACTGTCATAAGATTTTTTTTTCTAATGATTATCACATTTTTTTGTAGTGCTTTTTATGAAAGTTTATTTCTTTTTGTTTAGATACACTGCAACCTTGTACAACAAATAGTAGACGAACTTCTTAATATTTGTAATGAAAATGTTTGGAAATATCAATACTAATTAAAAAATCAATTGCTAAAAGAATTGAGTTCACTCCATTTGACTCCTGATGTATTAGAAGGTAGGTATTAACTTACATATCTAGATTTAAAGCTCTATTTGTTAAAACACATTGTGCTAACATTTTTTTTTAATTCTTTATTCTTTTAAAACAAAAACAACAGTTTGTATGAATTGACAAATGTTATTTTTATGTTATGAAACATATAGAAAGTTTTGCTCATTTGTAAAATTATTGGTTTCAGTTTTGAAATCATATATATAAACTATAGTAATGTATCTGTATATGTAATAAAACAAAATATTGTTGCACTGTCTTACACTTTTAAATAAATTGTTTCTTATGTTCATAATTTTTTGTTCTAGTGATCCCTTAGCATCTGAATATATTACATTGAAATATAACACTCAAATTTTATGTATGATCAGTGTCATAAATTACAAATTTTGCTCTATTTTATTCAAGATTATAAATTATTTTCTTTTAATTATATACTTAGAAAAATGTTTTAATGAAAAGCTTTGTTTAAGGTTATAAACATGAAATTTCCCAACATAATCTTATTTCTTCTAAAGTGAAATTGACAGTATTAATTTATGTGTAATTACAGTTGGAAATAAACATTCATATAAAAATACTGTAGTAATTAAATATTCATTGTATGATAAATAGCAGTTTTATAATTTGCCTTAATAATTATCTTTTGTTTTAAAAAAATGACTTTGAATTTACTGAATTTTTTTCTTCCATAGATGATTTTTTTATATGATCCTCTGTGTATGGAAAATGAAAGAAAATTACTTCAATTTAATGAAGACAGGTATGCTTTCTTAAGAAATTAACTTTAAACCTATTTGCCCATCTTCAAAAATTCTTTAACCCGGAAGTGGGCAACATATTTGTGAATGAAATACTTTATTCATTAAAAAAACATCATTATGTATATTTGAATTCAGTATCAAATTTTAATAAGATATTTTTTTTGTCAAGTTCGTTATAATTTAGTTGATTATCACACATTCTAAAATGTGTATTAAATGCTTTAAATAGGCTAGCTGATTTTTCGAAAATTATTAACATTAAACAGTGTATACATGTATCCAAAAAAGGGGAAAAATGTTCAGGTTCCCTAAATTTCTGAGAATTATTCATTGTTAATAAAAAAAATGTAGCCCTGACATCTCGATTTTTTGTAGAACTTTTTTTTGAAAAAATGATAACTTGCATAAAAATTTTAAATTATGCAGGGGCATAATTTAAAATTTTTATGCAAGTTGTCATTTTTAATTTAAAAAAATTTTTTGTGTGTATAAATTACACTTTTATTCAAAATGCATAAAATAATGAATTAAACTTTAAATTGAAATACTAAATATTCTCTACAATTTTATCTTATACAAAATTCTTCTACAATTTTATCTTGTTGAATAATGAAAGTGTTGTCACTCAAATATTTATTTATCATATTTATATCTATTTGGTATACCAAATTATTGTTATTAGCTATTTCACTAAATTAAAAAAATTTGGGTATTGGTGTATTCACTAAAATTGACCAATCAAAAGCATTAAAATAATTACATTCTGTTCATTTGAATAATTGAATCTGGGGAGTATATTATGGAAAGGTATAAAAAAAGTTTTAAAGATTGAGACAAAAAAAAAAAGTGTTGATTTTTTTTTATTGAGAATCATTGTTAATACCTTGATGTATGCTACATTCATTAAGTCAAACAATAGTTTTCATTAAATTCTTATATAAAAACATTATAATAAAAAAAATTAGAAAGCTGATACCTAATTTATAAAGATAATCGCATACTTTCAACAATGCTATTTAGCTATCAGATTTTGTTATTTAGGATTCTTCAGTTGTTATTCCTGATATAAAATTGTTTATGAATTTTGTAATGATTTAGTTATGTTTTTATTAATTATTTTATATAAAAAAAAAAATTTAATTATTAGTTATAATCACACTCTTACAACAATTTTGTTGTTTACAATAGTATAGTAAAACACATTGTTTACTATATTGCTATATTATTTACTATAATTGAAATTTATGCATTATTATTATAAAACATTTTTCTGATTTGGGGCACAATATTTTTAATTTTTCAATTTTTTATGTTCTTCCTGTATTTTTGAAGTCAGTGTGTAAGATGGCTCCATCAAAGTCTATATTGTCTGACAAAAAGTTCATTTCATACATTTGGTCTTTCTGAAGATATGACTGTTTTAAATATTCCAGTAGTTCCACTCCTTAAGTTATTGTGGCTTGAAAAATTTCATTTTTGTAATGCTTCTTGTTTTATTAATATAACTTAAATTTTTCAGTATATTGTATAGCATCTACCAACTCACCTTGAATGTCAATCTTATTAATTTTTCTCCATTTATTTTTTAAGTGACTCTTTAGTTATGTTTAAGTATCTGATCATTTGTGAATAAACTCTTAAAGCTTTTTCTATCCAGAATTTGTCATCATACAGTAATTCAGAAATATGTTCAGTTCTAAATTTTGTAATACACAAAGCTTTTCAAATGTTGAGGAAAGTTACAAGAGTGATTATGTTTCAAAAAATTTATTGTTACTATTCTAGAAATTAGTTACACATGTTGAAAATCTATCTATGCTTTCAAAACTGTTTACTTTCTTTTCTGCGAGATAAATATGCTAAAAAATTAATATATTTTCTGTAGGCAATTGTGAAATGTAACATAGTAACTAAATGAATTTTCAGATTAACAATATGGACCAAATAATGTTGTTAGTTTTATGTTGGAAAGGGAGTGGGACCAATTGCCTAATTTATCTCGTGCTCAGTTTCAAAGATTTAATGTGCACAATAAATTTCAGTGGTGCTCACAAACATCCAAGGAAAAATGCATTCCTTATTGTTTCATATTCACATAGAGTTCTAGAAAAAATAAATGTTATTGATAATGAAGTATGAAATATTTAACTACTAAAAAAGGAGTTGACTTTATCAAATCTCAAAATAGTACTGCATTTATCCCTCAAAAAGTTGCCATTATTTTTCAATTGCTTTTAAAATAAGAAAGTAGTGCATCTGATCTTGTCTTGCATTTATTATTCCTAGAATCTGTGTCTTGGTTAAGTATATCTCCAATATATATAATTCCAAGTTGTTAATCGGGTTTTCTAAATTTCATGTGGTCATTCATAGATTAAAATGCTTTCCTCTTGTATCATAAATTCTTCTTATGCATTGTTATTTATATTTTCCTTTACTGTGATAAGCAAATATTGCATAAGCTTATTATAGTAATAGCTTACTAGATCATTTCATTTAAAGTAAGACATTTGCACCATAAGTATTTTTTTCTCAACATTTTATTTACTGTAAAAGATTAAATTCTAATTCATAAATTATTGCTCCATCAGTTGGTCATCATAATGGTCAACTTATTCTTCATTGGCGTATTGTATCTTATTGGAATGTGTGGTGTCTATATTGGACATTCTAATCAAATAATGTTTTCAAAGTTATATTTTTCATGCTGAATGGGAAATTTTTCGTTGTTTAAAGTTTTTAGCCAGGTGCATTTTTGATGCATCAATTTTCAAAATCTTGCAATGCTGATGAGATTTTTGTGTATTGTAGAATTTATATTTTTAGGTCTATTTTATAAATTCAGAGGACAGAATCATAATATATATTCATCTGCTAATACTGCATTTTTTTTTTTTTTTTTTTTTTTTTTTTTTCAAAAAAAATTGTAGTGTTTAACATTTTCATTTGCTTTCACACTGTTTATTCTAGTTTCTTAATTGTTTATCAGTAAGAATTTCATTAATAATCTTTTCTTTTCGTGTTCTTCCTCTTTTAATAGCCATCTCTTGATCTGCATATCTATGTTTTCCTTGACTTTGTAAAATGTTTATCTTTCTTTAGATTAATTATAAAATTAATGTTACTGATCAGATGATTAATGCACAGTGACTAAATTTATCAAGTGTCTGTGAGTTTGTTTACAAGTATGTATGAACTTAAAATTAAGATATTTTTCTTTTGTTGCTACCTTTTTATTATTTGTCCCAATGTTATTTCTATATCTCAAGCTGCTTATGTGTATATTTAAAACAATTTCATTCACAATTTACCGGCAAAATATATATAATAAATTATTTATTTAAAAAGCATATTATTGTTCCATATTTCAGTGTGTATAAAATGCAAATTCAATAGCTTATCAGAAAATAATTTAAAAATCAATAGCAAAGTTTGATTGATTAACACTATGAGTTAGTTAAATAGAAACGTGTGAAAATGCTATTGATCATAATGGAAATTTTAAATTTTTTAAAAATTTTTTTTAATGTATATAAATAAAACACTCCTTTGAATGTTAACATACAGCAAAAGATACTTATAGAAATAAAAAAAATGATCTTAAAGCTTTAAAAACATAAAATAGCATAATATTATATGATTACATGCATAGAAATTTTTGTTAAGCATTTTAAAATGTAATTTTTAACTTCAATATAATATCTAGTCTTTAGTTAATACATCAGTAATCATTCAAAATAAAAATATTGCAACTTAACATTAAGTATCTTACTTGAATTGAATTTACCTATATTTAAAAACTGAAACAATTTATTGCCTGCTTAAAACTTATTTTAAAAACGTTTTTAACCAGTTAAAAGATCATGGCAATCTTAATAAAATTGTTGTAAAATTATCTATAGAATTACTAACAAATTTTACTTCCATATAATGTTTCATTATATGAATATTCTTTGAGTCATAGGTTTTTTTTGATTTATTAATATGTGTGTCTTATTTATGTGGATTTAAAATGTAGTAAAAATTATGTAACCAATTTACTAATTATATAGTTAACTGTTCTTTTTGATTAATGAGACACCACTTGGTGAAAAACATAAATATTGGCACAAAATCTAATGTAATTTTTTAACATAATTGTCGAAAAATTTATACTGATATGATCGGTAAAAAGGAAGAAGGCATTTTTTTTTCAGAATACCATTTATGATGGATTATATTTTTCATTTTATTGTACAATGTTATGTTGCCCTGAAATGAAAGAAGGATATTTTCTTGTAAATTTTTATCTCAACAATTTTACAGTATTTTATGTTTACACTTTGTGAAAATTGATATCATTATTTTTTAAATTATCATTAAACCCAAGTCTTGCAGGATTATATGTCATTATATCTTTTCATATGATGAAATTATGTATTCTTTTTTTTTTAAAGCTGTAAATTGAACCCTTCTTATTTTTTTAAATTAAACTTATAAGAAAGACTGTGTTAGGTAATGCTTACATATTTTTTTCTAGTATTTACATAAAGATGTCTTTTATGTATTTAATGAACTTTTACTTTAAATTAACTCAAATAAAATATTTATTAGAATAAATTTGTGCTTTAAAACTAGTTATTGAAGCTTAAAAGTATATATTTAATTTCAATAATTTATTAATTTTTATTGATTAATGATCCATATAGAAAATATTTCCGATAATAAATGGAAATGAAAATAACTTTCTTCGTGTTATATTCTAGGGAAAACTTGAAACACTAACCTCTTGTATCCCTTTTTCAGAAGATGAAATTTCAGAAGAAGTAGAATGAATACAATGTTGAATTAAAATGGTAAATATTTGTTTTGTTTTTTTACATTCCTGAAAGAAAAAAAAGGTTGAAAGTGTAAGGTAAAAGAATAGTTTTCATTGTGAGTTTGTATTCAAACAATGCAATATTCTAATATTTAGATTTCCCACAGTATATTAGTGAATATCATATTGCTGTCAGTATTTTTTTTTGTTGTTGTTGTTGTTTTTGTCATTACAATAGATCATTTAATTTTTCTACAGGGATAAATAAGATAAATGAAACCTTATCTTGTGTTTTTATATTGTATTTGTATGTGGATATTTGCTAAAGTTTATTTATGCTTCTAATTTTTTTTCTCATTATTCCTCTTACTAGGTTTATAATTGTTAAAATGAAAGTCAATATTTGCTTTAAAAAAAGAATAAAATCATTAGCTTTTTTCCTAGTGGTATTTTTAAATATTTACAAAAGTAAAGCCATAAATTGATAAAGTGAAAATTCCTACAGCATTGAGAACATCAAGTTTGAAATCAGACATATTTGTGTAAATAACAGTCTTAATAATATGATATGTGTTATTATTAATTTCTTATTTGTATACTTTTATAAAGTGGTTTTTTTTAACACTATTTGCTTTTATGCTACATTAATTTACTTGTTTTAGATCTAAAGAGATTCATTTTCTTAGTCTAGATTAGAAGTAATATTATAAGTGTTCCAATTTATTACCAAAAAGTGTTTTTAAAAGTATTGTAAAATTTTTATTTGATGTTGTATTTAAAAATATATTTCAGATAACCAAAGATGCAAGCAGAAAGAAGAAAAAGTTAAGTAAAAAAAATATGTGTGTTGTTTTACATGTTCCTGTTTTTAATAAAAGTTTTTTTTTTTTTTTTTATCTCAAGAAATTCATTGAAACTCAGACCTTTTTAGAAATACCAATGCAGCTTTTAAAACTAAATAGAAACAGTTGAAGAATTTTCAACTTTCGTGTGTTCTTAATTTAATTAAAACTCATAATTATTTATATAATTTAAAATGCATTTGTATAACTATTTTTTAAGAAAAAGTAAATTGAAAGTAGTAGCATTTGTAACTGTTTATAAATAAAAGTAGTACCAACTAACTCAAACAATTGCACATATTACAACAACAAAAAAAAAAAAAACTAGGGAAAGATAAAAGATTATATTAGAGGGACCTAAAAGTATTGTTGCTTCTGTGCCTGTCAGCATTTGTGTATCATTTATCAGCTCAGTGTGTACTTCAAATTGTACCAATGGCATTTTAAGGTTAAAGTTTCGTTTGTTTGTAAACAATTAAATCTTAAATTTTTAGACAAAAATCAGAAGATGTAATTATGCATTGTACATTTTTTGAGTTTCAACAGTTATTAGTCTTAGACTTTTATTTTTATTTTTTAGCGAAAACATTAGCAGTCTTTATCCAAGTGCATTAGATGTTGGTAATTGCCAAAGATGATTTTCTAAATTCTAATCCGTCAATTTTGATCTTTCTAAGACCAATAACTTTAGACAATGTGTGTTAAGGGCAATAATGAAGCAAATCACATCAGACACTCTTAAAGTATTTTTTTAAACAATTCCTCTTATGATATACTTAATCTAATTTTTCATTCAAATGTAATCATTTAAATTTAAAAAATTAAATATATATAATCTTCTATACCTTTTGTGGTATAAATATATTTAATATGCACAAAAAAACATGTCATCTCTATAAAATCGTTACTTCAAAAAAATTGGTATAAACTTTATTTAAATTTGTCTATTTATTTTCAAATTTTTAACATATTTTTGCAAATATACTATACTTCTTAATATTAATCAAAAGTGTAGTATAAATTTAAAATTAATAAATAAATGCCCAAAAAGTAAATAAAAATTTCTTTTATTGAAACAAATATTGAAGATCTAATCTGTATATAATAAACAATTAATATGTACACATCTATATATAAATAATAGATGCACTTCCATCCCAAAGTGCATCTCTTGTCTTGAAAAACTTGACTCAAAAGGCAAGGATATCGTTTTGCAGTGGATCCCAGGCCATTGTGTAATGAGAAGGTGGATTCTCTTGCCAAAAAAGGGACAACCATCACCCAAATCTTTTGTAAAGACATCTCTTTTCACTCGATGAAACTGATGATCCGAGACTTCTTTCGGAACACTCTATCTGAAAAATCTACTTCAAGGC